>OZ035880.1:48124414-48724414 GCA_964034835.1 Muscina levida | reverse complement strand
TTTTTTCTCTAAAATTTTATCTTGTTATAGATTTACTCAAAATAGAATTTGGGTACGATCACGTTTAATTTATTGATATTATTTCTCCATCTCTATAGTGGGCGGAAAGGTAGATTTGTATGGGAGGTACCAGAAGGGGCGTTGCTAGGCTTTCAAAATTTATCCTGTTATAGCATTACTAAATGTAGAAATTGGGAATGATTGAGTTCGATGTATTGATATTATTACTCGATTTCTGAAGTGGGCGGAATTGTACATTTGTATGGAAGGTACCAGAAGGGGCGTGGTCATGTAGCCCATTTTCAATACCGTAAGTAGTTTTGGGGAAATATGAACTCGTGCCAAATTTCAAAACATTTGGTTGCGTCTATCGAAAGTTATCGTGCGAACCAGCCGGACAGCAGACAGACAGATAGACGGACATGGCTCAAACGACTTTAAAAGTCATGAAACGAATTTGGTTCAAAGAAACCTAGGGTCTAAAGTCACTCCTTCTATGTGTTACACTTTTGGGTCGTGTCAAATGATATATACCCTCATCCCTAAGGGTGATGGTATAAAAATCCAAGTTTATCCGAAATATATTACATGGCTGAAGTGGATCGGTGGAAAAAATGCTACAAGCGTTAGCAACGTGTGTGTGATGCGCGGTGCAAATATTGACTCTGATCACCACCTAGTTGCATACAAATTACGCATGCAATAAGTAGTTCAAAAAACGTTCGTAACCAAACGCAAAAAAGCTAAACACCGCAATTCTGTATACGACCCCGAAATAGTCAATGCATACTTAAACCAGCTCACTCAATTACTGAAAACAAACGCCTGTAACTCTGATGTTCTCGATAAGAATACAATTAAAACTGTAGCCAATGGTATACCGTGTTGTGACGGAACGATATAAAGAGAAGAAGAGAGGGGCGAAAAGCTTCTTCAAACCAAAAAAGCGTATATGAAAGAAAAGAAAGAGCCACAAAAAAGAACGTGGGAAGTTGTAAAACTCGAAAGTTCTACCAAAAGGTAAAAAGCTAAGGACTATGAACAGGATCACTCTGGCCGCGGACAGAGTGAGCGGCAAATATGTTGGCAACATTTTCTTAATCTACTCGTTCCGGAAGGTAACATAAGTGAGGCCAATCATCAACGACGGAGTAAATAAACAATCACCGAGAGAAACAAAATCAGCACGGCAATTGTACGGCTTAAAAATAATAAAGCTGCGGGAGCCTATGAACAGCCGGCAGAGCATTTTAAGGCATGCATGCACCAGCTCATAGACATGATTTGGATAAGGAATGCATGCCCGTTGTTTGTAATCTGAGTATTATTTGTCCTGTGCTTAAGAAAGGCGATCTTAGTGTGAGCACCAACTATCGCGGGATCAGCCTTTTATCTAGCACATACAACTTCCTGACGAGTGGGTTGCGTGAAAGTCTAAGACCCATCTACACGAACCGGATTGGACCTTATAAGTGTGGTTTTAGTCCTGTCGATGACCTAATAAATGCAGAACGACACTTACCATCTGCTTATCGATACCAAAACTGCGTTCGACAGTCCGATACGGCAGAAACTATACGATGTTATGTCTGGGTTAGTATCCCTACGAAGCTGATACGTCTTTGTATGTCCTTTATAACTCAAAACACTAATCAGTAATATATCAAAAACAAATTGTGCCAGTTGAATACCAATAACAATACAGTTATGAGTAATATACCAGAGACAAATTAAACCAAAATTTATTAAATACCAAGATTAATTTTAGGAAATATTATTTTTTTCCATTTCAGAATATATGGGTGGAGGGGCTTATCCTATAAGATAATTTCATAACACTGTTATTATTATTTAATATGTCAAAAACAAATCGAGATAAATTTGGTTGAATACCAACAATAATTTTGGAAATATGACCCCAAACGTGACAAATTCGCTTATATGATACTAACGTACTTCAAACCAATATATCTCGTTTCCTAGACGTGATCTACCGATACAGCGGGAAATATAGCACTTTTCCCTGTAGTCAGAACCCCCGCTGATCACTAACCCCTACCATTTTCCACACAATGTTATTAATCGCAAACCTGCTACTATGCGTTATGCAAGCGGTTTAATGACAAAGTAATCTCTTGATAAACAAAGATCCAACTCTACCAGACACTGATCCTATCTGGTCACAAACTTTCTGTTCTAGGAGTCTTTGATAGAAAAATACTTTCCATTTGTACCTATGAGCTGGAGCTATCGACGGAATCAAGCTCATGCTAATATAACGAATACGCTGGAATTGGGCTACGCTTCTACCAGTTAAAAAAACCGTTATCTAAACAAATCGCTTGGGACGCTTCTCTATTGTAACCTCCAAATACCATAAAAATAAGAAGAAGAATCTACATAAGTTGCTTCCCTGCAGTTTTGGAAGTATCGATTGGTCATGCTACCCCCAACATGGGTACTTACTTGAATGACCTTATGGTAAGCGAACGCCGAACCGGCTCCACGAAAAGCCCCCCAATAATGAAATAACGCCCAAACGAGAAATGAAATATTCCCCAAATTTTTTTATACAGTTTTGGGTGCTATTTCATATGAAATAAACCCCAATTTTTTTGGGCCGTTTTTCATTTTCATTTTTTCGTGGGAGTTATTTCATTGGGGGGCTTTTCGTGGAGCCCGCCGAACCACCGAGTAAAAAATGTAGGCTCCACGAAAAGCCCCCCAATGAAATAACGCCCAGGAAATAACCACCAATGAAATAAACCCCAAATAATAGGAAATAACACCCAAAAACAGTAAATGAAATAACATCGAAAAATAAATGAAATAAACCCCAAAGCGAAAACGAAACAACCCCCAATATTTGGGAGTTATTTCATATGAAATAACACCCAATGATGAAAATGAAATAACCCCCAATGAAATAAACCCCATCAGCAACAAAAATGAAATTATGTCCAAAATTCATAAAAGAGTCAGTTTCACCAAGGATTTTATGAAGTCAATATGGACCAGCAGCAAAGTCGCAAAATTATTGAAATGAATCGTGTGGATCGTAGATCGTTGCAGCCCTGCTCTATTTTTGCAGTTCGGAAGACAATTTGCCTTTTACGTTTGGCCTTTACACAACCACCTCCAGTGTTCACAAGCAAATCACTCTCTGCTTTTATTGAATTCTTCCTTTTGATGAACTCTTACAAATTTAAAAAAAAAATTCCATTCTTAGTGTGTACTAAACGCTTTTGCATTTTGTTGACTTTCTATCCGTCAATATGAACACAAATGGAAATATCTGTAAACATTCAAAAGATATTGTAATATATTCACAGGCTAAAAGTTTTCTTGTAAAAGGCCTATTTTTATATAATTATGTAATTATAACCCCTAAAAACCAACAGCTTTAAAAATGAAATAACCCCCGAATAAAAAATGAAATAACACCCAAATTATTCACGATATGAAACAATCTCCAAATTTAAAAAATTGGTTGGGTGTTATTTCATTGGAGATTATTTCATAATTTGAAAACCCCAAATGAGGAATGAAATAATTCCCAAAGAAAAATCAAAAACGGTCCAAAAAAATTGGGAGTTATTTCATATGACATAACACCCAAAAATGTATGAAAAAAATTTGGGGAATATTTCATTTCTCGTTTGGGCGTTATTTCATTATTGGGGGGCTTTTCGTGGAGCCAAAAATGTATGCGTAGTGCGAATGAAAGCGACGGAAAGCGTAAACGTTACGTTTAACGTTAATGTAATATTCTGAGTGCGGCCGGCCGTGGCATGATGGTTAGAACACGCGTCTATTATGGGGGATATCCATGGTTCGACTCCAGCAACTTCGCAGTATCTTGTCAAGTCAATTGGCATTGCTAGTAAAAGCTTATCAAACCGTGACATTCGCATTCGTCTATAAACAAGTATGTGCCGTTTGTAGTGAATCTAAAAAGAGGAAATTGCCTTTTACACGTCACTCATGGGGTGTAGAGAGAAATTAAGTTTCTCTGGGTACTCATATTAACACCCCTAACATGGGTACCTATGTAAGTATTCTTTTCTTGGGGACACTAGTTCGCGGTAGACGATGTGGTGGCGACTGACCCTACTTTCTGACGTTTCATACAAAAAACTGAAATGATAAAATGCATTGCTTAGGGTTTGTAAAGTAAGTGCATGTGGTCCCCTAGAAAGTAATGATTTCACCACATATGAACTAGTGACCAGTTCTAGAGGGTTGTTACTAAAAAACTGTAACGGTTTTCGTAATATTACCCTGTCCACTTGTTCTGCATTTAAAAATATATATAAACTAGTGAACCCGGCAATGCTTCGCTATTGCTTAATTGTCGAATACAACGTCTCACTAACATACGTCAGCAAAGTCATATCTATAGCACCAAGTACTATCTGCTTACAAATATTACCTTATATAGCCCTAAAAACACGTATATATTCAAGGCTCATTTATAGTACTGATATCATTGTCAGTATTTCCCTTTAAATTTTCTCGACAAACTTTATCTGACGACTTATTGCCAAAAATTTTGACAAAATAAATTGACGCAGTGTAAATAGTCCACAAAATTTATAGTGTTCTAGGGAAATAGCATTTTCCCGGTATAAACGGGAATCCCGGGAGTCCCGGAAAATAAAAAAAATATTTTTTCTTCGGTTTCATAAGCAAAGAAGCACAGAATGCCTTAAAAAAATAAACCCTGTTCAAACGCCGGTCCGGGAAAGAAATAATTTCTATTATTATCATACATTTGTATGAAATTATTAAATTTTCCGGTCTATCCTGGACCGGCGTTTCTAAACTTCAAATAGGTCGCGATTTGGCAAAATTGAAGAACTGAATTAGTAGGGCATATCCACGAATTTCTGTGATATTTGATGAAAAACTGCGGAAATGCTGGTCCGGGATAGACGGGAAAACTAAAAAAAATAATAGAAACATCTTCGCTCCCGAACTGGCATGTCCGCAGTTTTTCATCAAATATCACAAAAATTCTTGGTAATGTTCTACTAATGTTGTTCTTCAATATTGCCAACTCGCGACCCATTTGAGTAAGTATTTTAGACACGGCGGTCCGGGATAGACACGAAAACTGAAATATTTTAAACAAATGTATGAAAAAATAGCAATTTCATCGTTCCCCGACCGGCGTTTTCGCATATTTTAAGCAAACGTCACAGAAATTCATGGAAATGCTCTACTAATGCTGTTCTTCAATACTGCCGACTAGCGATCTATTTGAAAAATTACTTTAGAAACGCCGGTCCGGTATAGACCGGAAAACCGAAAAATGTCATACAAATGTATGAAAATAATATAAATTTGTTGGTTCCCGGACCGGCGTTTGGACAGCGTTCTATCAAATGGCATAATTTTTTGGGAGAATATAACCAAGTCTCCGTTTATGATTTCTGCAAAATTTCAAGCCACTCTGTGCATAATTGCTTAACAAACCAATGAAAAAACAATTTTTTTTATTTCCCGGGATTCCCGGGTAATTATCACGCTCCCTCCGCCCACTGGTCCAAAATGCCATCTACATATTCACATTCGTGTTGTCGTGTACTACCTGGGTGTTTTTAGGGATCTAAAATAAAAATTTCGTTTGCATATTTAACATATATTCGTGTAGTCGAATACTACCTGTGTATTTAATTTTATGTCTCTAGGACTAAAATACAGTTTTGCCACGCCACCTTCCCCCAATGATGGAAAATTAAAATGTCGTCTACATATTCATATTCGTGTTGTAGTGTACTATCTGGGTGCTAAATGTTATCTCTCTAGGGCTTAAATACAGTATTGCCACACCCACTGACACAAAATTCAAATTTTGTTTGCATATTTATATTCGTGTTGTCGAAAACTATCTGTGTATTACATTTTATATCTCAAGGTTTTCTCAATACAGTTTTGCCACGCCCCCTTCGCAAACTCGCTCACTGATCGAATATTTAAATTCAGTCTGCAAATTCATATTCGTATTTTCGAGTACTCTTTGTATACCGAATTTTATTTCTCTGGACCTAAAATACCGATTGGTCACGCCCTCTCCGCCCACTGCTATAAAATTTAAATTTCGTCTGAATATTCATATTCGGGTTGCTGAGAACAATCTGGGTATCAAATTTCATATATCTAGCTCTAAAAAAAATTGTGCCACGCCTACTCCGCCCATTTGCCTAAATAAAAATTTCGTCTGCATATTCATATTCGCGTTGTCGAGTTCTTTCTGTGTATCAAATTGTATCTCTCTAGCTCTAAAAAAAAGTTTTGCCACGCCCACTCCGCCAACTGGTACAAAATTTAAATTTCGTCAGCATATTCATATTCCAAATTTTATATCTCTAGCTCTAAAAATATGTTTTGCCACGACCACTCCGCCCATTGATCCAAAATTAAAATTTCGTCTACATATCGATGTTCGTATTGCCGTGTACTATTTGTGTATCAAATTGTATTTCCCTACCTCTAAAAATATGTTTTGCCACACCCCCTCCGCCCACTGGTCCAAAATTAAAATTTAGTCTGCATATTCATATTAATGTTTTCGAGAACTATCTGTGTATGAAATTTTATCTCCCTAGCTCAAAAAAAGTTTTGCCACGCACACACCTCCCACGGGGTCAAAAATTAAAATAAAAATTCCATATGGTACACTAACTGTATTCCAAATTTCATTGCAATCGGTTCAGCCGTTTAGGCTTAATTGTGCAACAAACATACAAACAGACAGACATTCACATTTATAATATTAATAGGATTTTATAACACTTACTTACTTACTTAATTTCCCTTTACACCCCAAGAATGAGGTATGGGATAGCTTCTCGCGTTGTTGTGAATTGACACGCTTTCTATTTTTAGATTCACAACTAACGGCACCTTCTTGTTTATCGACGAATGCGAACGTCACTGTTTGAGAAGCTTCTACTAGATATGCTGATTGACTCGACACTAATACTGCGAAGTTGCTGTCGACAACATTCGAGGGGAGCCGACAATGAAAGATTTTTTTTTTATTATATGATGACTGGAGCTAGGAGTTGAACCTGTGATCTACCGCATGGTAGTCGCGTGTTCTAACCACTATGCCACACCAAACTGTTGTAACTGGGTAACAACCTCTGGCATATTATATAAATCATTAATAATTCTCTCCCATTTGAAAGCCAGCTTCTTCTACCTATAAAATATTGACTCATCCCATTTTCTCGAGTGTATTCTATTCATACTATTGCAAACTCCTACCAACATCAGGGAAAACACAATTCAATCCTTTATTTTATCACTTACCATTAACAACAGTCCAGCCGAATTGAAGTGCGGACCATAATTATGGCATTTGGTAATACCAGTTGGAGCCCCGCCACAAATTCACCTTGGGTGGTGCCGAATGATACCCTTGCCAGACACATGCTCCAACACTTTGCCACCTTCAGCCGACGTCTTTGAGTGTTAAGAACAACACAAAGCAATAGAAATCTTTAATCTTATATTGGTTTATATAAATTGTTTTTTGTTTTCTTTTAGAATTTAAGTGAGACTCTTAGAAGAGATCTAGTAGAATGTACTTGTGTCTAAGGCTAACTTATGGTATGGTGGTATGTGGGCACAACATGGTTGGTGGTAGCATTTCAGTTGCATGCGCCAAGTAGTTGTTGATGTCTGCTCGATCGTTATTGAATTGAGTTAATACCAGAAGCCAGAAGACGTATGAAATTGGTTGCTTACATTTTAGGATCGTAAAATAAATGACTTGGTAATTCATTTGGAACATTTCAATGGAGTAAGGTGAAAAAAATATATAGATTAAGGATTACCATAGTTTGCAGTGGGCATAAGAAATTAGAAAAAGGAAAGATTTTCTTAATCTCTTAAAAAAATCTCTGAATCTGCTATAAAAATAAATGAACAAAGCTTTTCAGACATCATAGAACAAGAAAAGTTTCTTTGGTATATTTAATTGTAGATATTTTATTATAAGAAATTGTAGGATTTTTTCAATATATTTCGCACTTAACTTGAAGCAAAATAATTTGTATAGATTTGAACACAAATTAGTATGAATTATAATACTTATAAAGGGACCGGCCGTGGCATAGTGGTTAGAACACGCGACTACTATGCGGGAGAGCGCAGGTTCAAACCTGGCTCCAGTCATCTTAAAAAAGCAAAAAATAAAATTTTCTTTCATTGTCGGCTCCCCTCGAATGTGACGTTCGCATTCGTCGATAAACAAGTAGGTGCCGTTAGTTGTGAATTTAAAAATAGAAAGCGTGTTAATTCACAACAACGCGAGAAGCTATCCCATACCTCATTCATGTGGTGCAAAGGGAAATTAAGTAAGTTTTTTAATACTTATTAAACTCTATGTCGACAAATTTAACACCATTGAGATATCAAAGTCCCATTTCCTTTCCCATGTTAGAAAAACTTTATCACCTCATTCCCACTGTAAATGAACTGTTATATTCACATTCTCCTTACATTCAACAATGTTTATGTTTAGAAGCGATTTTTTTTTTAGTTTGGCAAATTTATTTTTCATATTCTTCGTTAACCTATTGAGACTTCTTTCTTGTCGCCTGCACTTTATTAATATTCAATGCTAAGCTGATCGCTTGTTGGAGACACCAACAAACGACGTCTCATGCATTTCTCGACGTGTCTGATTTCATTCATGACATGAAGCTGTGGTGCTAAATTGTTAAGTTAATTTGGGGCGTGTCACTTTGTATAAATCTCAGCATCTTGATGCGATCGAACTTAGGTCTTGTGGTTGGTATTAAGAGCGTCTCTCCCCTCCCTTCAAGTTGAATCATCTACATGTAGCCATGGCAGAGATTGTCGTCTCATAGATAAATTGTCAATAATTTGAAAACAATAAAATATGATCGAATTATGATGTAATTTCATCATAAAATGTTTATCAATTTGGTGTTTAAACATTGGCATTTTATGGTTTGTTGCTATTCTTTGCACGTCCGGTGGTGTCAGATGAGGATAATGGAATTCAACATTCTTGGTGGTGCTGATGCTGGTGTGAAACGTGGTCGAAACTTGTTAACAAATATTATGTGAGATGTCACAAAAAGACGGGCTCAGTGAGTACGATACAGAGATAAGACGATAGAAGTTTTAATTTGAATAAAGAGTAAAGATACGAGTCTTTAAATATATTATGTTAGATTGTTAGCTAAGAAAAAAATGTATTTAGACATAAACTCAATAGAGTGATTGAGCGTCAATGGCAAATGTCGATGCAAAGATTGTAATGTAAATTGAATGATATAGCCATAAATGGTTGGAATACTTTAATACATTTGTTGCTTAGTTACAAAGACAGCAAAATATGTGCGGCTTGATCGTAAGTTTTTAGAATTTCATGTTATCACTATTTAGACTATTGATAGATTTACACTCAAAAAACATATTTTAAATCGTTTGCAGCACATGACTAATACATTACATCACACAATACAACAAATGATTTTTTAGGTTCAACTCTGAGAACTGCATATGAAAGTAGCCCAAAAAAGAAGAATTTCTACATCATTCGTTTTGTCAAGTTACATGCCATAATAATTTAATATCGATTTGAATTTATTA
This sequence comes from Muscina levida, assembly GCA_964034835.1. Classification (NCBI taxonomy): domain Eukaryota; kingdom Metazoa; phylum Arthropoda; class Insecta; order Diptera; family Muscidae; genus Muscina; species Muscina levida. The sequence continues at coordinate 48,714,778 of OZ035880.1, read as the reverse complement.
AGTGTCGTATAGGGGAATTTGTCAGGTTGTAGGCTCTTTATTAGGTTTGTAGGTTATATTATAATATGGTGGCGTATGATTATCATAAGTAATGTAATCATTATTGTAGATATATATACAGCTGATGATGTACCATTGAGCATCATTTCGTCACAAAGGGGTCTGAAGATGAACTCGTCATTGAGTTCGAAACGCGTCATCCTTTGTCTGAGTATGTTTTCATGTAGCCTATGATAGAGACCCTACGGATAGTACTACACAGTGAAAATATATTGCATTTATTTCGCCAAGATAACGATTTTTTTAAAAGGGGCATGGCACCGCCCTTTTTCCAGCGAGACGTAATCACCTTTATATCAGTAACATAGGTAGCAAATCTCATCTTCATACCTCTAATGGCTCTTGATTGAAATTTCGGTTTGTGTGGGCGATGTCACGCCCCTTTGTCTAATTATGTTTTCCTATAGCCTATGATAGAGGCCTTATGGACGGTATCACACATAGAAAATTCAATTACAATCGGTCCATTTATTTAGCCTATATTACTATTGTTAAAAAAGGGGTGTTTCCTTTGGAAAACATGAATAACAACTATTTGTTAACAGATTTTTACAAACAAATATGCGTTTAACTCTTGAAAGCGTGCACTTTCTGAACAAAGTAGTAAACATTAGGGTGTTATAAAATAGGGGCTACAAAATTCATCAAACTAAAAAAATAGTGAAAAATTACAAAAGTTTGAAATTTCGAGGCAAAAAACAAACAGATATGACAAGTTACCAATATAACTACATATATGGTTGGAAAGGCCACAGTCTCTTCTTTCTAAATCTACTGAGAAATTTAAAATCGGTTGATATTCAACCACGTTACTGGCTTATAAGTGCGTAAATGTTCGAAAAACCGGTATCAACGTGGACTTTATGAGCTATTTAGGTTGCCTAGACACGTTCAGATTGGATTGATATGTTCACGAAAGTTGTTTATCTTTACCAGGGCTACAATTTTGGTGAACAGTGTTAGAGAAAAATTTGGACTCCCTCAAAGTAATGCTCAAAAAAGTGAAAAAATAATAAATTCTTCTTCAATTTTTTTTTTAAAGGGCAGGAATAACCAACCTTTTTGGCATAATTTGTTAATAAAGTTAGTGCGCAAAACTCCCAGCTACATTATTGCCGAATACAGTTTAGCGCTATCACGAAGTGTGAGTTAGCTGTTGGACAAAAACTGATCACACCTTTTTTCATGGGGCTCACTGATTTTGAGAATTTTTAGGGGCCCATAAAAAAAAATTGGTCACCAATCTCGCCAAACTGAGTATAGGGTTTTATTACCCTTCGATAGTAGAATCGAACCTATACTATCCCGTTTTTGTATTTTTCAAAAAGTCGTCATTTGTTGCATAGTGTTACCGTTTCGCATAAATGCTGCGGTATTTCATTAATGAAGCGTCCAATTCCCTCTTTTAAGGCTTGAGTCGTCGTCGGCTTATTCGCGTAAATCATCGACTTCAAAAAACCCCAAAGAAAAAAATCTAATGGTGTTAAATCGCACGATCTAGGCGGCCAATTCTGATCTCCAAAACGCGAAATAACACGACCGGGAAATGACTGATGCAGCAATTGAATTGTTTCTCTGGCTGTATGACATGTGGCACCGTCTTGTTAGAACCACATGCCCTCCACATTCATTTCTTCAATTCGAGGCAAGAAAAAACTGGTTATTATTTCACGATACCGAACACCATTGATTGTTTGCGCTTGACCTGCCCCATTTTCATAAAAAAAAGGTGCAATGATTCCTCCAGCCCAAACACCACACCACACAGTGACACTTTGAAGATGCATTTGCTTCTCGTGAATCACTCGAGGATTTTCCTCACCCCAAATGCGACAATTCTGCCTATTGGCATAGCCATCAAGATGGAAATGGCCCTCGTCACTGAAGATGATTTTAGCGGCAAAATCAGCATTTTCATGTTGTCTCTCCAATACCCAATTAACGAACTCCCTTCGCTGACCATGGTCAGCTGGCTTCAATTCCTGAGTCAACTGAACTTTGTATGCATGAAGATACAAATCTTTCGTCAAAATTCGCTGCATAGTGGATTTGGAGACACCAATTTGCTGAGCTCAGTGTCGAATTCAGGTGGATGGAGTTTGAGCGACATCATCACGTACAGCTGCGACATTTTCGGTCGATCGACCTGGTCGATGGCGCGTTGTTGTCTTTACATCACTAACAGACCCAGTTTCGACAAATTTATCCATTAATCTCTTTACAGTTGACTCTTTTGGAGCATTATTGTGACCCCAAATTGATCGCAATTTGCGAACTGTAGCCGCAAACCTTTCACCATTTTGGTAAAACAATTTCACAATGAGAATGCGCTGTTCATTCGTGTAGCGCTCCATTTTTACTAACCGCGTACCTTCTACTAGCAAACAATAACAATTGTTCAAATGTCAAACAATGACACTTCGAATGTTGCCAGATTAAAAATTGCGTTCTTGTTGGGAAACCCTTTATAGATAATATTTAGTTACTCTGTGATGTTTTTTTTCGGACCCTGGCTTTAATTGTGCTGCAGTTATACGATGACAAAAATTGACTTGATACTAGTGGTGCCACGCCCATTCAAATTTTTTCTATCCTTCGCTGTAACCTTTTTCAAGATATTTTTTTTAGGCATAATAATAGAAAATGACACAATAATAGGAATTAAATGCTATTTTAGACAAAGTAGTAGAAAATAACTCATACAATGTATGTGTAACATTTTGCCTGCTTGTTTAGCGGCCTAGAGAAATGAATTTGATATTCAATATAAATCATACGCCACTAATTTGTATAGGAGTTACCATTAGGGACAGCACAAATCAATGATCAACAAACGCTTACCATGGTAAAATTTGACGTAATTCAGTTGACACACAAAAAACATATTCATGTCAAAGGAGCAATTTCAGTTATATGTATGAGAAGTACCAGAAGCGGTGTTTCAAATAGCCTACTATTACACCATAAATTAGTTGAAGAAATTTTAGAAATTTTCAGGTGCCGGTTTTGAAGGTATGGAAGCAATAATAATACTCCAAAAAAAAGGTAATTTTGTATGGGAGGTACCTAAAGAGGTCAACAGATATAGTCCATTTCCCTCAGTAAGCGTACATATTAGGCAAAATTTGACTAAGTTCAGTGTACCTACAAAACCGATATGTATGAAAAACTATGTGGGTGAATTCGGTCATTTGCATGGGAGATATCAGGTTTTGCCTCCTATCACAAATTTCATTATTCCCCAAGTACCCCTTTTGGATTTATGGAAGTAATATTAATTTTCCAAAAATAGATTATTTTGTATGGGAGGTACCAGAACCGATATAGTCCATATTCATTCTTGATTAAAATGTTCATAACCGTATAACTTAACCAAAATTTGACTGCATTCCGTGTACTTACAAAAAAGATATGTATATAAGAATATGAGGGTGCAATCAGCCATTGGTATGGGAGGTACCAGAAGGTGTGTGCCAAATAGTTATGCATTATGAGGTATTGCCTCCTAACACAAGATAAATTAACCGACCAATCTTCATTACCCCCCAAGTGTCCGTTTGGAAGTTATGGGAGAAATAATAATTTTCCTAAAATAGGTCACTTCGTATGGGAGGTCCCATATTCATTCCTCAGTCAAACTTTGATTGGCGTACAGCTTGCGAAAAATTTTACTGAATTCAGTGTACTTACAAAAAAACATGTGTATGTAAGACAGAAGGGGTGCGTCAAATGACTGTAATTCATACTGTACCAACAACATATATACCAAATCTCATCTTCATACCTCTGATAGTTTATGACAAACAGCCATTTTACATTTCAAATTGTATGGGCGGTGCCGCGCCCCTTTATTCAATCACTTCCAAGTATAACCAAGGACTATCAAAAGGTCATTTGCACCACTTTGTGGAATTTTCGTATCAATTGGCCTTCAGACAAATTTTTCAAAAGTGGCGTAGCACCGCCCATCTCTACCTCTGATAAGTCTTGAGATACAGCCGTTTAAAATTTCAAGTTGTATGCCACGCCCCCTGTCCGATCCCACCTATTTGTTGAATCAATAAATTATGTTGCCAAAGGTATCCACATCAATGGGCGGGACCTCGCCCACCTGATATACAAAAATACAGGTAGCCTATTTTTACCACCGACCACACAGCTACATTCTGTGAAAAGTATGTCCGTCCATCCGTAAGCTTCATTTCAACCGCAACTTCATTAGGAAATAAAAACAGTAAGAAAGTTTTAGTCGGACAACCCGACTTCCATATACCTCTCAGTAAAACATTAACTGTTCTATTATATTGATATTATTAGTCGATTTCGAAAGTGGGCCATAAAAGCCGTGTCTAGACCTTCAGATTTTTTCTCCAAAACCGCTTCCCGGTTTATTCGAAAAATACCTTTTTCCAACAATTCGGTTTTCGAATACAGGATTTAGTAAAAAACCGAGTTAACCGGTTTCGTTCGGTTTTTCGGAAAATGTAAAATAAAACCAAATATGCAATTAAATATTAAAAAATATGAATATCAAAACACAAATACTTTGAATTCCGTTTGCTTCAGTACCCAGTTCATCCAAACAATCACAAATTAACCTCATTTTTACCACTGGACGCTTAGTATAGGAAATAAAGGCATAAAGTTTTTCATGTTAATATCAACGCCTTTCCACTCATTTCTATTTCAAGATGACATACCAACTGTATCTTGGTGAGATCCCAACTAATGTATGGTTATCATAAATTAAGCTCCTTTTTGCGATCGGACACTTTGTTTAGGAGATAAAGTTGTTCATATAAATATTAACGGCTTCCCAGCCTTTGCAAGGTGATATCCCAACTATATCATAGTGATTATACAACTATTATATGGGGATATGGAAATTAATCACTGTTTCGCGATTGGATGATTAGTTTAGGAGATAGCAACAATTGAAAGTTTTGAAATTTCCTTATGCAACATAAACATTTGTTTGGAAAATGCTGCTAGATGACTGTTTTCACTCATCTTGAAATGGGTAGAATGTCATCCGCATTCATATAAAAAACTTTAAATTTTCGTTATCTCCTAAACTAATTATCCAATCGCGAAAAAGGGCTTAATTTGCGATCCCCATACAATATTTGTGAAATCACTAAGATATAGTTGGAATATCACCTTGCATTGGCTTGGAAACCATTGATATTCATATGAACAACTTTAAATCCAGATATGAATACCGACGAGAGAAAAAGTCATCTAGCAACATTTTTCAAACTTTTTTTCGTATTGCATACGAAATTCCAATGAAAGCATCATCCATGCCAATTTGCCTATAATTAACCTGGCCATGTTCTGTGAAAATACTGCTTCTTGAAAAACCGGTTAACCGACATCAAAAAACCGGTTAAAACGGGTATTCGAAATTGGCATTTTTGAAGAAACCGGCAAACGGTTTCGAAGAATAAAACCGGTTAGGCGGTTTTCGGTTTCGGTTTTGAACACTCTAGTTACAACTTTACTAAATACAGAATTTGGGCACGATTGCGTTAGGTTTATTTATAATATTAATCGATTTCTAAAGTGGCCGAACCAGATGGGGCATGGTTAGACTTTTTTCTCCAAAACTGTATCCTTCTATAGCATTACTTAAAAAAGAATTTGAGTACGATCGCGTTGGATTTATTGATATTATTACTCCATCTCTAAAGTGGGCGAAAAGGTACATTTGCATGGGAGGTATCAGAAGGGGAGAGGCTAGACTTCCACTATTTTGCAAAACTTTATCCTGTTATAGCTTTACTAAATATAGAATTTGGGAACGATCCCGTATGGTGTATTGATATTATTACTCAATTTATAAAGTGGGCGGAATAATATATTTGTATTGGAGGTACCAGAAGGTGCGGGGCCATGTAGCCCATTTGCAATACCGAAAGTAGTTTCAGGGAAATATTAACTCGTGCAACATTTGGTTGCGTCTTTCGAAAGTTATCGTGCGCACTAGCCAGAGAGAAAGACAGACATGGCATAAACGAACGACGAATTTGGTACAAAAAAACTTAGGGTCTAATGTGACTCCTTCTAAGTGTTACACTTTTGGGTAGTATTAAATGATATATACCCTCCTATCCGTAGGGTGAGGGTATAAAAATGTCCTCCAGATATTGTGTTCTCAAAAATAGGGTCCTATGGGCATGGCATGGCCTATTTGATATATCAAAAATTCAGGTAGCCTATTTTAACCACCGACCACATATCTATATTATGTGAAAATTTCAAAAAGATCGGTCAGTCAGGTAATCAAACTGATTAAAACCCTCACCCTATGTTTGATATTGTTGATCTCTCGACTTATAGAAATTTAGCGATTGGTCATTTGAATGGGATGTACCTGAAGAAGGTGTAGCAGAGGTTTCTGAGAATTTGGTTACTTTGGCAACTGTTCATTTGGATGTTATGGGAGAAATATTAATTTTCTCAAAAATGGATGATTTTGTATGAGAGGTACGAGAATCGATCAGCCGATATAGCCAATATTCGTTCTTGAGTCAAATTTGTATAAACGTACATCTTACGCAAAATATGACTGAATTCATTATACTTACAAAAAAAATAGGCCTGAAAAACTATGAGGGTCAAATCGGTCATTTTAATGTGAGCCATCAGAAGAGGTTGGTCTGTTATAATGTGGTAATTTTATTGAGAAAATTTAAATGTCCTCCAGATGTCCGTTTAGAAGTTATAAGAGAAATATAAATTTTAAAAAATGTAATTATGCATTAGAGATGCTGGAAGGAGTGGGGTTATTCTGCCCATAAATACATATGGAAAAAAATTAACGCTATGAATTATTAATATAAATTATTAAATTATAGGGATCGGAGAAGGTTTACTAGTGTTATTGTGCCCAACAGCCCCAACATCAGCACCTTTCGTTTGGTGATGTACGCTTAACGCTTTTTGTGTCCCATACAAATTGACTCGTCCTAATGTACATTTTCATTATTCAGAAATTTTACTAAAGTCTGTGCTTAAACAGGATCGTGGAAGAACACGCGTCTACCATGTGGGAGATCCGTGGTTCGATTTCCGGCTTCAGCCATCTAAATTTTTTAAGTGTTAAGACAATCAGCATGTCTAGTAAAAGCTTCTCAAACAGTGACGTTCGCATTCATCGATAAATAAGTAGGTGCTGTTTGTGGTGAATCACAACAACGCGAGAATCAATACCATACCTCATCCATGGGGTGTAAAGGGAAATTAAGTTTTTTTTTGGGCCTTAAATCATATCTAGTTGTCGTATTCTCTTGGTGGTATTTCTGTTTCACTCTGCACAACTTACTTACTTAGCTGGTACTTCTATGCAATCCCAGTGGATTATATACCGCACGTTGAAAAATATTATAAGCGCCTCGATTTTCTGCGCTTCTTCTCCAGTTAGTCACACCGAGTTCTGTAAGGTTCTCAGTAACCTGGTCTTTCCAACGGAGTTTTGGTCGCCCTCTTCTGCGCCGTCCATCGAGTTCATTGTCGAAGACTTTTCGAGCTGGAGAATTTTCGTACAACATAACCTAGCCAACGCAACCGTTACACCTTAATGCGTTTGACCACGTCAATGTCAGTGTACAGCTCGTACAGCTCATGATTCATACGACGCCGATACTCTCCGTAAACGATGATGGGCCCATATATTTTACGGAGTATTTTTTTCTCGAATACCGCCAGAACCGATTCATCCGCTTGTGTCATAACCCAGGATTCTGAGCCATACATTAAGACAGGTAGAACCAGTATCTGGTATAGCTGGAGCTTTGTTCGTCGAGAGAGGGCTGGCTCTGTCATTGAATCGCTTGCTTAGGCCATAGTAGCATTTATTTGCAGGCAGGATTCTTCTCCGGATTTCGAGACTGATACTATTTGCTTTGTTGATGGCGGAGCCTATGTAGACAAAACTATCTACCACATCGAAATTATAGTTGTCAACGTTCATGCAGTTTCCCAAACGAGTAGATTCTTTGTTCGTTGAAACTAATAACTTCGTTTTGTCCTCGTTCACCGTTAGGCCCATTTTCGCTGATTCCTTCTACGATGATGTCTACGTTATCAGCGTACGAGAGTAGCATGTGGCTTTTGTTGAATATAGTGCCACTCGTGTTTACTGCAGCTTTTCTCATTATCATCTCCATCACAATGTTGAAGAGATCACACGATAGGCCGTCGCCTTGTTTTAGGCCTCGTCTGTAAAGAATGGCTCCGTAAGGTCCTTGCCAATCTTCACTGAAGACTTCATCCCGCAAAGACGTATCAGCTTCGCTGGAATACCAAACTCAGTCATGGCTTCCAGTAATTTCTGCCGTATCGGGCTGTCGAAGGCAGCTTTATAGTCGACGAAAAGATGGTACGTGTCGATCTGTTTCTCTTGGGTCTTTTCCAGGAAGGCAGCTTTATAGTCGACGAAAAGATGGTACGTGTCGATCTGTTTCTCTTGGGTCTTTTCCAGGATTTGCCGAAGTGTGAAAATCTGGTCAGTTGTTGATTTTCCAGGTCTAAAGCCACACTAATAAGGCCCGATCAGGTTGGATAACACTGGCTTTAGTCTTTCACATAGCACACTCGACAGCACCTTATATGCGATGGGTAAAAGGCTGATACCGCGGTAGTTGGAGCACACACTTGGATCACCTCTTTTTAGCACAGGACATAATACGCTTACATTCCAATCGTCGGGCATGCACTCTTTAAGCCAAACCGTGAGCAGGAGCTGGTGCATGCTCGTTATCAGCTCCTCGCCACCGGACTTGAAGAGCTCTGCGGGCAGACCGTCGGCACCGGCTACTTTGTTGTTTTTCAGCCGCGATATTGCTCTTCTTACCTCGGCTTGACTTGGTGGTGGGCAATCTAAGCCGTCGTCGACAATTGGCGTGATAACTTCACGTGCGCTGCCTTCTGGAACCACCAGTTGCTGGAAGTGTTCTCTCCATATGTGCAGCACACTCTGCGTATCCGTGACCAGATTTCCATTATTGTCCTTACTGGTGGGGAGGCCATTACCGTATCCATTTGCCCTTACTTTTTGGTAAAATTTTCGGGCCATACCTCTATCCCTGTATCGCTCTATACCCTCGTTCTCCCGTTCCTTCATCTGAGTTTTTTTTCGCCTAAATAGCTGTCTCGCCTGTTTTGCTTTCTCCTTATGCCGTTCCCTAACAGCACGGGTTACAATTGCCTTTAGCGTTGCCCTATAAGCAGCATCCTTTTCCTCAGACGCTATGCGACATTCTTCATCGTACCAGGATTCGTCTGAGCGCCGCTTTTCATATCCTAGCACGGTTGTTGCGGCGGTTGCCATGGAATGCGCAATATGTTGCCATTATGTATCGGGAACGTCAGAAGTAGAGGCGTTGTGTCGTAAAAGTTGGGAGAGCTGGTTGGAGTATGCAGTAGCTATCTCTGGGGGTTTACAGCTTCGCGATGTCCAGCTTTCTTTGTGTTTGGTTACGTGCGTTTTTCGCTCTGCTTAATCTTGTGCGCATCTTGGCTGCAACCAGGTAATGATCCGAGCCAATATTAGCACCACGGATCACACGCACATCCATGACACTAGATGCATGCCTGCCATCAATTACCACATGGTCAATTTGAGTTTTGTTGTTTTGATGGGGAGATAGCCAAGTTGCCTTGGGTATATTTCTGTGCTGGAATCTGGTTCCAGTCACTACCATGTTCCTTCCCGCTGCGAAGCTAACCAGCTAAACCCGTTGTCTGATGTGTTGGTATGCAGGCTGAATTTACCGATCGATGGACCAAGAACTTCCCTTCTATATTTTTGCATTAAAGTCTCCCAGAACAATTTTAATGTCGTGGCTAGGGCAGCGGTCGTATGTTTCCTCTAGGCGCTCGTAAAATGCATCTTTAATCTCATCGTCTTTATATTCCGTCGGGGCGTGTACACAAATCAGCGTGATGTAAAAATATTTCACCCTGATGCGAATGGTGGCTATTCGGTCACTTACAGGGTTAAACCGCGAGACCAGGTGTCGAAGTCTCTTGCCGACTATGAAACCACATCCAAATTCGTGTCTTTCTGCATGGCAGCTGTAAAAGATGTCACAGTTCTTTCGTCGTGTGCATCTCTGTCCCGTCCATCTCATTTCCTGTATGGCGGTGATGTCAGCCTTGAATTTGACGAGGACATCCGCCAGTTGGATAGAGGCGCTATCTGGTTTGCGGGGGTCGTCAACATTTGGGGGGGGTTCTTGTTTTATTTATTCTCCGTGTTTTCATAATAAATTTTGTTAAAGGAGAGTGGCTTATTAGGCCACCGCTCCCGATCTTAGTTTCTTGGGGCTGCCAAAGCCACTAGGAGAGCCTGTGTTGAGCTTCAGTAACTTCTGTTACCTAGTTCTTAAGACGCATCGGTGGTACCATGACGTTAGGTTACTCAACGTTACGCCTTCCAACTCTAGCTAACTGCTTAGCGGTTGCTTTAAAGCCATTGCCCCGGGATTACTTGGTCTAAGACCGGAAGTAGTTAGCTGTTGGACAGTGCCACAAAGGAATCGCTTCTGGTCACTCCCAAGTGAGTGACAATCAGTAACTTTCAACCTCTGGGCCCATTCCGCACATTCCCATTCCGCACAACATCTTACGTATTACCATCCTTCACAAATACCCGCTGGTTTATTATCTTACGATATAATTATGTAATGTTTTTTTTTTGTTTAATACAAAACAACCAATAAAATTGATGTTTTCAGAAGGAATTCTTCCCTACCCAAACACATCTTTGTGAATAAACTTCTACCTTGGTCAATAATTAAGATGTCATTGAAATCATTCATCGCAGTTATGCCGCCCAAACAGTCAGTGTTCAGCGCGTGCTCCTATTGTTTTCCTGCCACAACGTCTGTCTGTCTTTTCGTAACATATGGTATTTGGTCTTTTGTCGTGCTGCCATTGATGGTCCGCATTATTTTCACTGCTTTATGATTAGCGGCTCATTAGTAATTGATGAACGCCTTAATTCTGAATGGATGGTTGACGATGTCCTTGTTTAGTAATGCCGCTCATAAATTTTAGGAGCTATATTGTATAACTAAGAAATCATTTGTCCCTGTTCCAGATGGACTATAATTATGGAAATGTTAAGATTCTGGTTGGAATCTTTGTTACGCAATCGCAGCTATATATCAAAATTGTATGATTTTTAAAGAAGACATAATAATCGATTATAAACATGATCATTGAATTGCTGAATGGCATATACTCCGAGTTAAGGATCAAATAATACAATGTTTTAGTAACAAACTAGTCCTGAACTAGCTAAGTACTGGTTTTCCATAGGACAATGAACTATAGTTCACTCTTAATAACAGCAACTGTCTCATTTGACACGTAGGCTTGTGCTAGAACAGAACCAGTTCAGAAACTGTTGTCGGGCGGTAAGTGATGGTTTTCTATGAACCACTTCGAAATAGGTTAATAAGAACTGAAACAAAATGTAAACTTTAGAACTAATTCTATCCTAGAAAATTTGAGGTAGTTGTATAGTCGATTAGTTGCTTTCGGTGGTATTTCAAAATATGGTATAACTTCTGGAATTATTTCAAAATTCTCGTTCTTTTTCGTAGAATAATAAGTAGATACATCGAAATCGCTGACCAATTGTTCCCATATTGAATCGTCATTGGTTCTGTTAAATCGCTGATTGGTTGGCCAGTCACGGAAAATGCAGTCATACATATACATAACAAATGTTAACAAATAGCATAATTGGAAGCAGTTTTTAGTTATCAACAATGTCAACAAGTAGTCAGTGTTAACTTAACACAACTTAACTTCTCACTGGTGAGTTTTGTCGTTATTCTATTTCACTTCAAAAAATACCTCTCGCATAATAATTACTCTATTAACCTTATTCACTTAGCAGAGAGCAAACCTCCAATATAATCTGTCCTTTAAATCATTTTTTCATACTGTGTTAATCTAAGATACAATTTTCTTATACGGCTCTTGTAAACAATCACCTGTAGTGACCGGGCCACAATAACAACCAATAACAATGATGTTTTCTCATTGGATTCCTCCCAGCCCAAACACCTCTCGGTGAACATAAAATCAGCTATTTGCTGCTTAGTAAATTAAAGATGGCAAATAATATCCTCCCTTGGCCAATTGTTACGATGTCATTGAAATCATTCACCTTGGTGATGCCGCCCAAACAGTCGATGTTAAGCGCGTGCTCTTAACATTCGCCTACCTGTACGTCTGTCTACTTGTCCTTCCTTAACAGATGGCAGCCGGTCTGTTGTCGTGCTGCCAGTGACGGTTTACTTTGTTCTCACTGCTTTATGATTAGCGGCTCATTAGTAATTGATTAACGCCTTAATTGTGACTAGAGGGTTTCCGCTGCTTGTTAACAATCGCCGCTCATGAATTCCAGTAGCTAAATTGTATATTTAAGAAATCATTTGTTTAAGTCCCTGTCCTCGATGGACTATAATTATGGGCAGCAGCAGAAGCAGCAAACAGCACCAATAATCACATCAAATGATATGACTTTGATGTGGGGACAAGGAACAAGCATTTGCTATAAACATAAGGTGTGTTAACAAGGGAGGTAATATTTTTGGAATTGATAGCAGCGTTGTTGTTATGGAATTTTTTTTTAAACCACTGTAAAGCGGGCACTTATAATGGCAGCTTGTTATATAATAATGACAACTTTGTAGTGTCCTTGTATATTATTAGCAAATGACGGACTTTCTAGGGACAAAGAATGTATCAATAAAAATTATAACAGAAAACATTCAATTAAAATTTTAACATGAACAGAAACATTCATTGATAGACAGTCTTAATTTGATGAGATATATTTCTTTTACTTATTCCATCTTTGTCATATGCTTTCTTTGCTATCGTAGAGCCTACAAATCGTTGTATTTGTAATGTAATATCGATTTTTGATTTTCTCGTTCATTTACCAGCCTTTCTAATCATTTGCCTCTTGATATATAATTCCAATCAACATTTGTGGCAAAATTTTATACCGTAAAGTATTAACGGCTGTAAAACATTCTATTGTCGATCTAAAAGTGTGAATCAAATGCTTAATGATCACTTATGAGCTCTATCGTCTAGAAACGTAACAAAAACCTATAGAGAAAACACAAACAGCAAATGAATTATGATGGCTCAGAAAAAACAAATGTGCATTAAAAACTGCATATTATTAGTGTACCCTACGTTGTGTGTGTTTAGTTCATTAAGCTAGTAAAATATATATTAAAGTTATATGTAAGGGACGGTGATCAAAACGAATTAATGGTTAAACGTAGTGAATGAAGTAAGTCCTACAAACTAACAATTACTTTTCGCATCCCATGAAAAAGATAAAGTCAAGTTTTTCACGAAACTCGACTGAGACTCACTGAAATGGGACCTGTAGTATACATTTTGACCGCCGGCTTTTGCAAGATAGTCATCCTGTTATGTGTGGTTAGGTTTGTAGGTTTTCATATTGTTGAGTATCGAAAATTCCATCCTAAGTTAAAAGTTAAAGATAATGAAGGTTGAACGTCTTGTCACCGAAATATAACTAAGATTCTCAAGAGTTTACTGCCAGTGATTGGCAGCTCAATACAATCACAAAATGTTTATACAAGGTACAAGGTGAGATTTTATTGCGGAAAAATTACATAAAAATTTAAAATAAAACTTATTTTAGGTTACGTATTATGTTCAGTGATCCTCTACTGAACATACCCACTACTCGTACATTTAGTTGCATACAACTCAATATATGATTGTTGTTTACAAAAATTCTCTCGAACATATTTTTCAATTTACCCTTTTTAGAACAAACTAGTGGGCCCGGCAATGCTTCGCTATTGCATATTATCGAATATTGCCATTTTCACCCCCTAAATGTAGAAAAATCCAAGCAATGTGTAGCCTATGTTACTCGCGGGGTTATTCGGAAGATTCCCTGAAAATTTCATCAAAATCGGTCCAGCCGTTTTCGAGTCCATACGTTACATATATACATACACACATCCTCTTTTATATATATAGATTTTTCTCGTTACCAACCAACATTTAACCGAAAATTTTCCACCTAGACATCGTTCAAAACCATCAAATCATTCAAAAATTGCAAAATTTCGTCAATAAAAAAAACACATTTTTTGGACTTTTCCGGAATTTTCCGAGTTTTTCCCTAGGAATTTTCTATTTTTCCATTTGAAAAGCCATTCCGTAACAACTGCACACAAAATTCCATACAAAAAACCAATTTTCGATTTTTCCACTTTCCCGACTTTTTCAAAGGATTTTCCCAAAATTATCTTGCATAAAACCCTCATACCAATTACGAACAATTGTATAAAAATTTAAAACAAAATGGGCCAGCCGTTTTCCCTTGATGAATTACTACACACTGTTTACACCGTTTTTATACATATAGGTTTCACAATAAACCGAATTTTTCCAAGCAGCACAACGAATTTTCCACCTTTACGTCGTCTAAAATCATCAAATCAAGCGATACAATGAAAAATTTCGATGAAAAAATTCAAAATTTTCGAGTTATTTCAAGAATTTTCCGAGTTTTCCACCAAGAATTTTTTTATTTTTCCATTCGAAAAGTCATTTTGGAATGATTATCCGAAATTTTCACATTTACATCATTCAAAATTATCAAAACACAAAAAAATGTAAAATTTTTCCATAATTTTCCAACCAAAATTTTCTGTTTTTTTCAACCGAAAAGCCACTACGGAACAATTGCACACAAAAACTCAATTTACGATGCAAAATGTTTCTGAAAAATCCAAATTTTTCAAGTTTTTCCGGAATTTTCCGAGTTTTCCACCGAGAATTTTTCTATGTTTTCATTCGGAAAGTCATTTCGGAATAATTATCCAAAATTGTTCACTGTTACATCGTCCAAAATTATCAAATCATACGATAATATGCAAAATTTAGTCGAACAACAAATTCAAACTTTTTGAATTTTTCCGGAATTTTCCGCATTTTTCAACAAAAATTTTCCATTTTTCTATTCTAAAAGCCATTCTGTAACAATTGCACACAAAATTCCATACAAAAAGGCAATTTTCGATTTTTCTATTTTATTGATATTGTTACTCGATTTCGAAAGTGGGCGGAGTGGTACATTTGTATGGGAGGTACGAGAAGGGGTGTGTTTAGGCTCCAGATTTATTCTCCATAACTTTATCCTGTTATAGCTTTACTAAATACAGAATTTGGGCACGATTGCGTTGGGTGTACTGATATTACTACATCCCAAAAGTGGGCGGAAAGGTACATTTGTATGTCTAGATTTCCAATTTGTTCTCCAAAACTTTGTCCTGTTATAATATAACAAAATACAGAATTTGGGCACGATCGTGTCGAGTGTATTGATATTATTACCCTATTTCTAAAGTGGGCGGAGTGGTACATTTGTATGGGAGGTACCAGAAGGGCCGTGTCTAGACTTCCAGATTTTTTCTCCAAAACTTTATCCTGCTTGAACTTTACCAAATACAGAATTTAGGCAAGATCGCGTTAGGTCTTTTAATTATATTAATCGATTTCTAAAGTGGGCGGTACCAGATGTGTATGGGAGGTACCAGATGGGGCGTGGATAGACTTCCAATTTTTTTCTCCAAACTTTATCCCGTTATTGCTTTACTAAAAATAGAATTTGGGTACGATCACGTTTGATTTATTGATATTATTTCTCCATCTCCATAGAGGGCGGAAAGGTAGGTTTGTATGGGAGGCACCAGAAGGGGCGTGGCTGGGCTTTTAAAATTTTTTCCAAAACTTTATCCTGTTATATCTTTACTAAATACAGAATTTGGGGACGATCCCGTAGGGTGTATTGATATTATTACTCGATTTCTAAAGTGGGCGGAATCATGTATTTGTATGGGAGGTACCAGAAGGGGCGGGGCCACGTAGCCCATTTGCAATACCGTAAGTAGTTTTGAGAAAATAATAACTCGTGCAAAATTTCAAAACATTTGGTTGCGCCTTTCGAAAGTTATCGTGCGAACCAACCGGACAGCCACCAGACAGACAGACAAACAGACAGACGGACATGGCTCAAACGACTTAAAAAGTCATGAATCGAATTTGGTTCAAAGAAACCTAGGGTCTGAAGTGACTCCTTCTATGTGTGACACTTTTGGGTCGTATCAAATGATATATACCCTCATCCCTAAGGGTGATGGTATAAAAATCACTTATAAAGTAACACATTTCACAATAAGTTCCAAGCAACACGCATATGTTCTAATTTAACACTACAGAACCTGTTGTTTGTGGGACAATTTCAAACAAAAATAATATATTTTGCAACCCAAATGTTACTTGATCCCTCGTCCTCGTTTCTCGTAAGAACAGTTTTGACTTACTCCTTCTGAATACTTGCGAAGGCTTCAGTAACATCTGGCAGGTTTTCGACTAACAATACTTATATTATCTTTGTACGCAAGTAGCATGTGGCTGCTGCAGTTAACTGTAGCTTTATAGTCGATGATATGTGTCGATCTGATTTTCTTTTCCAGGTTTTTTTGGTTGGATAACACTGGCTTTCGCATAACACAGTTGAAAGCTCCTTAAATGGGATGGCTAAAAGACTAGTCCCAATGTAGCTTGTGCACTCACTTGGATTATCCTTTTTAAATACAGGTCATAAGTCGGCAGTCCGGTCATGAGTCGGCAGTCCGTCGGCATCGGCTGATATCCGAAATTTAACTTACAACCTCGGTTTGTTTTGGTGGCAGGCAATCTAAGCCTTCGTCGACAATTGGCGTGAAAATGACTTGAGCTGCCTCGGTAACCAACAAGTTGTGGAAATGCTGCCTCCATATATGTAGCTCACTTTGTGTATCTGTGACCAAATGTACATCTCTTGTCCTTGCAGAAGCGGAGTCTTGTGTTGTGACGTTTCCCAACAGCCCGAATAAGCAGCATTTTTTTCTTCAGACAATCTTATCGTACCAAGTTTGATCGTCGTTTTTCACATACAGGTATGATTGTACGATTGCTACTGCCGTTGCCATTGAATGTGCAATATGCTGCCTTTATGTATCTGGAATGGTACAGCAGTCGGTAATATCTTCCGTTACTAATGGAGTGGTTGACACGAAGTATGACCGACGCAGCCGAGGTAAATCTGGTCTATGTACGACATGTCGTACCGACGTCTGTCGACGCGTCGCAAATGAATGTTTAATGTCATCGTCTTTAATTTCCGTCAGGTCATATGCCAAAACTAGAGTGATGTGTTCTATCGCTTACAATTCAAAACCGCGAGACAAGATGTCTAAGTCTCAGGCCAATTACAAATCGAAATTCGCGGAAGCTGGAATAGATGTCGCACCTTTACGTTGCGTACATCTTTGCCCACTTAATCTTACCTCAGGGGTAGCGGTTATGTGAGCCTTATATATGTCGAAGCCATCTGCCAGTGGGATAGTGGTCCCTTTTCTATATAGAGTGCAAACACTCCTGGTACATATCTTTAAATAAGGGTCCTTATAACGTTTGCGGGGGTCGTCAAGATTTGGAGGATCCCGTTCTTGTAAAACCAGCCCATCGTTGGCTGGCCCAACCATCAGGGTTATAGAGGGGCTACACATTTGATTCAATGCTATCAGTAAAATATGAAAATTTAATTATGTAAAGTGGGCGTAGAACCCCTTTCACGAGGTATATAGTGGTCAACATAAATTTTGTGTACTGTTGCCGTAAAAGCTTTAAAATTTTTCACTAACGTGTGCAATTATTTTTGACATCGAGAGTCTTGAGTTTGCTATGGGCATACCAAACATAAAAAAGAGTAAGGTACAACGTTTTTTCAGCTCATTGATTTGGGAGTCAATTCTGAGGACAGCACGTGAAAGTAGCCCCAAAAAGAAGAAGTTCTGCATCATTAGTTTTGTCAAGTAACATGCCATAATAATTTAAAATAGATTTGAAGTAAGTAAGGATCGTATAGAGGAATTTGTCAAGTTTTAGGCTCTTCAAGGTGGTAGAAAAGATGGGAATTAAATGTCCCACACAAAGTTTTTTCTCAATTTATACCTTAAAACAGTGTAAAATTTATCTCTACGAAGGTTAACCGGCCTAAAACTTGGCGTAAACAGATTAAAGGAGGTGGTACTGAACACCCCAAATAAAACTTTATCTCTTCGAAGCGCAACCGGCCTAAAACTTGGCGTAGACAGATTGAAGGAGGTAGCACCGAACACCTCAAATAAGTATTTCCAATCAGATAACTGAAAAATAGAGATAGCGAAGGTGATACCGTGTAATGGGCGTAGCAGTACAATTCATCGGCATCAATATGTTGTTATACTCTTTATACCCTTACCCTACGGGTAGGGTAGGTATTTGATACGACCCAAAAGTGTAACATATAGAAGGAGTCACTTTAAGCCCTGTTTCTTTGAACCAAATTCGATATATGACTTTTAAAGTCGTTTGATCAGTGTTCGTCTGTTTGTCCGAATGGTTCGCACGATAACTTTCGAAAGACGAAATTTCGAAATTTTTTTGAAACTTTGAATTGGTTACTATTTTACCAAAACTGCTTAAGGGGGGCCATGTAGCCTTGCATATGGGCTACCATTCCGCTCACTTTAGATATCGAGGAATAATAGCAATACAACCAACGCAATCGTGTCCAAATTCTGTATTTAGTAAATCTATTACAGGATAAAGTCTTAAAAAAAAGAAGTCTGGCCACGCAACTTCTTGTACCTCCCATACAAATGTGGCATTCCGTACACTTTACAAATCTAGTAATAACATCAAGACAACCAAAGCAGTCGTGCGTAAATTCTTTATTCAGCAAAGCCACAACAGCATAAAGTTTTGGAGAAAAAACTGAAAGTCTAGCCACGCCCCTTCTGGTACCTCTTATACAAATACACTATAGAAATCGAGTATTAACATCAATATACAAAACACGATCAAGCCCAAATCCAGTATTTTGTTAAGCTATAACAAGATGAAGTTTTATAGAATAAATTGGCAGCCACGCCCCTTTTAGTACCTCACAGAATACATACAATTTGTATATGTTAGGCGGTTTACCCTACTGAAACTTTCTTACTTGTTGCTTTGGATAATACCACCACGTATAGGCGTTACCAAAAATTCAAGCTTACGATCGCTTAAAGTAATAAGAAAACATACCACAAAAATAGTTGTCAGCCTCTCATTTCACCGTTTACTATGAAGTTTTTATAACGAAATCCTAACGAAATTGTAGCTTCATACCCAATTCACCACTGCCATCTTCAAATATGATCATTTAGGTTTATTGACGTTAAGTTTTTAGACGTTTTCTGCTACGGATAATGATAGTGATGATGCTGCATACAAAATTGTATCCATGTTGCTGGCAATTCACAAGCACTTTGCAACATCATTCTATGCAATAAAAGAGGAACGATGAACAAAGCAACAACAAACAAAACAAATTCATTCAGTCTAATACATGTACTTTCTGCTAAAGATGATGACTATGATGGCGATGGTGACCAAGACCAGAGTGGAGTAGTGTGGAGATTGCTACCATTTGGCTACTTTTTAATCTTTAGATGAATTGATCGCAATGCACGATCGGTGCTTGATCGCTTATACAACAATCATAGGCATAAATTTAAAATATTGAACACACATATGCAAAAACGAGTAGCAAAGTGATGTGTCGTAAATGTGGCAAGAAAAGAAAAACATTATTTTGTTAATTTTTGCTTTCTAAAATGGTTGAATCAGAATTCTGCCATGAAAGTTGCAACTTTGTGGAACAGTTGTATAGTTTGTATGTGCTTGAAAATACCTATTGAGGGTCAGTTTGTGGTTGATGGTTTAAGAAAACAAATTGGGCAAGGGGGAAATCATCGATACATAGGGGGTATTACTAGTTTCTGGGTATGTAGGGTAATGTTGTTTACAATTTTATAATGGATATGTAAGTACAATTTAATGATTTCCACCAAAATAATGACAAATTCATGATATAATGGAAGTAACAAAAAAGTTTTAAAACTTGATATCGTTTGTTTAAAAAAGTCAGTAATTATTGCTTATTAAGTTAAGGATTTGCATTGGATTTATTTCTGCTGAAATCAGGTCCGAAGCTCGCCATATTGTCTACCTATACGTCCCCAAAAAACTTACTTACTTACTTAGCTTACTTCTATGCAGTCCCAGTGGATTATATACCACACGTAGAAAAATATTATAAGCGCCTCGATCTCCTGCGCTTCTTCTCCAGTTAGTCACACCGAGTTCTGTAAGGTTCTCAGTATCCTGTTCTTTCCAACGGAGTTTTTGGTCGCCCTCTTTTGCGCCGTTCATCGAGTTCATTGTCAACATGACCTAGCCAACGCAACCGTTGCACCTTAATGTGTTTGACCACGTCAATGTCAGTGTACAGCTCGTACAGCTTATGATTCATACGACGCCGATACTCTCCGTTAACAATGATGGGCCCATATATTTTACGAAGTATTTTTCCCTCGAATACCGCCAGAACCGATACATCCGCCTGTGTCATAATCCAGGATTCTGAGCCATACATTAAGACAGGTAGAACCAGCATCTGGTATAGCTAGAGTTTTGTTTGTCGAGAGAGGGTTCTGTCATTGAATCGCTTGCTTAGTCCGTAGTAGCATTTATTTGCAAGCAGGATTCTTCTCCGGATTTCTAGGCTGACATTATTTGCTTTGTTGATGGCGGAGCCTAGGTAGACAAAATTATCTACCACCTCGAAATTATAGTTGTCAACGTTCTCGCAGTTTCCCAAACGAGTAGATTTTTTGTTCGTTGAAACTAATAACTTCGTTTTGTCCTCGTTCACCGTTAGGCCCATTTTCGCTGATTCCTTCTGTATACCTGAGAAGGCTGCAGTCACATCCCGCAGTTTTCGACCGATGATGTCTACGTCATCAGCGTACGCGAGTAGCATGTGACTTTTGTTGAATATAGTGCCTCTTGTGTTTACTGCAGCTTTTCTCATTATCATCTCCATCACAATGTTGAAGAGATCGCACGATAGGCCGTCGCTTTGTTTTAGGCCTCGTCTGGTATAGAATGGCTCCGCAAGGTCCTTGCCAATCTTTACTGAAGACTTCGTGTCAGTCAGCGTCATTCCGCAAAGACATTTCAGCTTCTTCACTGAAGACTTCGTGTCAGTCCGCGTCATTCCGCAAAGACGTTTCAGCTTCGCTGGAATACCAAACTCCGCCATGGCTTCGAGTAATTTCTGCCGTATCGGGCTGTCGAAGGTAGCTTTATAGTCGACAAAAAGATGGTACGTGTCGATCTGTTTCTCTTGGGTCTTTTCCAGGATTTGCCGAAGTGTGTAAATCTGGTCAGTTGTGGATTTTCAGGTCTAAAGCCACACTGATAAGGCCCGATCAGGTTGGATAACACTGGCTTTAGTCTTTCACATAGAACACGCGACAGGACCTTATATGCGATGGATAAAAGGCTGATCCTGCGGTAGTTGGAGCACACACTTGGATCACCTTTTTTTAGCACAGGACATAATACGCTTACATTCCAATCGTCGGGCATGCACTCTTTAAGCCAAACCGTGCACAGGAGCTGGTGCATGCTCATTATCAGCTCCTCGCCACCGGACTTGAAGAGTTATGCGGGCAGACCGTCGGCACCGGCTGCTTTGTTGTTTTTCAGCCGCGATATTGCTCTTCTTACCTCCGCTTGGTGGTGGGCAATCTAAGCCGTCGTCGACAATTGGCGTGATTACTTCACGTGCGCTGCCTTCTGGAACCAGCAGTTGCTGGAAGTGTTCTCTCCATATGTGCAGCAGACTCTGCGTATCCGTAACCAGATTTCCATCACTATCCTTACAGGTGCGGAGGCCATTACCGTATCCATTTGCTCTTACTTTCTGGTAAAATTTTCGGGCCTCACCTCTATCCCTGTATCGCTCTATATCCTCGTTCTCCCGTTCCTTCATCTGACGTTTTTTTCGACTAAATAGCTGTCTCGCCTGTTTTGCTTTCTCCTTATGCCGCTCCCTAACAGCACGGGTTACAATTGCCTGTAGCGTTGCCATATAAGCAGCATCCTGTTCCTCAGACGCTATGCGACATTCTTCATCGTACCAGGATTCGTCTGAGCGCCGCTTTTCATATCCTATCACGGTTGTTGCGGCGGTTGCCATGGAATGCGCAATATGCTGCCACTGTGTATCGGGAACGTCAGAAGTAGAGGCGTTGTGTCGTAAAAGTTGGAAGAGCTGGTTGGAGTAGGCAGTAGCTATCTCTGGGGTTTGCAGCTTCGCAATGTCCAGCTTTCTATGTGTTTGGTTACGTGCGTTTTTCGCTCTGCTCAATCTTGTGCGCACCTTGGCTGCAACCAGGTAATGATTCGAGGCAATATTAGCACCACGGATCACACGCACGTCCATGATACTAGATGCATGCCTTCCATCAAGTACTACATGATCAATTTGATTTTTGTTGTTTTGATGTGTCGGTATGCAGGCTGAATTTACCGATCGATGGACCAAGAACATCTTCCTTTCCTATTTTTGCATTAAAGACTCCCAGAACAATTTTAATGTCGTGACCAGGGCAGCGGTCGTATGTTTCCTCTAGGCGCTCGTAAATTGCATCTTTAATTTCATCGTCTTTATCTTCCGTTGGGGCATGTACACAAATCAGCGTGATGTAAAAATAGTGTGCCTGGATGCAAATGGTGGCTATTAGGTCACTTACAGGGTTAAACCGCGAGACCAGGCGTCGAAGTCTCTTGCCGACTATGAAACCACATCCAAATTCATGTCTTTCTGCATTGCAGCTGTAAAAGATATCACAGTTCTTTCGTCGTGTGCATCCCTGTCCCGTCCATCTCATTTCCTGTATGGTGGTGATGTCAGCCTTATATTTGTCGAGGACATCCGCCAGTTGGATAGAGGCACTATCTATGTAAAGAGTTCGAACATTCCAGGTGCATATCCTTAAATCATGGTCCTTATATCGTTTGCGGGGGTCGTCAACATTTGGGGGGGTTCTTGTTTTATCTATTCTTCGTGTTTTCATAATAAATTTTGTTTAAGGAGAGTGGCTTATTAGGCCATCGCTCCTGATCTTAGTTTCTTGGGGCTGCCAAAGCCACTAAGAGAGCCTGTGTTGAGCTTCAGTAACTTCTGTTACCTACTTCCTAAGACGCATCGGTGGTAGCATGCTGATTAGGTTACTCAACGTTTCGCCTTCTAACTCTGGCTAACTTCTAAGCGGTTGCTTTAAAGTCATTGCCCGGGGAATACTTGGTCTTAGACCGGACGTAGTTAGGGCATAGTCCCATTTCTCACTTTACAATCCGTTTATTGCTTATTCACATAACGCATAATTTTTAACTGGAAAATCCTTCTCCAAGAGTCTGTCACTCCACCGATCTGCCATCTAATGAATCAATGTTCCACCAAACAAATAATAAGCAATTGCAAACGGTGGCAACTTAATGTTGTGGTACGCGCATATCTGTGATATGTTGCCTTATGCTGGTTGTGGTTGCGGCAAAGCTTTCAAACTATTGTTACCCATAATGTAAAGATGACTTTGCTAACCGGCTTTTTTTTCGCTGCTGCTGTTGTTGTTTATTTGTTTGGTGATTTTGTGGCATGCCACCACCAAACCACACACACACTGCCTGATCTTTCAAATGTTGGTTGCAACAATGATCATCTGCTTTTTATTTAAATGCTCTCGTGTGTGCGTGTGTGTGTGTGTGTGTGTGCTCCTCTTGTGTTGTTCCACTCGATCCATCTAACTGTCATTTAGACGATTTGTCGATGTTGCGTGCCATTGCGGTTAATGTTGTATCGATCTCTAAGCTTAAGTATTCATTCCGTCCGTCCGTCTGTCCGTGCCTCCTAATGTTGTGTCCTCTGCTGAGTGTGTTTTGCGGTTAAAAGTTTGTATTAATCGTAAAATTATTACATTCGATTTAGCTTTGATGGTCTTTGTGGTTTTGTGCATATCTGCTACCATTTATTTTATTTACTTCGCCAAAGTGCTACTGGATAATAACAATAATCATTTTAGCTGCAACTGCAACTGCAATACTACTTACTATACATAATTTGTACATGATGTGGCAAGTATTTTGTGGCAAACTGTTGTTAGAGAGATGATTGAAAATGTGTTTTTTTTTTTGTCGTTTAGATGGATTCGGTATGTTCATGGAAATATCATGGAAAGTTGTATGCAAAAATATTGAGAAATATTTTGATAAAGCTCGTATAAAACTGGGAAAGGAATATCAAATTAAGTAATATCTCAAATAACTAAGAGCAAAAAAAATGCAATCAACATAATATTTCAAGAAAGAGCCAAAAAATAAATATATATAAGATTTAATTCTATCTGCAAAAGGAGGGTATTATACGATGTAGTAGCCAATCTGAGGGGGTGAGAAATTCGAAGTCAGGATTAAGGTACTAAGTCAGTATAGTAAAGCCCCCAAAGGGTTTGTCCAAACTTAAGCAATGACTTAAATAAATAATTTATATTAACGGAGGTACACTGGGTTGACACTTTTGTGCCAAAAACAATTCTATGCAATTTGGTCCGATGGACATAGCATAGACATGAGTTTGTGTGGATTATGTTGACGTGTGGTCTTTCTTGATACCATTTTGGGCTTTTCGATGGTTTCTTGAAGTTTTTTTTTGTGATAATGTGTGGAGCAGCCACAGCAAAGGGTGCAGATGAGATAGTTGGGCAGCTATCGAAATAGCTATCCGCGCTGCCAGCTGTCAACATAATCCATTTCACACAACTCTTGTAAAATAAATTCTGTTTGACAATAATAGATATAGATCTTGAACCGAACGATAAAAACACATTCATATTTTATATTTATACTAGTGGGACCGGCAATGCTTCGCTATTGCATATTAACTTGTAATATATTTCACATGAGTTTATTAACTTATGTAACTAATTTCAAGTAACTCCTTAACATGGAAGTTAACTAATTAAGTTTTATTGTTTTAAATTCTAAATATAATATGCTTTATGACGATAGTGAAAAGTTCATCATCAAAGTTATATCTATAGTTCCGACATGTTTCACAAATTGGAAACAGATAAAAATTCCATTTTTATTTTTATATGTAGAAGCGGGAACCGTCTGTATACTAACTATATCTTTGGGCGTAAAAAAATACTTTTGTCATGCCTTCTCCTCCTATTGACTGCAAATGAAGATTTCGTTTGAAGCTTCCTGCCTTTAGCCATAAAAACCTCTTTTGCCATGCCTTCTTCTTACACGGATCAAGAATATTCCCGAATGCTATCTTTGTATTGAACTCGTATTACCATTTTTTGAGATAATTCGGTCACCAACGTTTGGCTTAACAAAGTGATGATCTCACACGCTGCATGGCATATTACGCCGTCATGTTGGAACCATTTCTCCTTCAAATAATGTGCAATGACATGATAAATAAAAAAATCAATTGATCGTCCACTTGCTCTAGTTCTTCTACCAGTTGGATTTTATATGAATGAGACCAAGATCTTTCCTTAACATTTGCAGAGACCGAGTTGCTGAGAACGGCGTCGGTTCGATAAATTCGAGTCCCCTGTCACAGTAAGGTCTACAGCGTCGATGGCTTCTATTAGCTGCTTAGATGGATGATTATATGCACCCTAAACTTCACAAAGGACTCCGCATTTTATCCATAGGATTTATTACCGATTCGCTCTCCTAAAAAGTAATTAAAAATACCTATATGTAAAGTAAATTAAAAACAAATCACTGTTTTAGTCTGCGCAGCTACAAGTGCCCTAAATTGCCTAAATTGGGCGGATCAATTTTTTCGCGTCAAAAAAATCGTGGTAATCGTATACCAATATCGGAATCTACGATGAATTCTTAGAAAATTTTACTAACAAACAATATGTATAAAATCAATACCTAGTTCGCGCTGAGAAGCATGATGATTTCAGGTAATTTTTTAATTTTTACCTACTATTCCGATGCTTGGAGACCAAGACGAAGAGAATGGTATATTTTTGACATTGTTTTCTGTATGGCAACACTCGGAGGCCATAACTTTTTAACCAAGACATAGATTTGCTTCTGGGTTAGAACACGCGACTACCATGCGGGAGATCGCAGGTTCAAACCTGGCTCCAGTCATCTTAAAAGAAAACAAATAAATAAATTTTTCTTTCATTGTCGGCTCCCCTCGAATGTTGTTGACAGCAACTTCGCAGTATTAAGCGTCGATTCAATCGTCGTGTCTAGTAAGAGCTTCCCAAACAGTGACGTTCTCATTCGTCGATAAACAAGTAGGTGCCGTTAGTTGTGAATCTAAAAATAGAAAGCGTGTTAGTTCACAACAACGCGAGAAGCTATCCCATACCTCATTCATAGGGTGCAAAGGGAAATTAAGTTTTTTAAGTTTTAGATTTGCTTCTGTAATACGTTATTTAGTTTGTTGGGAAGTCAGTCTTACGCAGAAGTTTTCGGTATGTGCTCATTTAAAAACAAACAAATCTCTATCTGAAATCTTCCTGCTTCCCAGCGCGAGCTAAGAATTGATTTTAGACACAAATTTTATTGTTGAAATTTTCTAACAATTCATCGTAGATTCCGATTTTAGTTAAGATTTTTGCGAATAAAAAAATTGGCCCACCTTACTATTCATATCTCTGGGCGAACTGCAATATACTGTGGAATGTTGACAGTTATACCTGTTTATTTTAAAAGGGGTGTGCCACAGCCCACTTCTGACTGTAATTCACTGCAACAACAACATATGTAACATCTTCATACCTCTGATAGTTCATGAGATATAGCCCTTTTAATTTTCAAGTTGTATGGGTGGTGCCACGCCCATTTATCCAATCACATCCAAATGTAGCCAGGAACTATCTACAGATCAACAGTACTACTTGTTAAAATTTTCGTATCAATCGGTCTATTATAAAAGCCGTCAGAGCGATTTTTCAAAAGGGGGACGTGGCACCGCCTACTTCCACCCTGCCTGTTATTGATAATGCTCCAACAACATATATACCAAATCTCATCTTCATACCTATGATAGTTCATGAGATATAGCCCTTTTCATTTTCAAGTTGTGTGGGCGGTGTCACGCCCCTTTGTCCAATTGGACCGAATTGTAAATCTAAACCACCCGGGCGCCACCCAAACGGTCCAGCCGTTCAGGAGGAGTTCAGTCACAACACACGTACAGTAGAATTTTATATATATAGATATTCATGTAACAAATCAAGTTGGACTAATTTTATCTAATGCACATATTTGGGACGAACTGCGTATGATTAAAATCCGCATAACATTAATATTACTCATACGTTGCACATATATGCAAACTCGCTACATATCGCTCATTTGCTGCAAGACCGGCATAACTCAAAAAACGTGATTTTTTTAAGTTAATAATGTAGAATTGTTCATTTCATCATACTCCATGTTGTGTAAAAAATTCATGTTAATATCTTTTATACACTCCGCATGAGAGCTATTTGAATTTCTCCATTTCGTACAAGTTGGGTGTAAACTAAAAACTTTAAACGCGTTTATCTCGGAATCGATTTTTTTGAGTTAAGCCGGTCTTGCAGCAAATGAGCGATATGTACAATACTGTACTTCGGTCAGGGTCGTCATTCAATATCATCAGCAATGACCAGTGTTCAACTTATCACTGATGAGACAGCTTATATATTTATTAGTCCAGCGTGATTTTTTACATGCTTTGTTCTCGTTACACGCATATGCCCAGCGTCAATAGGCCTGCGCTCTGCATTCCCTCTTCCTCAACTCCTCACTTTCCTCGTTGCCTTTTCTATTCTTGCTTTCTCTCATGAAGGGAGATGGAAAGTGTATACACACGAAATGGTGGAATAACAATAATCGCAAACCTTAATTTTCCCTTCTTAGTGGTCTTTTATGAATTTAGTGAACATGTGCTCGAGATATATCAGAAAGGATGGCATATGAAAACAAGGCCTTGAAGACATGACGTTTGAATGTCTTAGAAGGCCTTTTTGCATGCCTGCTTGTAGAGGTCTTGCAAATTTCGCCGCTGGGTGTATGTATGCATGAAAGTATGTATGTATGTATGAGTAATAATAATATTATGCCGATTTTATATTAATCATACGCACTTCGATCCAATATCGTGGATATATGGTTTATTAATAATGAAAATTTTGAGAATATTTCATTCAATATTTTGAGTCCAAATTGATTTTTGTACATAGATATACTTACTAATATAAAATATAATAAATATAAATATTAAAAAGTATGGCCTGAGAACGCCAAACTCTTTGAAATGCTGAAATTTTGTATGTGAACTTCAATACACTAAGCGGAGGTTGAGTAGTAAGATGAGACCGATCGGTCAAAAACTACTCCCACCTCCCATACAAAATCCCTTTTTTTTGGGCGTGTCCGTATGTCAGTCTCTGCGATTACAGCAGTAATTTAAGAGCAATATAGCTGAAATATTGTATGCAAACCTCCCTAATCTAAGCGGAGGTTGAGTATTAACATGAGACCGATCGGTCAAAAACTATTCTCACCTCCCATACAAACTCTCCCTTTTTGGGGGATCTGTCCCTGCGATTGCAGCCGTATTTTAAGAGGTATGTACGCAAAATTCAATCTTTAAGCGGAAGCTACTTCCTAAGATAAGTAATGTCGATCAAAAACTCTACCCATTCAAACTCTACCTTTTTTAGGGTGTCCGCCTAACTGCCCACGCGATTACAGCCGTAGGTTAGGAAATATCGAGCTTAAATTTGATATGCAAGCTTTAATCCTATAATAGGAGCTTTCGTTGTAATATGAGCAATATCGGACACATACTTCTCCCACCTTCCATACAATCTCCCCCTTTTTTGAGGTGTCCGTCTGTATATCCCTGTAGTTTAAGAGCTTTCGGGCTGAAATTTTGCATGTAAGCTTCGCTACAGAAGCAGAGGTTAAGTTCTAAGATAAGCAAGATCGGATTTAAACTACCCCCACATCCCACACAAATTGCCATTTTTGGGGAGTTACAAAATGCTTAAAAATATGCTCCAACTCACCAACTCATAAACTTATCGGTAAATCGAATAAAATCGATAAAAATTATTGACAAAAAATGGATGTGTGAAGCTAAAAGTAACGTCCACTTCTCACCAACACCCCTGTTGTGTGTTACAAAGTTAAATAAAATATAGTTGTAGTGCAAATAACCAGTTTTATCACCATTTTTACAAATGGTGAAGGGTATCTGAGCTTCGGCATAGTTGAGTTTTTTTTATTTCTTCTTTAATATCTTCTTCTTATTTGGCATCAATAACAGAACTTCATCCATCAGTCGCCGCACGTACATCCAATGAAGTTTTGGTCACCCCTCCTGCGCCGTCACCCCTCCTTGACTACCACGATGTTATTGTACAGCCCATACAGCTCATGTTTCATTCGACGACTGTACTCGCCTTTATCGAGGATGTGTCCAAAAATTTTGCGAACTTTTTTTCTCTCGAAGACTTCCAGAATAGATTGATCCGCTTTCATTACCCAGGACTCTGCGCCGTACAACAAATCAGGTAGGAGCAGTGTCTGATAGAGTTAAATCTTTGTTCATCCAGAGAGGGTCTATACCAATAACACATAGTAACATCGGTTTGCGATCAGTTCTAGTCTCTTGATTTCCAGGCTGAATTTATTGTTATTGTTTATGGCGGAGCCGAGGCAGATAAAATCATCTACCACCACAAAACTGCAGTTGTCAATGCTCATGCAGCGTCCCAAACTCTTTCCTACTTGAAACAACTAACTTAGTTTTGCCCTAATTCATCATCACTTCCGCTGACTGCTTCTCAATTTTTTAAAAGGCCGCAGTAATTTACCGCAGTCCACGGTCAATACTATCTATGTCATCGGCATACGCGATCAACATGTGACTTTGGTAAAGATGGTACCAGCAGTGTTTACTGTAGCCTTCCACATGATCATCTTCATTATAGTGTTAAAGAGGCCGCATGATGGACTAACTCCATTTCTAAAATCTCGCTTGGTAGCAAATGGCTCTGTCAGGTTTTGCCAATTTTTACTGAAGACTTCGTGTCAGTCAGTGTCATCCCGCAAAGTCGTATCAGCGACGCGGAGATAGCCAAGTGATGCTAGTTGCCATTCTGTATTTCTTGTGTTTCTCCGAGATTTGTTGAAGTATAAAAATATTTCTGATCATGGATGTACCAATTCTAAAGCCGCAATGATAAGGCCTTATCATTTGCGCTAGGATGGGCTTAAGTCTTTTTACACAACAAACAAAACAGGACCTTGTATGGGTAAAAAGCTGATCCAGTGATAGTTGGTACACACTCTTAGATCGCCTTTCTTATGCACATGAAATAGAACACTTAGATTCCAAACATTGGACATGCATTCTTTAGCCAAATCGTGTTTAGGAGCTGGTGCATGCATGTTGCCAGCTCATCGCCGTCGGCCTTTAAAAGCTCTGCCGGCAGTCCATAGGCTCCCGCAGCTATATTATTTTAATCTATGAAATTGCCGTGCTGATATCGTTTTGCTCGATGATGGACAATTTACGCCGTTGTCAATGATTGACGAGATTTCGTCACTTTCATTCTCGGTCATTCTATCCACTGTGCTTTCCAAAACCTTTGGATGTTGTCAGATCATCGCGTCGGGCCTTAAAAAGTTCTGCCGCCAGTCAATCGGCTCCCACAGCATTATTATTATTAAGACGTGCAATTGCCGTCTTGTTTTGGCTCGGTGGTGGACAATGTACACAATCGTCGATGGCATAATTTCATCACCTATGCTGCCTTCGGAAACGAGTAGAGATCGAAAGTGTTCCCTCCATATTTGCAGCACACTCTGAGTGTCCGTAACCAAATTTTCGGGCTTTACCTCTATCTCTGTCAGACAGAAACAGACAGACAGACTGTCTGGCTTGGAAGTCTAGCGACGCCCCTTATGGTACCTCCCATACAAATGTACCTTTTCGCCCACTTTAGCGATGGAGTAATAATATCAATATAATAGAAAATTTTTTGTTTTACTGAGGGTGATGGTATATGTAAGTCGGGTTGCCCGACTGAAATTTTCTTACTGGTTTCATAGACCCTTTTTCCGCCTAAAGAGGCGTCTCCTCTCCCTCCTCTTCTTATCATAACCTTCCACGATGTCATTGACTGCAGTTTTGCCCTGTATGCAGCATATTTTTCCTCTGACATCGCGCTATATTCTTCAACGTACCAGGGCATGTCCAAACATGGTTTTTCATAACCCAGTACGGTCGTTGCAGCAGTGCTCATAGAATTCGCAAAATGCTGCCACTAGGTGTCGGAAACGGGACCGGCCGTGGCATAGTGGTTAGAAAACGCGACTACCATGCAGGAGATCCCAAGTTCAACTCCTGGCTCCAGTCATCTAAAAACTAAGAAAAAATAAATTTGTCTTTCGGTTCTCTCGATGTTGTCGGCAGCAACTTCGCAGGATATGCGTCGAGTCAATCGGCATGTCTAGTAAAGAGCTTCTCAAACAGTGACGTTCGCATTTCTCGATAAACAGGTAGGTGCCGTTAATTGTGAATCTAAAAATAGGAAACGTGTTAATTCGCAACAACGCGAGAAGCTATCCCATACCTCATTCATGGGGTGTAAAGAGAAATTAAGTCCAAGTAAGGGTGTGAGGAACATCAGAACTGGGGGGTTTGTTTGAAGTTATTAAGAGAGTAGGTTGGAGTTGGCATTGGCTATATCGGTGGTATGCAGCTTTGGGATGTCTAGCTTTTATTAAGTTTTGCATTTTTAGCACTTCTTAATGGCGTGCATACCTTGACAGAAATTAGGTGGTGATCCGAGTTAATATTTGCACCGCGCATCATACGCACATCCATAACGCTTGAGACATACCTTCCAACGATTACCAAGTTATCAATTTGGTTTTTTGTCTTTTGATCAGAGTATATACAGTAGGGTAATAACTTTTTGCATTTTTTGCAAATATCAAATCTCCCCAGACAAAATCGTGTAGGGCATGGAAAAATATTAAGAACTGCGTTTTTAGTTTTTCGCTATTATTACCCTAATATCCAGGTTGCCTCATTCATGGGGTGTAAAGAGAAATTAAGTCCAAGTAAGGGTGTGAGGAACATCAGAACTAGGGGGTTTGTTTGAAGTTATTAAGAGAGTAGGTTGCAGTTGGCATTGGCTATATCGGTGGTATACAGCTTTGGGATATCTAGCTTTTATTAAGTTTTGCATTTTTAGCACTTCTTAATCGCATGCATACCTTGACAGCAATTAGGTGGTGATCCGAGTCAATATTTGCACCGCGCATCATACGCACATCCATAACGCTTGAGACATGCCTTCCAACGATTGCTAAGTTATCAGTTTGGTTTCTTGTCTTTTGATCAGAGTATGTCTAGGTTGCCTTGTGGATATCTTTATGCGGGAATCTGGCTTCACTCAATACAATGTTTCTTGCCGACACAAGCCTAACCTGTCAGAACCGGTTATCGGAGGTGTTGTTGTGCAGTCTGAATTTTCCTCAACGCCGTTTTTCTCACTGACGACTTTGGTAATATGGTACAGATTACTTTAAGTTACAAAACATTAAAGTTATTTACATTGTTTCTTAATAGTCATTCAATATCCTCTCCTTGATGGCATCAAACTGTCTAGTGAAATCTAATCCACACGATTGCAATTATTCATTGAAATTGTTTGTTGAAATACAATTTCCTCAAATTAGTTTTTTCTCTCACGATCAATTTTCGGTATTACAAAAGCTTAATACCAAAATTCATTACCATAAAAGGACCATTAATAACTAGCGCATTAAAAATATTAAATGCTTAATGAGACCGATAACAAAACAGGTCAAAATTTTACAGATATCAAAAGACAATAGTAAACGTGGTGTAACAACATCACCTGATTAACGACCCATCACACAGAAGCTACAGAAGCTGGTGACCACACCATAGCACACTAGGTCTAAGCCAAAAACACACAAGTATTCCAGCAACAAAACTATTTCCTCTGTAAGCTCTAAAACGCAGCTAATTGTTAGTGAAATAAAGTTTCCTCTTTAGAGAAATGTAAACCATCTAAAAGCTGTCATATGTTTTCGAAAAAATTTGTTTTGTGACACTAATATATGCGTGCACTCTACAAGTATCAACAGAAAATTAATCAGTCATGTGGCCGAAATCATTCATTAACGTCTCCTTCACTGGGGTCTTCCGTTTTGTGTTGTTGTTGTTACTCATTTGGGGTTTACATGCAGACCAATGGCCAAACTTCAATATGACCAACCAAAAAAGTCTGTACTCCGGCAGCTGGAAGAAGACAAATCAGACATGAAATGATGAGGCTTATGATAACGAGGCCTTAGAGCATATTGGCCGACAGACAGTGAGCAGCAGCCATCGTCGTTGCACATTCACATTTCCTATTTTGGGCCCTTAAGCTATGGACTAAAGCTCATATAACAAATGCATGCCAAAAAATGTCACTCTCTAATAGAGAAAAATCTATAAAAATGACTTAGATGTTGCCAAACACCGGCACCAGAAGCATCATTAACCGGTCGGCAGCGTACTCATGTGATACACAGTGGGACAATAGATGAGTTATAGAAATATTTAGTGAACCCTTTAGATATCGTAATGCTTTCAATGTTATTGATTAAAAATTAACTTTGTATTCTGAAATGTTCTAAATTATAGAGTTTGAGAACTTCCTAATATTTTATTCTGAAGCAAATGCAAATGTGCTAAATCCTTTGTTCATGTATCTGTAAGACTATAAGGGGAAGAGGAATTTTGTAACTAAAGTTTTTTGGAAATAACCAAAATCTCTGTGCGGTGGTCACCAATCATCTCACAATGTCCGATAGATCACGTGTTTCCCGGCCATTGCCACTGAACGAATGAGAGAAGGCGCAATGCTCAACAACATAAATGACATGTTTCCATAGCCGCACCTTAGAAAGTAGCTAACAAAAGTTATAAAGGAGCTCTTAGTGGATTTGACAGCCCCAAGAAACTAGGATCGGGCGCGGTGGCCTAATAAGCCACCATCCTTAAATAAAAACTAATACATAGAAATTAAAAGATAAGAACCCATGATAAAATATATGCACCTGAAATGTCCGAACTCTCTCCGGAGATGGTGCCTCTCTCCAATTGGCGGGGGTTCTCGACAAGACTGGCATCATTACCATACAGAAAATGCGATGGATGCAGAAATACACGAATTTCAATGTGGATTCATAGTCCGCAAGAGACTTCAATATCTGCTCAAAGATATAACAAAGACAAAGACACTGTAAATGGATTCGAAGGAAACATATCATCGCTACCCTGCTAAAATATGAAGAGACGATGTTCTTGGTTCGAAAATGGGAAAAATGTTGTCTACACAACAACACCTCCGACGACGGATCTAGACTGGGTAGCTTCGCTGCGGCAAGAAATATAATTGTGAGTGGGACCAGATCGAAAGACAAGAAACCAAATGGTAGTCGATGGAGGGCATGTCTCAAGAATCGAAGGAGTAGTCCTTGTGACTCGTTGTGCAAAAACTGACTCGGATCACCACATAGTTCCAGCAAGGGTACCCAAGCAATCCATGAAGTTACAAATTACAAAGCTGCATGTCACCGAGAAAGCCAATGCTTACTCCAACCTTAAAAAAAAACTTAATTTCCCTTTGCACCCCAAGAATGAGGTATGGGATAGCTTCTCGCGTTGTTGTGATTTAACAAGTTTTCTATTTTTAGATTCACAACTAACGGCACCTACTTGTTTATCGACGAATGCGAACGTCACAGTTTGAGAAGCTCTTACTAGACACGACGATTTACTCGACGCTTATTATACTGCGAAGTTGCTGTCAACAACATTCGAGGGCAGCCGAGAAGACCCTACCATCTGTTCATCGATTACAAAGGTGCATTCGACAGTCCGATATGACAGAAATTGTTAGGTGCTATGACTGTCTTTAGTATCCCCGCGAAGCTAATACTACTTTACGGTACGACAATAAGTCTTCAGTGAAAATAGGCAATAATCTGACTTAGACATTTCCTACCAAGCGAGGCTTCAGACGGTCTGTCATGCAATCTCCTTAACACCGAAGTGGAGATGATCCTGAGGAAAGCTGCAGTAAACAGGAATGGTACCATCTTTAACAAAAGTTACATGCTGCTCGTGTATGCCGACGATATTGATATCATTGGTTGCAGATTGCTGTATGTTACTGCGGCCTTTTCCAGCATTGAGAAGCAGTTGCTAGGAATGAGTTTGTTGATAGAGAGAGTCTTCTCGTCTGGGACGCTTCGTGCTCATTGAGGACTATAACTTTGTTGTACGAAGGATGTTCCAGCTCGAAAGGCCTTCGTCAATAAACTCGATGGCAGTGCAGCAGGGGCAACGAACAGCTTCGTTGACACCCAGACAGTACTCGGCAAAATAAATACGAATATGCGGATGAAATTTTAACTTTCGTTCAATGGGAGTGGGCTTGGCAAAACTGTTTTTAGCCAGTTACTACATAGATAGTACTAAGCACTTCAGGTTCAAATGTGCTGACGAAATTTATATTTTCGACATAATATTATTTGCAAAGAAAATTTGCATTTTCGAACAGTGGGAAAAGTGGTCTTGGCCAAACTCTATTTTAGTCTTAAAAAGATAAAATTTGGTACAAATATAATGCTGGGCACTACTGGTGAAAATTTGGATACAACGTTACAATCGTACATTTACTGATACAATCGGATAAATGGTCTTAAGTTATGATAAAATCTGTAAGAAAAATTCTCACAAAGGGATATTTTTACATCAGTAAGTTAAAGTGGGAATACTTATGTCAAACTTTTTTCTAATTTTTATAATTATTTCTCAAACTTATTACATTAATTAAATATATCATAAGATGACTACAACGTCAACTTAAAAGCAACTCTCTAGCATCCCACTGTCTATCAATTTAAACAACAAATGATGGTCTCTTATGGTCTACCACTACCACCACCACCGCAACCATCATCTTCATCATCCACCACGTTGTCATCATCATCATCATCGTGCTGACCGTCATCATCACCGCCAGCATAAACTCATCGCATCTCCACATTCGGCTACATTGACGATAGCGGCCACTGCGGCGGCTTTGCTCAGTTGATCTAGTTTAGTTTTTCCAGTCGTTTTATAATTTTACAAAAAGGCAAATGACTACCGTCTTTCATAGTTGTCATTCCGTGTATTAAGTGGTATCCGCATGAAATATGTTTGCAATAGATACAACAAACATTCTGTGGATCCCAACACTCCCGGTTCCCCTTCCCCACAGCAAATCTTGATATCATTTGGTCCAGTGACTGTGGCAACTTTAGGATCGAGTTTGCAATGCACGTGGAATTTTATGTCATTCGTTTGTGTCAAGACGGTTGGTTGTGTGGTTGTAGCGGTGGCGGCGCATGCGCTCAACCCAAAAACTGTAAGAGTCAACAGGCAGACAAGTCGTGTGGCCGCTAATAACTTTGGTGTAACAACAACAACAACAGCAACGACAACAAATCTAACTAATGGATTGTTAGCTGCTGCTACCAGCAGCAAGGTGTTATTGACCAGCTTCTAAAGCCATCCCAAAGACAGGCCGACCGACAGTGTATACCCGGCCCATATACTCTACTCCCGTTTTCATCGTCCGCTCACTCCAGTGCTTACATTCGTTGCGATGATGTATTAGTTCTGATTAGAATTGAGTGTCGTTGCTCTGCACTTGAAGAGGGGGACCGACCGACTACTAACCCAACCCAAGATGCCTCGATGCACATGTCCATCCGTGTGGATGTCTCTTAGTTAAATAGTGGTTTAACCTCAGGCTATTAGAATTAAAAAGCCACCACTGGTGGTTTAGTATGATTTCTTGAGATTGCCGCTGCTATTGTTGCATATTTTGCCTATGTTTGTATGTGCCAAGTAGTGCAGTGCAAAGGCTGGAGTTTTGATAGTCAGAGCCACTTGATTATGAGTTCTCGTATATCATTGGGACAGGACAATCTTTGATGATGATGATGACAAACTTTCGCTTGAATATTTGTGTTTTTTTTTTCGTTCATATTTTCTTTTATCTAACATTGTAACAGGTAATTGATCGGTGCTAATACTAATTGCTTAGGCATTGAATGTAGCTTGAAGGTGCATAAATGCAAATGAACTTGGGAAACGGGATAAGAATTAGAAAATTTATATTAATAAAGAACAAGGGAGACACTTCATTCGTCTTTCGGGAGCACACATATTGCAATTTATTAATATAACATAAGCAAATGTCCTTTAACATGAATCTAAAACATGTATTTCAACTTATATTGAAGATTGAAAATAAATTTAATTTTTCGGAAATTTACTGTAAAACGATAGTAAATAATATATATCGTCCTGAAAGAACGTCTCAAGTCAATTTTTTGTCTTTCTGAGTTATTGACGATATAAGGTATATGGCCTCCTATGCTGTGATATATTAACTTTAAAACTACATTAAATACACATGGGATTTATTTACAAGACTACGAGTTTTGAGAAACTTTTGCATCATTTAGTCCATTTCACAAAAAAGTGGACATTTTTGCTGGATACCAACGATATTAGAGTATCAAACAAACAAAAATCCTTGTTAATTACGGATTAAGTTTTTTCGGGTTGATATAACATAAAAATCCGAAAGATTTATAGTAAAACCGTAGTTACATTCTGCTATCTCAATATGAGTGCAGATGCAATGTAGAAATTACCCGTTGTGGCACCTGGGCAATGTTGTTTCTTGATATTATCACTTGAAGCTATAAACGCTGGTCCAGGTATTATATTGGCTAGAAAACACATAGGAAAAGTAACAACCGAAATTCCTCAAATATTGACGAGCCCCGCAAACGTTATAGGATATGAACTATAGTTTAAGGATATGAACCTGGAACGGTTATTCCTCAATAAATACCGGACTGACATCACCGCCATCCAAGAGTTCAGAATGATAGTAGATATGATGGTAATATCTGGAGAACTATTCCACCAATCGCATTGAAAATTTTTATGGCAGGAAAATTTGTGATCCAACTAAAAATTGAGGCGGCATCGGATCAGTGGGCATGACATATATCTTGAAACTATCCAAGGCTATATCTCATGAACTATTAGAGGTATGAAGATGATATTTGGTTGTTCGTACAGTTCAAATTACAGCCAGGGCGATAGTTGTCCGTGACGCGCCCATACAACTTGAAATTTAAAATGGTCATATCTTATGAAATATCTGAGGTATGAGTATGCTGTTGTTACGGTATGAATTTTAGCCCGGGTGGAAGTGGGCGGCACCATGCCCTTTTAAAAGAAACCGTTATGATAGCCATAATAATGGTATGATCGTCCTGAAAATTTAACAGTTTGTAATATTATAGATATGAACCGGCCAATTTCAAGCAAGTTGGCAGAAAAAGGCCGAGGCGCCGCCCACATATGTACGTCAATATTTGACAATTTTATATACACTGTATCAAACAGTTGTCCGTACACCAGGCATTTCAGAACATATTTCAATCTTTCTAAAATTCGATTCAAATAATTCTTTTTTAAGTTCAATGCTTCTTAGTTTTGGAAAAAATACTATTTAAAATTTTTATTTTTGATCAGTGGGCGAAGAGGTAGCGGCCAAACTGTATTTAAGTCTTTGAGATAATTGTATACGATGATAGTACTCTGCAGCTAACTTAAGTGGCCCATTACAACTTACGAGTTCATAAATCTGAGGCCTGAAGTATTACAGAATTCCACACGCTTCGAGTGGCACGTCGCCAACCCCTTGGTCCTTTACATACATCCTGGCAACATGTCCCAGCTATCGTAGTCTTTGGGTTCTGACTCTTTTAGCTGCGCCTATGTCGTGGTAAAGAACATATAGCTCATGGTTCATCCGATGGCAAAACTCGCCGTCGACACAGATAGGTCAATATATTTTCGGAGTACTTTTCTCTCAAATACTTCCAGGTTTTGTATGTCCGTTGTCGTAAGCACACCTGATTCGGCACCATACAACAGAAGGGTAAAATTAACATCTAGTATATCTGTTTCTTAGTTGCCCGAGATAAGGTGGCGTTACTAAAGTGCTACCGAAATCCATAAAAACACCTTTTTGTGAGCACTTTTCTCCGCTTGATTTCTTGGCTAACATTATTTTTCTTGTTGACGGAAGATCCGAGGTAGGTCAATTCATCAACTACCCCTAAACAATAATTGTCAACGTTCACCGTGCGTCCCCAGCTTAAGGACTCTTTGTTTGTCGAAATCATTATGTTGACCGCTAAACCCATTTTTACTAACTCCCTTTCATTGACATAGGCTAGTGGCATGTGACTATTGTGGAATATGGTGCCAGACATGTTGACACCAGCCTTTCTCACCACCTTCTCAATAACTTTAATAAATAGTGTACTGGACAAGCCACCATCCGGCCAGAGACCCCTTTCCGTGTTGAATGGTCCAGAGTTATCCTTACCACATATTTGTAGTCGACAATGAAGTGGTAGGAGTCGATCTGCTTTTCATGAGTTTTTTCGAAGATTTGTCGTATAGTGACTATTCGATCCGTCGTAAATTTACCAGATCTAAAGCCGCACTGGTAAGGTTCAATTAGTTTTTCTACAATTGGCTTTAAACGTTCACACAACATGCTCGAAAGGACCTTGTATGCAATAGGTAATAGGTTTTTTTCACGGTACTTTTTACGCTCACTATGATCTCCTTTCTTGTATACGGGATATAACGGATGGAGACTTCAATCCCCGGGCATA
This sequence comes from Muscina levida, assembly GCA_964034835.1. Classification (NCBI taxonomy): domain Eukaryota; kingdom Metazoa; phylum Arthropoda; class Insecta; order Diptera; family Muscidae; genus Muscina; species Muscina levida. The sequence goes on along the minus strand of OZ035880.1, from coordinate 48,674,809 downwards.
CTCTCCTCTAGCCAGATTTTCTTCATGAGCTGATGCATGCTCCTAATCAGCTCCTGCCTTAACCAATTCAGCGGGGTGACAATTCAGCGGGGTGACCATCGGCTCTAGCTGCTTTGTTTTTCTTAAGGCTGGATAGTGCTTCACATATCATCCTCTGTCTGGGACCGGCTCGCTATGATCTCCTTTCTTGTATATGGGACATAACAGATTGAGACTTCAATCCCCGGGCATGCTCTCCTCTAGCTAGATTTTTTTCATGAGCTGATGCATGCTCCTAATCAGCTCCTGCCTTAAGCAATCCAGCGGGGTGACCATCGGCTCTAGCTGCTTTGTTTTTATTAAGGCTGGATAGTGCTTCACATATCATCCTCTGTAGGGGACCGGCCTTGGCATGATGGTTATAGCATGCGACTACCATGCGGTAGATCCAAGGTTCAACTCCTGGCTCCAGTCATCTAAAAAATAAAAAAAATTACCTTTTCTTTCATTGCCGACTCCCTCGATGTTGTCGACAGCAACTTCGGAGTATAAGTGTCCAGTCAATCGGCATATGTAGTAATAGCTTCTCAAACAGTGACGTTCGCATTCGTCGATAAACAAGTAGGTGCCGTTAGTTGTGAATCTAAAAATAGAAAGCGTATTAATTCTCAACAACGCGAGAAGCTATCCCAAACCTCATTCATGGGGTGTTAAGGAAAATTGAGTTTTTGAGTTATCATCCTCTGTCTCGGAGGTGGGCAGTTTATACCATCATCATGGATGGGATCGGGGTCCTCTGGAGTGGCATTCGTACCAGATAATTGCGGAACTGTTCTCTTAATGTTTTCCTAACGGTATCCGAGACTGTCACTAGCCGACCATCGCTTTCCTTGCAGGGAGCCAGCCCAGTTTCACGCATTCTCGCCATAACGCAGACTCCCCTCTACTTCAGAGCAATTCTGTGCACTACACGACGAGATGCCTCTAGTCTCTAGTCCCCTGACACCCGTCAGCTTGCGTTTGTGGCAGTCTTCATCGTACCAGGCATTATGTTGAGACGGCTTTGAGTACCCAAGTACTCTTCAATGGAATCGGCTATATGTAGTCTTTGCGAGGTAGTATTTTCTGGTAAGTTGAGTAAGGTGGTTGGAGTAGACGTCCGCTGCCTATGGTGTCTGCCGTTTACCGATGTCCAGCTTTCGTTGTAGCTGGTTAAGTACGTTTTTAGTCATGCTTAGCCTTGTGCTTCCCTTAACTGCAGTAAGGTATTGATCGGAGTCAGTATTTGCGCCCCTGATCACTTGTACGTCCAAAAAACACTCAATGCGTGCCCTCCATCGACTACCACGTGATATATCTGAATCATCTTCAATTGATTTGGAGATAACCATGTTGTGTTATGAATATTTTTTATGGTCCAATCTAGCGCTGCTACCTACTATATTTCTTGCCGCAGAGAAGACTATCAGTCTGATGCCATCGTTCGCGTCGGTGTGCAGACTGAATTTTCCAATGGTACGCTCAAATGTGGTCTCCCTGTCTATTTTAGCAATAAAACCGCCTAGTACAATTTTGATGTCATGACTCGGGATACGGTCATATACATTCTCGTAGAACTCGTCTCTGTCCTCATCGCTTTTCAGTTGACGGAGCATGATTCTACTTTTAGCCGTTTGTTCTGGCTAATAGTACCAGTTTAATCCCCTTACTCCCTAAAATTACGATTTTCGAAAAATGTCTTTAGATCACATAACTACTCCATAAGATAAATATACACTCCCATTTTCTGGTTTGGGCGACGAAACCAGTCTTATAAATTTTTGAGCCTCTTTTACCCCTTAAGTGCTAATTCCGTAAAATCCCTTTAAGCAGCGCACTAATTAAATAGGGAGATTCACCATATAGATGCCCGCTATCATAGCCGTATCCATTAGCCCTAGGTGTGGCACCAGTTTTATCCCTTTTCAGGCCTTTTTTATCCTTAAAAGTACTAAAATCGGAAAGGCACATTCATGTAGCTATCTAGTTCAAAAATCATATGCTTATAAAGATTTTCGCAATTATAGCTTTAGCCGCTTGGTCTGGATGATGGTACCAGTTTTATCCCATTAAGGGCCTGTTTATCTCTAAATGTACGAATTTGTAATTCTATGTTAAGCTGTTTGAACTGACCAAATTCAAATTTCCTCCCGTTGTCCTTTTGGAAGTAATGGAAGAAATATTAGTTATCCAAAAATAGGTTTTTTTGTATGTGTACCATAGACCTGCCCTTATTTTTCAAAATAGCAGCGCATAGGAGAGTAGGGTCCAAAAAGGTTTCATTTTATGCCACAATGCTCCATGTAAAATTTGGGCTCGATTCGACGACTCTTAGTGGAGTTTTTGGAATTTGACCCATCAACATGGGAAACCAACGAGAGTTTTAAAGAAGGCCGCGTTTTCTGCAAAAATTTACCCGTCGTTAATGACACCGCTGAAAGAGGAACGACTTGAATCGGATATTGACCAACAAAGAAGACGAAAAGCAATTCTTATTGCAGGTTGTTGAAGCTTATCGCAAAAAATATCCATCGTTCAAAAAAACATCTTTAGTTAATGTTTCAGATATTGTAACTTTATTATTTTTTATCAGATTTTTCTGAATAATAGCTTAGTGAAAAGGTAATTTGGTGAAGAATAAAATAAAAATAAGAAAATTACAAAATATTGACAAAATTTTTACCAAAATTGAGTTTTTTCCAAAAATGCCGAATAAAGTTCCTATTTTCTTATAATAGAACCTTGTCTTATTATTCAACTCAATTTTGGGTCCACAAAGAGCCGTCGGATCGAGCCCAAATTTTACATAGAGCATTGTGGCATAAAATGGAAATTTTTTGGACCCTACTCTCCTATGCGCCGCCATTTTGAAAAATCTTCATAGAAATAAGGGCAGGTCTAGTGTACCAGAAGGGGTGGGTCTATTCTGCCCATTTACAATTCTATAACTTTATTTTGGAAAATATTAATACTAGTAAATTTTCATAAGGTTCAGTAAACGTTTACTGGAGACCACCAGCTCACCGACCAGACAAAAAGTCCTGAAACGAATTTAATATTAAGATACTTAGGGGCTTGTATCATTCTCATCCTTAGGGCTGAGAGTATACAAAATAGTTCAACACATCTCATCTTGACGTCGACTAAAAAAAACTGACCGAGTAAAAACTTCGAACCAAATCTAGTTATCGTCACAGCGTAAAATCTTTGTGGACAAATTTTACCTTTCAAGAATTGTATGTAACCGATATATTAAGATATATATAGATATATATCTTTGCAAACCCAAAAAATAGATAGATATACATAGAAAAATGTTATGTTTCCAAAAGGTTTACATAATACGTAATTAAGCCAATCCACGTAACGACTTACACATTATTTACTATTCTTTATGTTATGATGTTACCTACAATTAGTAAGCATCGCCTATTGATCCCCAATTGCTGTTAAATTTTAAACGAAAGTCATACTTAGTTTGGATAAACATTAACAATCGATATCCAATTGCTTAAATTTAGCACACGCTGCTCGTCGCACTCGTGTGCAGACACCATTGCTAAACAAGCCGATAAAACTGTGAAACAAATACACGTTTTAAATCGCAAAACTAGCAATAAAATTTAAAATAATGGGTTCCTTGTTGATGCAACATCACAACATGACACAAACACACACACACATGCAAATACAATCTAACTTTCCCAAGTGACGATGTGGCTGGCAGTGTGTCCACAGGACGTTGCGAGAGGAGGACAAGATCGACTTGGATATATATGAGATCGTTTGAGAGTAATGAAATGGTTAGGATGCTGCCGTTTTTTTTTCTGTTCTGTTGCTTTCCAAACGTCGTCTAAGACAACACGTCCACCTTGGAATGTGTGGTGGTGGCCATCAGAGCATTTCACTCATTTACCTTCACCACCATCAGCGACAAGCGGACAGTATCAAAAAAGAGGATGGCAATAGAAATCACCAGCTGAAGTAGCAGCCGCAGCCAAACTAGAGGCAGCCTCATCATCGGCCACTTCAAGTACGCGGTAACAAGTGAATGTTTAAGCAAACACGGAGCGTTCAGCAACCGCCACTTCTATTACTACTCCTGTTTCCACTTATGCATATGAACGATCCAAGCTGGAAGTCATACAGTCCAGTATTCACCTGTTAAATCGAATCGAAACAGAGGATATCGTATCGCCTGGTTTAATGTTGCCAAAGTTATGAGTACAATTCACTCGTAAAAATATTTTAAAGGCCTTTCAGAGAAATGAATTTGCAAACGGCTGAAGATGAAGCAGAAAAAATTAAAAGCAAGAAATTCTGGAATTCCAGGCGATTGTTTTAGTATCGCTGTGGCGTCATATTCAAAATCATGTCAATGCAGGCATAGAAGTAGCCAAAAATTCCAGGGGAGGGGCTTTAACAATTAAATATACGTAATGTAAGGAATAATTAATATGAGGAATACATAACAGTACAACACATGATTTTGGGACTCAATTCTGAGAACTGCACGTAAAAGTAGCCCCAGAATGTTCTGCATCATTCGTTTTGTCAAATTACATGCCATAATAATTTAATATCGATTTGAAGTTAGTATGTATTGTATAGGGGAATTTGAGTCCCAAAACAATGAGCTGAAAAACGTTGTCATGTGGAATAAAAAAAACTTAATTTCCTTTTGCACCCCATAAATGAGGTATGGGATAGCTTCTCGCGTTGTTGTGAATTAACACGCTTTCTATTTTTAGGTTCTCAACTAACGGCATCTACTTGTTTATCGACGAATGCAAACGTCACTGTTTAAGAAGTTCTTACTAGACGCGCCGATTGACTCGACACTAATACTGCGAAGTTGCTGTCGACAACATTCGAGGGTAGCCGACAATGAAAGAACATTTTATTTTTTTTTTTAAGATGACTGGCGTCAGAAGTTGAACCTGTGATCTCCCGCATGGTAGTCGCGTGTTCTAACCACTATGCCACGGCCGGGACTGTTAATTTTTAACATAAGATACAATAGCTGAAGTGTTATATTTGCAAGTACATTGAAGAAGGAACTTTTACAGATCAGTTTATTTGGGTTGTAATCGTTTTTTACCTCCAAAGAAGTCATATCCCTTCAACTCCCATCCATACATTATCACCAGCTACTCCCCTGTCTCAACAGCTTGATCACATGTGTTCCATTATAAGTTGTAAGCAGAAAAGTATGTGTGGCTGTTGAAAACCGACAGTCAACATCACATCATCTTCGAATTTCTATTGTATACAGCTATCGCCGGGTAGAGTATAAGCAAATACTCCACTGGACTGTGACTGTGGCTGCTGCTTCCTTATTTTACTCCTTGCCACACGTTGGTCGGGATGTTAACTGAACTGAGCTTTCAAAGTGTGATTTGTGTGGTTGCGGTACAATTTTAACGCGTGCTAAAGTACAACAACAACAGTAATAAAGAAACTTAACTTAACAGGAAAAAAAATGAGAAAACTTAACGTTTGGCTGACTGCCTGCTTCGAGTATTACAGGCCACCTTTGGTTGACTTTTCAGCGGCCATAATGGGCCGCAGTGCTGCTTTGTATGTGTTGTAGTCGAAGGAGATAGGTGACACAGTGATTTTGAGGGGCATATACTATAACTAAAAACCAGGCACGTCGGCTCAGAGTGAGCGGTGCCCTGTTCGCATTCTTCGATAAACAAGTAGGTGCCGTTAGTTGTGAATCTAAAAATAGAAAGCGTGCTTATTCACAACAACGCGAGAAGCTATCCCATACCTCATTCATGGGGTGTAAAGGGAAATTAAGTAAGTTAAGGTTATGTCACCTTTGTATTGTTCGAGGACTTCCGAAGGTTGGATGGAGGCATCTGGTACATACAGTGTTCTAACATTCCAGGTGCATATCCTCAAATCATGGTCCTTAATTCGTTTGCGGTGGTCGTCAATATTCTTCTCATTACAATAGTTCAAACGTCATTGGCGGGTTACAAGCAGTTTTCTCCTCCTGCAAAGATCTTATTACAGCTGCCCATTCTGGCAGCTGCTTGTAACCCGCCAATGACGTTTGAACTATTGCAATGAGAAGAATATTGACGACCACCGCAAACGAATTAAGGACCATGATTTGAGGATATGCACCTGGAATGTTAGAACACTGTATGTACCAGGTGCCTCCATCCAACCTTCGGAAGTCCTCGAACAATACAAAGGTGACATAACCTTAACTTACTTACTTTCCCTTTACACCCCATGAATGAGGTATGGGATAGCTTCTCGCGTTGTTGTGAATAAGCACGCTTTCTATTTTTAGATTCACAACTAACGGCACCTACTTGTTTATCGAAGAATGCGAAGGTCACTGTTGGAGAAGCTCTTACTAGACATGCCGATTGACTCGACACTAGTACCGCGAAGTTGCTGTCAACAACATTCGAGGGAAGTCGACAATGAAAGAACATTTTTCTTTTAAGATAACTGAAGCCAGGAGTTGAACCTGTGATCTCCCGCATGGTAGTCGCGTGTTCTAACCACTCTGCCTCTGCCGGTCATAACCGCTTTACAGAAAATACGGTGGACGGGACTAGGTTGCTCGCGGATGAAGACATGCGACATCTACTAAAGTGGCCATGTTTGGATGTGGTTTTGTGGTTGGCAACAGACTGCGTCACTTAATCTCAAGGTTCAATACGGTATGTGAACGTAGAGCCACCATAAGAGTCAAAACAAAGTTTTTCCACATAACACTAAAATGCGATGATGACAAAGGCGAGTTCTACGAGGACCTAGAAAATGTGTATGACCGTAGCCAGAGCCATGACATCAAAATTGTACTAGGCGATTTTAATGCTAAAATAGAGAGAGAGACCGCATTTGAGCCAACCATCGGAAAATTCAGTCTGCACACCGATACGTCAAACAATGACATCACACTGATTGATTTCTCTGCGGCAAGAAATATGGAAGCTAGCAGCACTAGATTTGACCATAGAAATATTCATAAGGCAACATGGTTATCTCCAGATCAATTGACGAGGAATTAGATTGATCACGTGGTAGTCGATGGAGGGCACGCAACGAGTGTTCTGATCAGGGGTGCGAACACTGACTCCGATCACTACCTAACAGCAGTTAAGGTACGCACAAGTCTAAGCATGGCGAAAAACGAACGTAAACGAAAGCTGGACATCGGTAAACTGCAGACCGCAGAGGTAACGGGCGCCAACTCCAATCACCTAACTTAACTGCTACGGAATGCTCCTACCCCTAACAATATAACCTCACAGTGGAAATATATAGCCGACTCCATAGAACGGACTGCGCGAAGCATACTTGGGTACTCAAAACCGTCTCAAGAAGATGCCTGGTACGATGATTAATGTCGCAATGCCACGAGAGAGGCGGATGCTGCATACAGGGTGAAACTGCAGCCAATGGCAACGCGAGCTATCCGTGAACGGCACAGGCAAAAGAGAAGAGAGGCAACTCGCCACTTTACACGAAAAAAGAAGGAGCTGAAGAAGAGACGGGACGAGTGCACAGAGTTGCTCCGAAGTGGAGGGGAAGCCCGAATATTCTACCAGAGAGTTAAGGCGAGAATCAGGGAACAGGGTTGCCCTCCTGCAAGAACAATGATAGTCAGCTAGTGATGGACCCGGATAACGTGCTAAAGATATGAAGGGAACATTTCAGCAATCCGCTGGATACGGACACCACTCCAGAAGACCCTGCTCCAGTCCATGACGATAGTATTAACAGTCCATCTCTGAGCCAGAGTGAGATACGTGTGACAATATTCTGCCTTAAAAATAACAAAGCAGCTGGAGCCGATGGTCTCCCGGCTGAATTGTTTAAGGCAGGTGGAGAGTAGTTGATAAGAAGCATGCATCAGCTTACGGATAACATCTGGCTAGAGAAGAGCTGCAAGTTTCTCTTTTGGTTCACCTAAGACGATAGTAAACAGTGGTGTGTAGACTTATCATCTATAGAGGGCGGACACCTGGATGACTTGCTCTTCACTACCTTCTTATAGATGAGCCAGTTTGTAAGCCTTATATCAACATACCTATCTTCGGAATTCACTTCAAACGAAAGGTCAAATTCGATATACAGGTGACCAATAATGAACAGTCTGTCGATACTTTTTAATTGCTGACCATATTAGAGTGTTTATCATATATAAGTGTACCATCAAGAATATATTTTCCGTTAAAAACAATAAATGTGTGTTTATTACCCCTAATAACTACTGTAAAATGGTATGTAAGTCTCTGCCAATCTTCACTTAGGACTTCGTGTCGGTGAATATCAAGTTGATTGTTTATTCAACATGTCGAATGCCCAATAGTTGCTATTCGGTCACTAAAAACTACGAATCAATATTCGAGTTCATAACTTTCCACATGGCAGATGTAAAAGTGGTCACAGCAGTTTCGTTTTGTACATCCCTGTTCTTTACTTTTCTATAATATCCGCAAATTATATAAACACTCTGTAGAAAATTCGGACATTGCAAGTAAATTTTCATAAATTCTGGTCCTTAAAAAGTTTGCAGGGGTCGTCAAAACTTTGAAGGTTCTTCTCTTCAGTTTTTTTTGTGATTTCACAATAATAAAAAAAATCCGGGATCCCACTGTACTTGTTTGATGCACGATTTTAGAAACAGTCGAAATTTGTACATTGACAATAATTCACCCGACTAAACCACAGTTTTCTCTAGGAGGCATTTCGCTGTTGCGCATGCGCTATCACTGTTATGACAGGCGAAAACGAAATTATTGGAATCTGCATATCTATTGGCGCTGTTTGACGTTATTGTTGTGCTGTGGCTGTTGTTGTTGTAGCCTCTCCAGCAATCATGGACCAAATGGCCACAAACAACCAAGTGACTGAGTGACTAAGGCTCTTAACATTTTTTTTAACATTTTTATGCTACATCACAATCGTTGCACGTTTGCTCCAATTGTTGGCTGCCATAAGCTGCTGCTGCTGACGTTACTTCAATGCCGTTGTGTGTTGGCTCTCACAAAACCACCATTTGTTGTTATTCCAACAATGTTAATATATGGAAATGAAATGTTTGTTGTTATAGATTCTTGCGTTGTTTTACCCCCCCACCGCTCATTTTGTGTTGTAATTTTTTACTACTGCAACTTTTGCTATTCCAGAAATCATCGTAAATAACGAAAGAGTAAGTCTACCTGGTATGCTCTTCTTTGTCCTGGGTATTTCCCTCAGCTGCAGTTGTAGCACAGACCACAAACCGCATTCATGATGATGATGATGTAGATCTTTGCTAGCGCTGGCGAGTTCGAGTCCTGCCTTCAGTAGTCTTTGTCGCTGGTATGTGTCCCTCTATAGAGAAAACTGTCAGTATAAGTGTTTCGTTTTTGACATGTTTAGGTGGTGTTTGAGATTGTAACAGATAAATGGAAATTGATTATGAATTGATTACTCTTTGCCGTATTGCTATGACTGGCCATGGAAGAGAGAGAGAAGGGAGAGAGAGAGAGAGATGGTATGTGGAATGGCATCCTTGGTGTAACGGCGGTGGCCTTCGTTGTTGCGGTGGCGAAATTGATTTTCATATTTTTTAATTTATTTCAGCGACATTGTGAGATGATTTTTGTGATTTCATTTGTTGGAAAACTATGATATGAATGTGTTACTGCCTGCGGCAAAGAGAATGCAATGATAAATTTATGAGAAATTTTTATTAATGGCCTAATTGTTAATGGGAAGTTTCGTTGTGTTTAAAATTGTGAATAATTCAGTTAATGACACTTGTTGCTGGAATGTTGAAATCGCATAACTTTGGCACTTTCTTTTGAGCCAAAAAAAAAAACATATTAAATCATACCGAGCAGAGCAAAATCTATAATCAGCTTTTTCTGAGTAATAACATTTTCTTGTAAAAACCTGTTTTAAAGTAAGAGTTAAGAGATAAGGTAAGAGATTTTGTAGTTTTAGTCTCTGATCCTTATTTACTTGGGAAGAACTAGAAACTCTCTGCATACCCGGGCCATTCCACACCCCAAAGTTGAATAACCCAAAAGAGCATGTTTCCACCGATGCGTCTTAGGGAGAAATTAACAGACGTTACTGAAGATCAACATAACGGTTCCTTTAGTCAGCAGTGCCTTGAACCGAGGCGAGGTGGCTTAAAAAAGCAAATAACTATCCTTAATGTTTTAGTCGGGTGAACCGAATTACATATACTCTCACCCTCAGTAAAAACCCCAAGTGTAAGTAAACCCTATTCAACCGTTAAAATAGTTATCTAATACTGTATTAGTTGGGTAAGATTTCTTAAGGCGTAGGGATATTATTAGATGATTTATAAACTGGGCGGGATGAACTCTTTATATGGAAGTTTCCAGAGGAGTATTGGTTAGACTTTAAATTTTTTCTCTAAATCTTTACCCAGTTATAGATTTACTAAATACAGAATCTGAAGTAATAAAGAATTCCACACGCTTCGGTCTTCTGCGTGTGTTCTCCAGTTAGTCCTACCAGATGATGGCACATCGCCTACCACTTGGTCCTTCCAACGGAGTTTGGGTCTCCCTGCTCTGCGCCGTCCTTCAGGTTCGCCTTCAAACACCTTTCTCGCTGGAGCATTTACATCCATCCTGGCAACATGTCCCAGCCATCGAAGTCGTTGGATTCTGACTCTTTTAGCTACGTCGATGTCGTCATACAGCTCATGGTTCATCCGATGGCGAAACTGGCCTTCGACACAGATAGGTCCATATATTTTTCGGAGTACTTTTCTCTCGAATACTCCCAGGTTTTGTATGTCCGTTGTAGTAAGCACCCATGATTCGGCACCATACAACAGAACAGGTAAGATAAGCACCTGGTATAGCTGTTTCTTAGTATTCCGAGAGAAGGTGGTGTTACTAAAGTGCTGCCGAAGTCCGTAGAAACATCTATTGGCTAGCACTATTCTCCGTTTAATTTCTTGGCTGACATTATTTTTCTTGTTGACGGAAGATCCGAGGTAGGTAAATTCGTCGACTACCTCAAAACAATAATTGTCAACGTTCACGGTACGTCCCCATCGAGAGGACTCTTTGTTCGTCGAAATCATTATTTTTGTTTTGTCCTCGTTGACCGCTAAACCCATTTTTGCCGACTCCTTTTCTAGGGATGAGAAGACTGCAGTAACGTCCCGCAGATTTCGGCCAATGATATCTATATCATCGGCGTAGGCTAGTGGCATGTGGCTCTTGTGGAATATGGTGCCAGACATGTTGACACCAGCCTTTCTCATCACCTTCTCCATAACTATATTAAATAGTGTACAGGACAGGCTATCGCCCTGCCTGAGACCTCTTTCCGTGTTAAATGGTTCAGACTGGTCCTTACCAATCTTAACCGAGGATTTGGTGTTGTCTAAGGTACATTTGCAAAGTCGAATCAGCTTTGCAGGAATACCAAACTCAGACATGGCCTCATAAAGCCTATTCCTTATCGGAGAGTCGAAGGCAGCTTTGTAGTCGACAAAGAGGTGGTAGGTGTCGATCTGCTTTTCATGGGTTTGTTCCAGGATTTGTCGTAAGGTGAATATTTGATCCGTCGTAGATTTGCCAGGTCTAAAGCCGCACTGATAGGGTCCAATTAGTTTTTCTACAATTGGCTTTAGACGTTCAAACAAAATGCTTGAAAGGACCTTGTACGCAATTGGTAATAGGCTTATTCCACGGTAGTTCTTACACTCACTACGATCTCCCTTCTTGTATATGGGACATAACAGACTGAGACTCCAATCCCCGGGCATGCTCTCCTCTTGCCAGATGTTCTCCATGAGCTGATGCATGCTCCTAATCAGCTCCTCCCCGCCAGCCTTAAACAATTCAGCAGGGAGACCATCGGCTCCAGCAGCTTTGTTGTTTTTAAGGCGGGAGATGGCCATACGTATCTCGCTCTGGCTCGGAGGTGGACAGTTAATACCATCGTCATGGATTGGAGCGGGGTCTTCTGGAGTGGTGTCAGTATCCAGTAAATTTCTAAAGTGATCTCTCCATATCTTCAGAACGTTATCCGGGTCCGTCACTAGCTGACCATCGCTGTCCTTGCAGGAGGGCAACCCTGTTCCACGCATTCTCGCTTTCACTCTCTTGTAGAATTTTCGGGCTTCCCCTCTACTTCGGCCCATACTCTGATGTTACCAAACACACAGTGGCAGCACATTGCATATTCCATGACCACTGCCGCAACTATAGTACTTGGGAATGGAAATCCATTATATTCCTAGTCCTAGGTATTGAATGCAGGATACTGGTGGGAAAAAGAGAGAGACAAACACCTCTTAAAACTGGAAATGCATCTAAGTATACAAAAATAGGGGAAGCTCGAAAGTTATACTATAAGATTGAACGTAAAGGTTTTGGAATTAGGATCCCCGCCTGTAAGGACATATATAGAAATATGGGTACGGATACGCAGAGTGTGCTGCAAATATGAAGGAACCATTTACTGACTCTGCTCGTTGCTGAAGACTGCACAAATAACGAAATTACGCCAAACATGATGAAAGAGTATACTGTCCACTAAGGGAGTCAGCAAAGCATAACAACAGAAAAGCTACGGGTGCCGATGGACAAAAAAAGTCTTAAAAAAACGTTATTCTTATTTACACAACATGAATGAAGTATAGGATGTCTTCTCGCGTTATTGTGAATTAGCACGTTTCTATTTTAAGACTCGCACAACGGAACCTAGATTTTATAACTGAACCCGAACGTCAATTATATGAGAACCTTTTACTAGAATTATGCAGCAAAGTTGCTGTCGACAACATCGATAAACATGTAAATGACTAATACAGGAATGTAACACTGGACTTCCGCACGAAAGGCGGCTCGTGTTCTATCATGCCACTCTTGGTCCCGAGATAGACGGCTGGCATAGTGTTTCAAGGCCTGAAGAAATCTCATGAAATGCAGAGAGACATTTACCATATTTGTAAACCCTGAACCTAAGGGAAGAGGGTTTGTATCATTTGATACGATAGAAAGTGCAAAGAATAAAAGGAGAAGTGTTAGACCACCAGTATCTTAAGTCCAAATTCATTTTAGGACTATTTAAGACGATTAAGCCATGACTGTCCGTCTGTCTGCCTAGCCGACTGGCCGGCTGGCTGGTGTGCAGGATAACTAGAGTAAATATTTGCTGATTCTTGTGAAAATTTACCAGTATTACAATTTGCCAGTGAGAGAACCCACATGCAGAACAATCAAACAAATTTGGTCTGCAATGGTTATACAGGGGATTTGTGCTGAGTCATTAATTTTTGTAGAAGCTGCAATGATAAAGAAGATAATGACACCACGGAGCATCTTCTATGCCACTGCCATGCTTTTTGTGACCTGAGATATGAAAAGTCTGGTCATCGGACACTTGTGGATAAAACCTGTTTATCTGAGGGCGATGTGTGGAACATCCATGCCTTCATAAGAGCAACGAAATGGCTTGAGAGCGGCGTTGACTGAACAGAATAGGAATAATTTGGAATTAAGAAACAGTAATGGACTCATACTAGGACCCATGTGTGCTGTGCTGCACGCGGCTGCCGAATTTACCTAACCTTACCTACTATTTGCCCCAATGATGTAATGGGTTGTAATTGAGCTGAATAGCCCTACCCATGAGGGATGTACGCGGTGGTCTGATATATTCTATATTAATTACTACGTAACAGTTTTCAATCCTTTACCACGCGCACGAACGGAGTGATGGTACATTAATTTTGATCTTCCCATAAGGAGGCGTGGTAGTTATAACAATATTTATATATATATAAATAAAATATATCGAGCAGAAATTTGTTATGCAAGAGCTAAGTTCTTAGATAAGCAAGATCGGTCAAAAACTACTCCCACCACTCATACAAATTGCCCCTTTTGTACTTTGTCCCTACAATTTCAGCCGTATTTTAAAAGCTATCGACTTCGTTTTGCAAGCTTATATTCTCCAAGCGGAGGCAATTTCTAAGATGGACAAAGTCGGACAAAAACTACTTCCACCTCCCATACAAATTTCCCTTTTTGGCTATTTTAACGCCCCGATTACGGCCGTAGTTTATGATCTATCGAACTGAAATTTAGTATAAAAGCTTCTATCCTCTAAACGGAGGTTAAGTTTTTAGATGAGCAAGATCGGGCAAAAACTACATCCACCTCCCATACAAGGCCATCTATTTTAGGGGGTTTCCCTCTTTCTGTCAGCCCATTTGCAAGTGTAGTTTAAAAGCTATCGAACTGAAATTTGTTATACAAGCTTCTATTCTCTAAGCGGAGGTTAAATTCAAAGATGACCAAAACCGGGCAAAAAATACTTGCAGCTCCCATACAAAGTCCCCCTTTTTCTGGGGTGTTCTTTTTGTGTCGCCTCGATTGCAGGTGTAGTTTAAGAGCTATCGAGCTGAAATCTATATATATAAAAGGCTTGAGTGACTGACTGATCACTCCCCAGCCCAAACGGCTAAAGCTAGAACCGTGAATTTTGGAATAAAGGTTTCTTTTATGATGTAGGCGCGCACTAAGACGGGATTTTTGAAAACTCGGACTTCAAGGGGGTAAAATGGGCGTGGCACCGCTTCATACAACCCGAATTTTAAAATATCTGTATCTTTTAAGCCATTATAGGTACGAAGTCGAAATTTGGTACGTATATCAGTCGTATAAGAAAAAATACATTGTTTGTTGAAAGTGGGAGGTGCCACGCCCCCTTTTAGAAAATTGTTATATAGGTCAAATAAATGGACCGATTGCAATTATATTTTCATTGTGTGATGCATGAATACATATCCTACATGAAAACATAGTTGGACAATGGGGCGTGGCACCGCCCCCACAAACCGAAATTTCAATCGGTCATAGGTATCTCCCGAGCCATTAGATGTATGAGGATAATTTTTGCTACACATGTTGCAATTAAATTTTCACTGTGTAGTCTATCCATTTGCCCTCTATCATAGGCTACATGAAAACATAATTAGACAAAGAGGCGTGGCGCCGCTCACACAAACCAAAATTTCAATCGGTCATATTTTATGAACCATGTAAGGTATGAAGATGAGATTTGCTACATATATAAAGGATACATTGGGGATTACGTTTCGTTGGGAAATGGGCGGTGCCACGCCCCTTTTGGAAAAATTTTTTAGTTTGGTCATATTAATAGAAATTGATTGACTAAGTGATCAGTATATGGGCAAATTTCCTATAGAATTAGAGGGGGTACCAGGCCATTTTATTTGTTCAATATGAAAGTATATTTTGAAATTCGTACTTTTCCGGGGGTGTTCATTTAATTGCAGTTTACCTGTACTGCTTAATTTCTTAAGAAGGTCGGGTGAAGCAACGCAAGCCAGGAAAGCTAGTCTTATATGTAAAAATGAATTGCTGTGCAGTTGTCTCGCTAAAACTCAAAAACGGCTGTACCTATTTTCAAAATTTTTTGTTTTGTTCGCTATAGCTTCCGGATGGTTTAAAAGGTTTTATTTTTTCAAAAAGTGGGCGGCGCCACGCCCCTTTTTTCAAATATCGCTCTGACGGCTTTTCTAATAGACCGATTGATACAAAAATTTTACCATGAGGTACTGTTGACCTGTAGATAGTTCCTGACTACATTTGGTTGTAATTGGATAAAAGGGCGTGGCACCGCCCATACAACTTGAAAATTAAAAAGCCTATATTTCATGAACTATTAGAGGTATGAATTAGAGATTTGGTATATATGTTGTTTGAGCAGTATTAATTACTGCCAGGATGGAAGTGGGCGGTGCCACGCCCCCATTTCAAAAATCGCTCTAACGGCTTCTCTAATGGATCGATTGATACAAAAATTACCATGGGGTACTGTTGAGAGTCCCAGACTATATTTGGTTGTGGTTGGATAAAGGGGCGTGGCACCGCCCATACAACTTGAAAATCGAAAGGGCTATATTTTATGATCTATCTGAGGTATAAAGATGGGATTTGGTATATATGTTGTTGGAGCAGTATTAATTACTGCCAGGGAGGAAGAAGGCGGTGCCCCACTACTTTTTCAAAAATCGCTCTGACGGCTTTTCTAATAGACTTATTTATAAGATAATTTTAAAAAGTGGTACTGATGACCTGTTGTTAGTCACTGGCTGTACTTAGTTGTGATTGGATAAAGGACCGTGGCACCGCCCATACAACTTTAAAGTAAAAAAGACTATATCGCATGAACTATCAGAGGAATGAAGATGTGATTTGTAACATATGTTGTTGTTGCAGTATGCATTACAGTAAGGGTGGAAGTGGGCTGTGCAACACCCCTTTAAAAATAAACAGTTAAAACTGTCAAAATTCAACAGTGTATTGCAGTTCGCCTAGAGATATGAACAGTAGGGCGGGCCAATTTTTTTTTCGCAAAATTCGCATACCAAAATCGGAATCTACGAAAATTGTTAGAAAATTTCGCCAACAAACTTTGTGTCTTTTGGCGGAGGTGCGGAATATTGAGCGGAATCCCAAACAATGTCAAAATTATACCATCCTCTTCGTCTTGGTCTCCAAACTTTGGAATTGATTTTAGATACATAGTTTTTAATGAAATTTTCTAAGAATTCATCGTAGATTCCGATATTGGTATACGATTACCACATTTTTTTTCGACGCGAACAAATTGATCCGCCCTATTGAACAGGCTATTTGGAACTTAATAAGTAAAAAGTGCCGAGGCGCTGCCCACGCACTCAATATTTGACTCTTAAACTGTATCAAATAATGGTCCGTACACCAGGCAGTTGAGGACATATAGTAGTTGCGCAGACTAAAACAGTGATATGTTTTTAATTTACTTTACAGGTATGTATTTATCAATTATTTTTCAGGAGAGCGAATCGGTAATAATCAATTTGAATTTTTATAGTATGTCAACGGTAACATTAGCAAACATTTGTAAATAATGTAAGTATGGGGTATTTTTTGACGTATAGAACTTCTGATAGGCATATGTGTTAATCTATCTGTCATTCTAATGAAGTCTGATATAGACTTCCTTTCAGTATACTTTAGAAAATCACCATGCAAAGACTACATATGAACAACGTTAACAAATCTTGCAAATTTATTTTCAAAATGTGCGTTCGGTTCCCCAAAGTTATGAAACCCTTTGTCAAGTTTCCGGTGCATATAATAATCCATTTGAGCAGCTAATAGAAGCCATCGACGCTGTAGACGTAAGTGTGACAGGGAACTCGAATTTATCGAACCGACGCCGTTCTCAGCAACTCGGTCTCTGCAAATGCTGAGGAAATATCCTGGCCTACATCTATATAAGATCCAATTGGTGGAAGAATTAGACGATCACTTGATTTTGTTATTTATCATGTCATTTCAAATCATTGAGAGGAGAAATGGTTTCAACACGGCGGCGTAACATGTAATACAGCTCGTGAGACCATCACTTTGTTAAGCCAAACGTTTGGTGACCGAATTATATCCAAAAATGGTAATACGAGTTCAATACAAAGATAGTATTCGGGAATATTTTTGATGCGTGGGAGATCTGTTTTAATTGCTTAAGGCATGAATCTTCAAACGAAATTTTCATTTGCGGTCAATAGGAGGAGATGGTATGACCAAAGTATTTTTTACGCCCAAAAATATAGTATACAGACAGTTTCTGTTACTAAAGTTAAAAATAAAAATTTAATTTTGATCTTTAGCGGAATGTCTGTTTCTAATTTGTGAAAGAAGTGGTTTTTCATCCAACAAACAAACAAAACTTAGTCTACATGTCGGCACTGTAGATATCACTTTGCTGATGAACTTTTTACTATCGTCATAGAGCCTATGACATTTAGCGTTTAAAACAATAAACTTAATAGGTTACTTCCATGTTAAGGAATTACTTGAAATTATTTACAACATATTATTGCCGAGCTTAAGTGCCGTTTTCAAAGTACTTTGTAGACCTACAAATATATAAATTAGCGTTTTATAGCATTTAGGATAGTAAGAAATGTGAAATATATTACAAGTTAATATGCAATAGCGAAGCATTGCCGGGCCAACTAGTATGATATAAAAAAGCTTGTATCCTTTAAACGGAGGTTAAGTTCTAAGATGACCAAGACCGGGCAAAAACTTCTCCCACATCCCATACAAACTCCGTCTGTGTCCGTCTATCTGTCCCCGCGATTGCAGCAGTAGTTTAAGAACTATCAAACAATAATTTGATATGCAAGCTTCTATTCTCTAAGCAGCGGTTATGTTCTGAATTGAGTCATATCGGACAAAAATTAATCCCAACTCCCATACAAACTACCCATTTTCGGAAGTGTCCGTCTGTCGTCCCCTGCGATTACAACCTTAGTCTTAGAGCTATCGAACTGCAATTCGGTAAACATGCTTCTACCCACTATGCCGAGGTTATGATATGTTAGATTAGCAACGTTCAACACAGCTCACATGGGTCCTAGTATGAGTCCCGTTGTGGTACTATTTTCAAATTTTGGCACCAAATATTCCTTTTCTTTTCGGTCAACGTCGCTATTAAGCCGTTTCGTTGCTCTGATGAAGGCATGGATGTTCCACAAATCGCCTACTGCTAGACAGGTATTGTCCAGAAGTGTCCGATGACCAAGGTTTTATATCTTAGGTCACCAAAAACAAGGCCGTGACAAGGAAGATGCTCCGTGGTCTCCTCTACACCCTCATCATTGCAGCTCCTACAAAAATTGTTGTAGAGTAGTTTCAAACATCTTAGCGCGTTTACTCTGCACAGGTACTATTGTAGGCGAAATTTGTTTGGTCGCCGTGCAAGTGGGTTCTCTCACCCATCTCTCCTTAGCAATGAGGTTCAGTTTCCCACTTGTAAGAGGGACCCGAGTTCACGGTTGTAGCGGCTCTTATCAATGTAAAGGCTCTTTTGTTACCATATATGTCCCCATGACCTGGAACCCATGTAGAGGTAACCGTTGAATGTATAGCTATCTCCTCAAGAGACGACCGGCATTCTCCGTTCTCCAGGATTCTGATAGCCGCTTTAGTATCAGTAAGAATATGAATATTGCCGCCCAATATCAAGTATAAGTCATGGGATAATCAAAATCGGACAAAAACTACTTCCAACTCCCATAAAAAAAACACCCTCCTTTAAGGTTTACACAATTCATAACAATATTGCAATATTGCACATCTAAGCACTTCAATCTCGGTATTTGGGATTTCAGTGAAAAATTTTTGACCAAAAGTGGATGTGAAAGATTAAATCTAACGTCCACAGCTCATACAAACTCCGCTTTTTTTGCGGTAAAAAGTTTAATAAAATACAGGTGTAGTGCAAATAACTAGTTTAATTATTAGTTTTACAAATGGTTAAGGGTATCAGAGCGAAGATAATTACCTTACTAGTTCCTTGTAACAAATATGTTGTCATGCCTCAAGTATTAGATCTAAAAACTATTTCCATCTCACCAATAAATCTGTAATCAAAAGCCTGTCTGATAAGCCGCTAATACGTGTAACATAGACTCTAATAGAAATTATCTGATAAATGGCATCAAAGTAAACGATTAGCCAATTATCACATAATCTCAATGAACACTAATGAGTTGTCAATTAAGTAAAAGTTTTAAAATTGACCAAAATATAGGAATTAAAGTTTGTGTCCCAGCTAAGCTGACCAATGACATTCTTATCAACTGCTATCCGATCGTTGTCAACATTTTACCAACTTTCCTTAACTGACGAAATTGTCATGTTCATGCTGATAAAGAAGGCCAACAAGACAGGCGGAAAATGGAATCACTGGCTACACAGGTAGACCAAATTAAATATGCTAAATAAATCGCTGTGTTATCTGATAAGAACTCTCCAAATAAAACAATATAAATTTTGATTTTTTTGTTTTGTTTGGTTGATGACACTAAAAGCGATAAAAACGTTTAGTGAAATTACAGAACTGAAATGAAATGCTTCCCCTAGTAGCCGCTAGCCACTATAACCAATGAGACCGCACGCATGCGCACACAGTAGTTGCTGATGCTGCAGATGTGGTCGGTGATAGCAAAGTCTTAAATTCCACTGACTCTCGAAATGCTGCCGATGCTGATTGCAAGCGTATCCAACTGTTGTGTGTGTGTGAACACTTGTAAAATATAAATTTAAATTAGATCATATTTTCGATAAGAAAATCGACAATGGAGTTAGGAAATCGTTTGTGTTTTGACTGCTGGCGGTGGAAAGATTTGTGATAAGAAGAAGCGATAAAAATGCAAAATAGTACACATAGTTTACATAATTTCGAAGTTAAGAAAATTACAAAACAATTTTTGTTAATTGCTTTCTTAAGTTTTTGTTAATTTTCGTTGTTGATGACAGGGTCATCATGATAATGGTCTGAGAATATTGGAATTACCTTCGATTTTAGTGAGAATTACATTAGACTGCGCTTAACGTAATCAATGTAATCGCCAACACCAATATCCTAACTAACAATTTAAAATGTCTAATGCCTATAACTAAAAAAAGCGACCATCAACGTGCAACTCAATATTCCAATTATGTCCCAAGACTTGGTTTAAATATATACAATTTATTTTATAAATTACATGTTTAAATATGTAAAATATTGAAACAATTATATCTCAGCACACCATTTCCTTAAACAAGCTTTTTATATACAAAATATTTCTTCTCATGTTGTGCAATTGTAACAACATCGGTATCAACAACGTATTGTTTGTTAACTCAACAGCGACCAAACTCGTGCTGTTTGTCTTCGAAAACTACTCGACCGGCAGCCAATTTCCCCCTACACCAGCGCCACACCACCATCACCGTGTAATATGAATTATGAATATTTTTATTTAAAAAAATTAATATTTAGCCGAAAATGTAACTAACGATCTTTAATTAGTGCTGCCACATGCGAACGTTAGTAACCAATGTAATAAACATAAAATAACTATAAATATGAATAATAAACCGACTTGCCTAGCTACCTTTCTAGACCACTACAGTGCAAGAGATGTGGTCCAGGGTGGTCGTTAACAAATTGTGGCGCCAGAATCAAATATACGCCACTAAACGGCAGGTGGTTGCTATTGCCGGGCTAACTGTTGATTTCAAGAGATTGTGATTATTTAAATTTACACTTGTATGTTAAGAGATTTTAGAACTATCGCCACTAAATTGCCGAAATTGAAAACATAACTATGTATTTAAATTATTTCGGTTATTGTTTTTTTTTTTTGAACTAATCTAGATGCCGCCGCCTCATATATGACTGATATCCTCATCATCATTAACTTGTTAAACAGATCATCGCGTTCATCTCGTTGTATCGTTGAAACGGTGACATTTTTTGCCTCTAATGATAATCACCATAAACACCATATGCAGACCACCAACTGAGCGGGCAACGTGGTAGTACATAGTGATTTTTATATGATAATCTTGAAACTAGTGCACTAGATTTATATTGGTTTATGGTGCCCCACATATGTATCAACCAACTACTGGTGGCATTTTTTATGATTGTAGAAAAAAATATTCGATATGAATTGTAATTAATTTGAAACTATAAATATTGGTTTCTTATCTTGATGTTGAAAGAGGGGAAAAAATTAAAATAAGAGACGTTATTTTGTATGAAATTTAAGTTGTTAGCATTACCATGCTGGTAGTTTCTAATTATTGGATAGGAAATGTTATGAAACAAACAGCATGAAACCCTATGGTTAGGAGGAAACATTAAATGGTAAATAAAGATGTCACAAGATCTAGATCCAGATTTTAATTACAAATGTCAATTTGTGTTACTGTTTCATAAAGTACACATTAATATTGGGTATAAAGACTTCAAGAAGCAGATGCACTCTTTCAACCTAAGGGATGAGGGTATCTATCATTTGATACGACCCAAAAGTGAAGGAAGGAGTGACTTTATACCCTAGGTTTCTTTGAACCAAATTCGATTCATGACTTTTAAAGTCGTTTGAGCCATGTCTGTCTATCTGTCAGTCTGTCTGTCTGATCGGGATCGTACCCAAATTCTGTACTTTGTAAAGATATTACAGGATAAAGTTTTGGAAAAAAATTGGAAGTCTAGCCACGCCCCTTCTGGTACCTCCCACACAAATATACCTCTCCGCCCACTTTAGAGATGGAGTAATAATATCAATAAATCCAACGCGATCGTACCCAAATTCTTTACTTAACAATGCTATAGCCGGATACAGTTTTTGGAAAAAAACTGGAAGTCTAGCCACGCCCCATCTGGTACCTCTAATCCCACTTCAGAAATCGATTAATATTAGTAATATACCTAACACGATCGTGCCCAAATTCTGTATTTAGTAAAGTTCAGGCAGGATAAAGTTTTAGAGGAAAAATCTAGAAGTCTAGACACGCCCCTTCTGATACCTCCCATACAAATGTATCACTCCGCCTCCTTTGGATATGGAGTAATAATATCAATACATTCGACGCGATCGTGCTGACATTCTGCATTTTGTTAAGTTACAACAGGATAAAGTTTTGAAGAACAAATCTGGAAGTCTAGACACGCCCCTTCTGGTACCTCCCATACAAATGTTCCTTTTCGCCCACTTTAGAGGTGGAGTAATAATATCAATACACTCAACACGATCGTCCCCAAATTATGTATTTAGCAAAGCAATAACAGGATAAAGTTTTGGAGAAAAATTTTTGAAGTCTAGACACGAACCTTCTGGTACCTCCCATACAAATGTACCACTTCGCCCACTTTAGAAATCGAGTAATAATATCAATATAATATTTTTTTTTTTTGTTTTACTGAGGGTGATGGTATATGTAAGTCGGGTTGCCCAACTGAAACCTTCTTACTGGTTTTGTATACCCTTCACTACGCGCACTTACTGTTCAAAGTGTATATTCAGTTTGTTTTAGCTATTATAACGCCCATAAAATTAAAAATATCACCATACTAGTTTTTGAATAGTGTTGATGTAGATTTATAAACAACACTTCATGTAAGTCAAACCAAGAGTGTTCAATTGAGAGTAGAAAATAAAAGTCCAAAATAAACATATTCAATATTTTAATGTAATAATTACCCCTATCAATTAATCTTAAAATTATCTGTTTTTATACCATCACCCTTAGGGATGAGGATATATATCATTTGATACGACCCAAAAGTGTAACACATAGAAGGAGTCACTTTAGAATCAAAGTTTCTTTGAACCAAATTCGATTCAAAACTTTTTAAGTCATTTGAGCTATGTCTATCTGTTTTTCTGATAAAAAAAAGTTAGTCTAGCCACCCCCCATCTGGTACCTCCAATACCCTTTTGGTACCACCCACGTTATATATGGGTATTTCCTGGCATTGCGGACGCACGTTTTTTTTATTTTGTAGTTTTCTCGAAAAGTTGAAATATTTTAAAGAATATGTTCATATTAAAAAATATAGATTTTTGACTGTACTATAATGTTATTTTAATTAAACTTTATTTAAAATGTTAGATTCAAAATTATGACTAATACAAAGTGCGTTACGGACACACACAAATTTGCACAGCAACTTGAAGTGTCTACGAAAATTTGTGAAATTTAGCGAAATTTCTTATATGGCTAGTATATTCTTTTTTGTGAAATATAGAAGACATATTGGGGTTACATAAACAACTTACTTCACATTTAAAATACTTTTACCTTTTATGCTATTTTTATCTAAACGTTCGTGGCGGACACACGCATTTTTCTATGGATAACACAGAGCGAGAAAAAAATCAATATCTGGGAAATTTAGTAATATAAATCGAGTAGTAATATCCATATACTAGAAGATTTTATGTTTTACTGAGGGTGAGGGTATATGTAAGTCGGTTTCCCTGACTGAAACTTTCATACTGGTTAAGTTAAATATTCTGAAATTTAAAAACATATTTTCCAAAATAGTTGTTGGTATCGATGGACTAAGAACATCTTCCCTTACTATTTTTGCATTAAAGTCTCCCAGAACAATTTTAATTTCGTGGCCAGGGTAGCGGTCGTATGTTTCCTCTAGGCGCTCGTAAAATGCATCTTTAATCTCATCGTCTTTATCTTCCGTCGGGGCGTGTACACAAATCAGCGTGATGTAAAAATATTTCGCCCGGATGCGAATGGTGGCTATTCGGTCACTTACAGGGTTAAACCGGGAGACCAGGTGTCGAAGTCTCTTGCCGACTAAGAAACCACATCCAAATTCGTGTCTTTCTGCATGGCAGCTGTAAAAGATGTCACAGTTCTTTCGTCGTGTGCATCCCTGTCCCGTCCATCTCATTTACTGTATGGCGGTGATGTCAGCCTTGTATTTGTCGAGGACATCCGCCAGTTGGATAGAGGCACCATCTCTGTAAAGAGTTCGGACATTCCAGGTGCATATCCTTAAATCATGGTCCTTATATCGTTTGCGGGGGTCGTCAACATTTGGGGGGGTTCTTGTTATATTTATTCTCTGTGTTTTCATAATAAATTTTGTTTAAGGAGAGTGGCTTATTAGGCCACCGCTCCCGATCCTAGTTTCTTGGGGCTGCCAAAGCCACTAGGAGAGCCTGTGTTGAGCTTCAGTAACTTCTGTTACCTACTTCCTAAGACGAATCGGTGGTAGAATGCCGATTAGGTTACTCAACGTTTCGCCTTCTAACTCTAGCTAACTTCTAAGCGGTTGCTTTAAAGTCATTGCCCAGGGAATACTTGGTCTAAGACCGGAAGTAGTTAGCTGCTTGGAGAGTGCCGCAAAGGAATCGATTCTGGTCACTCCCAAGTGAGTGACAATCAGTAACTTTCAGCCTCTAGGCAAAGTCCCATTCCCCAAATAATATATTAAAGTCGTCACTTTTTGCCAAATTGGTTTCAAATAGCCTGGTTATATCTTTACTATACTGTGAAACTTTCAGCACGATAAAACTGTTACGGCTGTTATAACAGGTTCTTTTAAAATGAGGCGTGGCATAGCCTACTTTCACCCTGGTTGTAATTCATACTGTATCTGCTCAACATACCAAATATCAGCTATTTGTTGGATCACGAATTTTGCTGCCAAATGCATACATGGTCAAGGCGATTGGAAAAACGGGGCCACGCCCACTTGGTATGTTAAAAAGTATGTCTTCAGTGAAATTAAGCCATAAACTGACTGAGTCATTTTATTGCAAGTGAGGCTTTAGACAAGGCGATGTTCTTTCTTGCGATTTTTTTAACATCATAATGGTGGTGCTCATGCGAAAGGCTGCAGTAAACACGACTGATAACATCTATAATAAAACCTACATGCGGCTCGGGTATGCTGCTCATGGGCCGAGTATGCTACTGCAGCCCTTGACACATTAAGAAGCAATCGGCAAGAGTGGGTCTGCTGATAAATGAAGACAAAACCAAGTTATTTGTTTCAACCAAAAAGAGTCTACTCGTTTGGGAAGCTGCGTGAACGTTGAGAACTATTACCTTGAAGTGATAAACGATTTTGTGTACCTTGGCTCTGTTGTAAACAAAAATAATAATATACGCCTGTAAATCAACAAATTAAGGCAAGTATTGATCGCAAACCGCTGCTACTATGCGCTAAGCAAGCGATTTACTGACAGAGCTCTCTCTCGAAAAACAAAGGTCTAACTGTATCAGACACTGATCCTATCTGTCTTGTTCTACATCGCAGAATCCTGGATAATAACACAAGCGGATCAATATATTCTCGAATAGATACTTAATAGATACTTCTCCAAATATTTGTACTCATAATAAGGCGAGCACCGTATGAGCTACACAACGACATCGACGTAGTCAAGCACATTTAAATAGACCGAATACGCTGACTTGGACACGTTATACGATTGGATATATGTTCCAGGTCTAAAAGTTTTCGGCAATAAACTCGATGGGTGGCGCAGGAGGGATCGACCAAAAATTCGTTGGATGGACCTGGTGGAAGGGCTGTTATCTAAGCTTAGTGTGACGAACTCTCTACGGAGTGCAAAAGACCGAATCGCTTGGAATTATTTTGTACCTGAGGCTACTAATGGATGAATTTCTGTTGTTGCTGTCATGTAAGAAGAAAGGTAAGCAGTGTGTAATTATGAAAATTTCACTTTAAGTACATAAAATCAAAAGACTTAAGACACGAACTTCGTTTTACATAGTAAGCACTCAATAGTAGGTACCTTGTTGAAATCAATAGGAAATATTAAATGGTATGAAGGTAAGTATACGCAACTACTTACCTTAATTATGAAGTGTGTGGATTTCTTAATATAATAATATATCTTAAGCGTATATATTCAATTGGCGCTAACCTCATTGCACTGTCCATTCTTTGAGCATTATAGAATCTAGCAAATGATTGCCAATTGTGACGATCTTAAAAAGTGGTTATATTTGGTATATTAAGAGGCGTATATGTGCCCCCATTTCTCATTCATATACGCTGGATATCGACTAAAAAAATAAACAAAATATACACAAACAGAATTTATATTCCCGATATTTTTATATTTTTCTTCTTCTTTACTGGCAGCAACAACAGAAATGCATCTATCAGTAGCCGCACGGTAGAAAAGTGAGTGACAATCAGTATCTTTCAACCTCTGGGCAAAGTTCCATTCCCCAATTGAATTGATATGCTTCCTTAAATATCACTGGTCATTTTAGATTTTGTAAATTTGTAATACCCCAAAATACATTCTAGTTCTAATAATAAACGGCAACCGATTAAAAAGATGTCAGCTTATATTGAAGAAAATTTGGGTGAAAGCTCATAATATAAAGTAATTTTAATTACAAAAGTATCAAGGTAGCCCAGGACCGGCCGTGGCATAGTGGTTAGAACACGCGACTACCATGCGGGAGATCGCAGGTTCAAACCTGGCTCCAGTCATCTTAAAAAAAAAATTGTTCTTTCATTGTTGGCTCCCCTCGAATGTTGTCGACAGCAACTTCGCAGTATAAGTGTCGAGAATCGGCATGTCTAGTAAGAGCTTCTCAAACAGTGACGTTCGCATTCGTCGATAAACAAGTAGGTGCCGTTAGTTGTGAATCTAAAAATAAAAAGCGTGTTAATTCACAACAACGCGAGAAGCTATCCCATACCTCATTCATGGAGTGCAAAGGAAAATTAAGTAAGTAAGGTAGCCCAACCAAAATAGAACACCAACAACACTGACTTCATGTTAACATGTATAGAACACTCTAACCACGCTGTCTAAAAGTGAAGATCCCCTTTTTCAGCTTACTAGGAATTTGTATACAATTTGATGCCGGCAAAAAGTATGTTTTCATCTTCCCTACAGGCTCTTTTCATTATTCTAAAACCATTTTTTTCTGACTGGTCCACTTTTAATGAGAAATTATAAAATGTGGTCAGTTTGTTAAATTTTCCTCCACTTCTGACCACAAACTCATTATAATCCGCTACACACAACACATGCGGCTCTTAAATAGGTGTTGAAAGCAAAATTAAAACATTTCACATATGAGCGCTATAAATGCACAGGAAGAAGGGATTAATTTTAAGAAACCATTATTTTCAAAAAAAGCTATCCTCAACTTATCTGTCAAAGCTGTGGCTAAAAGCGCGCGAGTTGTTGTGGTTTTCTAGCTACACAACAGAGCAGGAAAAAAAGGAAGATCACCAAACAACAACCAGAAAGGAAGTAGTCTTCATGAAATGCTTACTCTAAATGATGTGTCCCCCGATCAAATGACTGTGTGTATATGTATTTGTTAGTGTGTGGACTTCTGGGATGCACCTTAGTAGCGCTCCCTGGGTGATATTGTTGTTGTTATTGCTGTCTGTTACTCTATGCAACATGTAGTTTGATTGCAACAGTTGTTGCTATTGCAGTTGATGTTGTTTGTTTGTTTGTTCTTATTTTCCTTTTTGTCTCTCTTTGTATTTTGTTGTAGTTTATGAATCAGCCAAAGATATGAACACAGAAAAAGTCATGTAATGTTTTTTATATGATTACGATGACGATGATGATTCCACCTTATCCGCTGCCAAAATTGTTCGGTTTCTTATACGCCTGCCTCCTAGCCAGCTAAA
Source organism: Muscina levida (assembly GCA_964034835.1). Taxonomy (NCBI): domain Eukaryota; kingdom Metazoa; phylum Arthropoda; class Insecta; order Diptera; family Muscidae; genus Muscina; species Muscina levida. The sequence goes on along the minus strand of OZ035880.1, from coordinate 48,646,738 downwards.
GATGATGTTCTTATTGCCGCTGTTAAAACGCTGGTGGTGGATGTTGCGCATGCGTCTTTTTTTTGATTTTTTTTTTTTTTTGTTTTTGCCATTATTATGGCAAAGTTTACGGTTTTACAGAATCTAAACAAAAGCACAACAAAAAACAAATCAAAAGCAAACCCCAAAAAGGTTAAGCCTCTAAAGAACAACGTAACCATTTTTAGCGGATTGAATTGGTTTGGTAGGGAGACAGACCTCTACAACGCATATGACGGGGACAACAGCAACGACGGCGTAGACGACGATGTTGTTGATGATGATGATGGCCCAAGTAAAAATCACAACAAGACCTAGCAGCGACAACAACATTGCAACCATACCCAGCTAGCATGCAACAAAATGTAGCATTTATCTCTACTTTTAGTCAGTCAAACAAACACATTCTGTCAAGCTGAAAACAAAAAACGACAAAATATGGCACAATGAATTGTTAGCAAGGTTGATAACGACTCTTAGAAGCCCTAAAGCATAGATTTCTCTTTATATACATATGTGTGTGAGCCGTAAATAATAATTTCGGATCAATGATATTTGTTGATCTTAATGATAATGAAATCGGCAATTATTTAAAATAGAGACGTTCCTAAATTATGATTTTTTTTTCTTTTAGGATCACTTTACAGGAATTGCCGCTTAATCAGTTTTCAGAACATCAGCTTGATAGGTTTTGTTGAAAATATAAAAAATTCCTTCAAAAAGGATCACATTTAAAGTACAAGCATTTTAGTATAAGATGATCATAAAGCACTATCACATACTGTTACGTGACAAAATTTATATTTCATAACAATATATTACATTTAAATTTATACAATACATTTAAAATCATAGAATATTATAAAGACGAAAATCCTCTGGGGCTCGAATTCGCAACCTATCAATTGTCAGCCTGGTGGGTTCTGGAAACACTATTTCAACTCATTTAGAGTTGAGCTCAACCAGCAAACATAACACACCACCACACAAAACGCACGGCATCAAGAGTCAGCAGGTGGTTATAACACATCGCTGAATTGAGTGCAACCTTAAACAATCATCTACATGATAATTCTCATTTGATTCATGTCATCTATTGTATAACCAGACAAAAATTCTGACTGATATGGTCGTCCGTGACTCCTCCAAGACAAAGTTTATTGCTAAGTTATGAAATGTTAATATATTTCATGAGGTATCTTCCATATTTAAGCAAGCCCTACCTATCTGAGCTGTGTTTAAAACCTCTTAGGTCTCTGGCAACTACAGCGACATAAAAAAGAGAAAAAGGGTAGCTTGGTGACTGTCTTAATGATTACTGATGTAGAACAAAAGATCGCAAAAAAACTACTTTATAAATTCTAGTAGGAGTTTTTTTTATAAAAATTCACAAACGACTCGTTTTCCAGGCTATTTTATTCAACATAGGGACCAGGTAGTGGCTTTGGCAGAACCAAGAAACTAGGATCGGAGATGGTGGCCTAATAAGCCACTCTCCTATTATGATAACACTTCCACTGTAAGTAAATCAAGTCAATAGACTTTAGACACGAACATAGGAAGCACTCATCTTTGTACACAAAATTAAACAGCCTGGAATCTTGCTCTGTGTGCTAACTGGGTCACGAAGACGACTGGGGTTCGCACGATGTCGTCTTCTTTCTTTATCCCTCTCATCTCTCCTTCTTTCTCCTACCCTTCCCTTTGTCCTTTTTCTAATGGACAACCGTTCAGAGCACTGTAAACATCTGTATAGGTCTCTTTGAATAACAGAGGAAAAAAGAGAGAGAAAAAGAGTTGCTGCCACTATTAACAAATTATTGTAGACCAAAAGTGTCCTCTTTATGAACTAACATAGAAGTTTGATTACAATAATTCGCATTCATCTCGTTTTCCAACAGCTTTTGAACACAAAATTTAACAGTCTGCAATTTTGGACACTCTTTATATAATGCTCTGAGTTCTTGATAGTTTTGGGATTGGACTAAGACTTGCATTTGTGTAGAACAGATATTGAGGTTGTTCAAAGAATCCTTTTGCACTTTTATATTGGGCTACAAGCCTGTAAAACGGACACTAATTCTATACCATGGGTCCTTGCACTTGTACAACGAGCTAAAAACCTGTAAAACGGACCTTACGTCTATACAACAAGTTCTCGAACTTGTAAGACCAGACCCTGGAAATATTTTTCCCAATTTTTTTTTTATTTATTCAAGAAACGTAACGAATTTCACTAGAGGATACTTATTCAAGAACCGTAACGAATTTCACCAAAAGGTCCTACCGACTTTATCTAAAAGTCCTCGAGTAACGCCAAACGATCAACAGATCTCTCCAAACTTTGACAAGCGCAAAGTCAAACCCGTCCTGTTGCCATCAACAAATTACCGTCGCGCGTCTGAGGATCTTCAAAAAAAAAATAATTTCTCTTTACACACCATGAATGAGGTATGGGACAGCTTCTCGCGTTGTTGCGAATTAACACGCTTTCTATTTTACATTCACAAGAAACGGCACCTACTTGTTTATCGACGAATTCGAACGTCACTGTTTGAGTAGCTTTTACTAGACATACGGATTGACTTGACACTTATACTGCGAAGTTACTGTCGACAACATCGAGGGGCCAGCAAAATGTAGATGACTGGGGCCGGGAATCGAACCACGGATCTCCCGTATTCTAATCGAGTGTACTAACCATTATGCTATCCCCGTCCAATGATCGCCTTCCTCAAATAGAGGTCGACATCGCTTTCCAGGCCTTACTTTCCATTACACCAAATACCATCACTACCCGCCATCAGACACATCAAGGACATTATGCCATCGAGTGCTCTACACCTCAAGGATCTAGGAGTGTTTTGTTCTATATAAATTTTGTGAATTATAAATATAGCAAATAAAAGTTAAACATCTTGCCATAGTCAGGGAAAATCCACTATATTATTTCGTTATGTTTTGTGGGTCCTTGGGATGAACTTGGAGGCGACTGAGACCGCCTCAACCTGAGGTTAAACCCCGTTAAAATACGTTATTTTGAAGAAACCCTGCTTACCTATACCTTCACCCTCAGTAAAATATTGAATTTTCTAGTATAATGACATTATTACTCGATTTCTATAGTGGGCGGAGTGGTACATTTTTATGGGAGGTACCGGATGGGCCGTGGCTTAACTTCCAATTTGTTCTCCAAAACTTTATCCTATTATAGTTTAACAAATTACAACATTTGGGCACGATCGTGTTAGGAGTTTAGACATTATTACACGATTTCTAAAATGGGCGGAGTGGTACATTTTTATGGGAGGCATCAGAAGGACGTGGCTACACTTCCAGATTCTTTCTCCAAAACTTTATTATGTTATAGCCTAATAAAAAGCTGAATTTGAGCATGATCGCATTGATCATGATCATTACTCCATTTTTAAAGTGGGCGGTACGGTACATTAGTATCGGAGGTACAAGAAGAGGTGTGGCTATTCTTCCAGATTTGTTTTCCAAACATTTATCCTAATAAAACTTTACTAAAAACAGAGTTTGGGGACGATCGTGTGGTGTGTGTTAATAATATTAATTGATTTCTAAAGTGGGCGGTACCAGACGGGTATGGGAGGTACCAGATGGGGCTTGGCTAGACTTCCTGTTTTGTTCTCCAAAACTGTATCCTGATATAGCTGTACTAAATACGAAATTCGGATACGATTGCGTAGTATTTATTGATATTGTTACTCCACCTCTAAAGTGGGCGGAAAGGTGCATTTGTACAGGAGGTACTTGAAGGGGCGTGGCTAGACAACCAATTTTTTTCCAAAACTTTATCCTGTTATAGCTTTGCTAAATACGGAATTTGGGTATGATCCCGTTGGGTAAATTGATATTATTACTCGATTTCTAAAGTGGGCGGAATGATGTATTTGTATGGGAGGAGCAAAAAGGGGCGGGGCCATGTAGCCCAATGCCGTAAGTAAATTTGGGGAAATATTAACTCGTGCAAAATTGCAGAACATTTGGTTGCGTCTTTCGAAAGTTATCGTGCGCACCAGCCGGACAGCCAGACAGACGGACCGACAGATAGACTGACTGACAGACAGACGGACATGGCTCAAACGACTTAAAAAGTCATGAATCGAATTTGGTTCAAAGAAACCTAGGGTCTAAAGTGACTCCTTCTATGTGTTACACTTTAGGGTGAGAGTATTATTAGCAGTTCATGAACTTAACTCAAAGATAAACGATCAACTTTGCCAATATTAAAATCATTATTGATTCACCTTAATCCATAGTACTTCTGAATCTTACTGATCTGCTTATTTTGCCATATATTGTGATACCTCAATTAAGGAAGCGCTGATGATCACTTTCATCGAATAGAAGAATTTTGATATTTCTATGCCATTGACCTATAAACTCTGTTGGTAAAAATGTCGCTTAGTTCACTAAGATTTCAATGTCATCATATGGTCATATATATGGATATTCATTCATTCATAGCTCGTAGGAGAACTCGTAACCAAATCCGGTTCCAAAACCGAAAAACAAATTTATTAACTTACGTCTAACTTATACCTTTGATTAGATACTGTTTGACCCTCGCCAATACTTGTATATGTTAACACAACCATTGCAATCAACTAACAATACCTTCATATACACCTTACAGCGACATACACAGCAAAAAAAGAACAACATACTTACTACTCATAATCTTTGCCGTAAACGAAAACGTATGTACTTCTTATAGCTTTTAAGTCAAAATCTTCAAAAGTAGTGGTGTGTCTCTCCTTTGTCTCATGCGTGTTGTGTCTGTCTGTCTGTCTGTCTGTCTGTCTGTCCGCTGTGCCTGTCGGCCGCTGCTGCCATCGACTGGCACTTAGTGTTTTAGGCCTGGGCTTGTGGGGATGTCGTTGGCTGTTTCTCTCTTCATTACATGGACCAAACCTTATTCTATTTCCGGTCGTTTATTTCAACGAAAAACAGCAAGTAAAAAAATGACTACAACAACGAAACACACTTTATCGCAACGTCGTCAATGTTTTGGCTGCCATTTGAGCTGATGATTTGAATAGAAATCTTCAGCGATTTCTGTTTCGGATTGTTATTTTCTGGGTGTTTCAGTTTGAGGCTTCTTCAGTTGTTTAGACAAAACATAGTTTTTTTTGGGGGTTTCATCTATCAGGGACAAAATATGAGATATAAAATGGAAATTGATGACATGACTGAGGCTGAGGTTGAGGCTTACTAATCATGGGGAAAATAGTAAGTGGAAGTGAAACTTTCTAGCTACAGTTTTGGGGGGATTGGTAAAATTTAAAGGTGGTTTGGGATTTATTAATTGGAGAATAAGGTGTGAGAAATATTCGGGACTTGTGATGGGAAAGGTGTATTTGTATGTAGATCAGTCATAGGAAAAGGCCAAAAACCAGTACAGAAATTTCAGACTGGTAAATTGACTGATTTATACCTTTACCCTATGTATAATATTCTTTAAGTCTTAAGTTATTGAAATTAACCAATTTTTAATTGAAATTACTTATGTATTATTATTTGCCTGCAAATTTCAAGTTTCATCTGAACTATCGCTTTTACGTATAAATAACAAAATTCAAAGCTATTTAACTTATAAAACATAACATCTTTATGAATATACGCAGTTTTATTTCTAAAATTTTCCTCTAATGTTTATCTCTTTCTTACCTGGACAGCGAACAAAAAACCTCAAATATCCCCACAAAAGTTCATAACAATTGCTGGCTTTGTTATGAACTTTTGTTGATGTTCAGTGCACAAAACTTTAAAAAAATCTCACATAGTCATCTCAGCTGGTGGCTAAATAAGGCGCGTGCTAAGATCAGTTTTTTGCGTCCATTTGTTTCGTTTCTTCTTATTTTGCCTTCTATAACAAAAACCGTTGGAGTGTAGACACCACATTCATCCATAAGTGCCACAAGAGAGTCAAAAAGTCTTAGGCGCAATACAATTTAGGACCAGCAGAAGTGCCAATAAGTGATTTCATGCGACTGTGAATGTAAATACTATGGAGTTTAATTATCATAATGATGCCACAATTTTTTTGGGCATATTATGGCAAAAAATATAACAAATTCTCTATTGTAGGCATATGATTATTACTTGTTACTTACTATAAGTACATATTTCGGTTTACTTGAAGCAGCATAAAGATTTAAAACTTTTACAGCTCTGATTATCATGATCGTTTTGTTTTTTCTTCTTAAAATCACTCTCTTCAAATTATGACCAGTCATTGAATAACACAAATATGAAGCAAAAAAGAAATTGGCACACTACCTTAGGGTAGGTTAAGATAATATCAACATACAAAGGCCTACTAGCTTAATGAAAGGGTGTTTCAACGAAAGGAAAAAAATCTGACAAAAAAAAGAAATTATTTAATTATTCTAGAAACTGTCTCTGAACTTACTGAAATTGGAACAACGTTATATGGTTATGAAATCTACATACAATATCATCTCGAGAATAGTTCAAAAATAATTTTACTTGGTACTAATGTAGAGATATAATGCCTTAAACTTATATATTATATATACAACTAGTAAGATAATTTATCTTTGGCTATGCTGAAGCTCAGATACCCTTCACAATTCTTACGCAAAATATGTCTTAATTCAGTGTACTTACAAAAAATATATACTTACTTACTTACTTAATTTCCTTCTGCACCCCATGAATGAGGTATGGGATAGCTTCTCGCGTTGTTGTGAATTAACACGCTTTCTGTTTTTAGATTTACAACTAACGGCACCTACTTGTTTATCGACGAATGCGAACGTCACTATTTGAGAAGCTCTTACTAGACACGACGATTGAATCGACGCTTAATACTGCGAAGTTGCTGTCAACAACATTCGAGGGGAGCCGACAATGAAAGAAAATTTTTATGTCTTTTTTTTAAGATGACTGGAGCCAGGTTTGAACCTGCGATCTCCCGCATATATATAAATAAAATTGTTGCCTTACTTTTTGACTGACTGACTGATCATCACCCAGACCAAACGGCCTAACCTAAAATCACGAAAATTGGAGTGTGCATTCTTATTACCGAGTAGGTGGTCGATAAGAAGAAGATTTTTCGAAATTCGTACTTTTAGGGGTAAAATAGGCCCAAAAAGAGATACAACTGATACCATCACACAGACTTAACGGCTATAATGGCAAAAAATCTATATAAGCATGCATCCTATAAAATTTGAGAGCTGCACGGAGTCATTTTCCAAAATATGTACTTTTAGGGGTGAAAAAGGTCCAAAAAAGATTCAAGCTGGTACCATCACCCAGACCAAACGGCTAAAACCATAATCAATATAAGGGATAAAACTGGTACCATCTCACAGACAAAACGACTTATTATAGAATCGCCAAAATTGGAGTGGATATTTATTTTTTAGAGAAGTTCTATGTTATAAAGAGATTTCTCGAATTCGTTCGTTTAAGGGGAAAATGAATAAAACTGGTACCATCACCCTGGCATAAAAGGGAGCTAAATAGTTCGAATCTGTCGAATTTCGTACTTTTAGAGACTAAAAAGCCCAAAATGGGATGAAACTGACAAAACGGTAGAATAGCGGAAATGTTGGTGATTATTTAATATTTTAGGATAGTTGCAAACGGCTACAGGCAGAACCGCGGAAATAGTGGTGAATATTTATTTTTCGTATATCGTACATTTAGGGTGATAGAGGCCGAAAAAGGGATAAAACTGGTACTATCACCCAAAGCAAACGGCTAAAGGTACACTCGTATAAAAGGGGTTTAGTACTTATTTCGTAGGGGTAGTTGTGCAATATGGGGGGATTATTGAAGCGTTAAAGAGAGAAACCAGTATACAAATTTCAGTCACGTCAACGACTGATAAATGCCATCGCCGATAAGACATTCGGTCGTATAGCCAGACGAGATGTATAGTAAAACTGTAGAAAATGTTACAGCCCACAAATGAAAAATTTTTAATTCAATATCTCTGGGCATATGGCAATTTTTTATGGGAGTACCGAAAGGGTCAATAAAAAGAAAAATTCGCTAATAAATTCGCACAAAAATCTCAAAAATAGCCGAATTTCTAATAGAAGGGATAAACCCGGTTATTTTGTTAGGGAGGTACGTACGAAAAGGAGTCGACCGATATAGTCCATATTCATTTCTAAGTAAAATTTCAATAAGGTTATATCTTGCTCAAAATATGATTTATTTCAAGCTACATACAAAAAAAAATGTGTGTGAAAGTTTGAGGATGAATTCTGTCATTTGTATGGGAGTCACCAGAAGAGGGGGGGCAAATGTTTCGGTATTTTGAGGATTTGTCTACAATTACAACCACCGTGGCATAGTGGTTAGAACACGCGACTACCATGCGGGAGATCGCAGGTTCAAACCTGGCTCCAGTCATCTTAATAAGAAAAAAAAAATAAATAAATTTTTCTTTCATTGTCGGCTCCCCTCGTATGTTGTTGACAGCAACTTCGCAGTATTAAGCGTCGATTCAATCGGCGTGTCTAGTAAGAGCTCCTCAAAACAGTGACGTTCGCATTCGTCGATAAACAAGTAGGTGCCGTTAGTTGTGAATCTAAAAATAGAAAGCGTGTTAATTCACAACAACGCGAGAAGCTATCCCATACCTCATTCATGGGGTGCAAAGGGAAATTATGTATGTATGTTTACAAGATTATAAAACTTACCAAATTAAAATATCCACCACTTGTCCGTTTGGAAGTTATGAAAGAAATATTAGTTTTCCAGGTAACTAGGTATGGCAGGTAACAGAAGGGGTCGGTCGGTCAAATAGGAGTCAAATACTCATAAACGTTCATATATCGGAAAATATGGCAAAATTAAAGGTACCTTAAAAAAGACATGTATGTAAAACTATGGGGGTCAGAGCGGTCATTTGTATGGGAGCTACCAGAAGGCTATGTCTACTATTATAAGGTAATTAAACTGACCAAATTAAAATATCCTCAAGTTTTCCGTTTGGAAATTATGGAAAAAATATTAATTATTCAAGAATAGGAAATTTTGAATGGGAGGCACGAGAACGGGGTGGTGCTATTCTGCACATTTACAATCATATAATATTATTTAATTTTGGAAAATAGTAATACTGGAAAAATTTTAAACGGATCAGTTAAGGTTTACTCGAATTAACGTGCCCACCAGCCATCCAGCCAGCGAAACAGACGTACATCCCTGCAAATAATACTGGACTACGTGATCCATTGCAGCTGCTATGGACTAGTTTCAACATTGTCCTATGTAATGCACCATGTCATTGTCAAACAAGATTTTCTAGTTAAGTTAAGTAACGACAAGTGTTCGAGTTTTATCGTTTGCATATTAAGTTTTTGTTTTTTTGCAGTCGAATAAGAATAACCCTCTGAGGTGTACCATAGAGTAATGATGTGGAGTAGATTTGCGACAACTCTGATGTAATGCAAAGCAGGGTTATATGGTCCAGCCCTAGAACATCGTAATGTTAAATGGGTTAGGTTTTTTCATGCATTTTGGTTATTTTTGGACAAGTCCTCGTCCATTATGGACTATAATTTACACGCGTGTATGGAGTAGTCGTATTATTTGTAGGGATAGCTTAATCGTCTTAAGAAGTCCTGAAACGAATTCGGTCTTAAGATTCTTGGGGTCTAACTCGTCTTCATTAATGCGTTACACCTTTTCTCGTATCAAATGATATATACCCTTATCCCTTAGGGTGATGGTATAAACAGGGGAGATTGTATTTAAGGTAGGTGTAATTTTTGTTTGATAATGCTCATCTTAGAACTTAACCTCTTCTTAGGGGATAGAAGCTTGTATACCAAATTTCTGCGAAATATGCTCTTTAATTAAGGCTTTAATCGCGGAGACAGATAGACGGGCACCCCTACAAAGGGGTTAATTTCAGAACTTAACCTCAGTTTAGAGGATAGATGTTTACAAACCAAATTTCAGCTCGATATTTCTTAAACTACGGGGGATTTTGTATGGGACATAGGCGTAGTGTTTCTCCGATTTGGCTCATCTTAGAACTTAACATCCGCTTCTAGCATAGGAGCTTGCATATTAAATTTCAGCTTGATAACTGCGATAGCAATCACGGGAACAGATAGACGGACACCCCCAAAAATAGGAAATTTGTATGAGAGGTAAGAGAAGTTTTTGACCGATCGGTCTCATCTTCGAACTTAATCTACGCTTGGAGGATAGAACCATGGTCATAAAATTTCAACTTTATAGCTACTTAACTACAACTGTAATCGCAGAGACACACCTTCAAAAAAGGGGCAATTGTATGGGGGGTGAGGTAGTTTTTGACTGATTTTGGTTATCTTAGACCTCAGCCTTCATTTAGAGGACAGAAGCTTGCACACGAAGTTTCAGCTTGTTAGCTCATAAACTACAGATTTAACAGGAGAGACAGACTCCAAAAAAGGAGAATTATTATGGGAGATGGAAGTTGTTTTAAATCGATCGGACTCATTTTTGCGGATACAGGCTTTTGATCCAAATTTTAGCTTGATATCCTTTTAGCTACGGCTGTAAGCGCTGGGAGGGATAAAAAGGCCAATAAATGGAGAGAACTTGTACTATCCGTACTTTTACGAGTAAATAGACCGAGAAAGAGGTAGAACTGGAATAATCGATTTAGAAAGCTACTCCAATGGCTTTTTTCGAAATTTAATAAGTTTAATAAGGCCGAAAAATAGTGATAGAAGCGGTTCAATAACGCAGACCATACGACTAAGGGCAGAACAGTGAGAATTAGGAAGAACATTTAATTTAAGTAGCAGCTTTGCGATCCGAAGGGAATTTCAAAATTTGTACTTTTAGAGGTAAGAATGCCGAGAATGAATAGAAATTGGTACTGTCGATTAGACCCATCGGCTATTAGTAGAATCGCAAAAAATGGGATTTGCACGAAGGAACTTTTTGATATTGCTGCAACCACAAAAAATGGGGCAAATATCTGTCCTACTGCAGTTTTTCGAGTTTGAATTACAGCCAGGAAGCAAGAGGGTGGTAACACGCCCCCTTCTCAAAAATCTCTCCGACAATTTTTCTAATAGACCTATTGATACGAATATTTTACAAAGTGGTCCCGACGACTTATTTATAGTCCTTAGCTATACTTGGTTTTCATTGGGAAAAAGGGGGTGGTACCGCCCATACAATTTAAAATTTAAATGAATATATTTTATGAACTATCAGATGTATGAAGATGAGATTTGTTTTATATGTTGTTGGTACACATGAATTACAGCCAGGGTGGAAGTGGGCTGTGCCACGTCCCTTTTAAAATAAACCGTTATAAATTCCATAGTAATAGTTTGATAGTCCTCAGAATTTCACAGTATATTACAGTTCGCCTAGAAATATGAACAGACTATTTGGAACCAAGTTGTCAAAAAGTGCCGAGAAGCTGCCCACGCACGTCAATATTTGACTTGTAAAGTGTATCAAACAATTGTCCATATACCACACAATTGGTCACAATTTGAAGTTTCATTGTATATCAGAGGTAGCATTACCGAACATTTGGATATTACCTATGTATGAGTTTTTTTTAGACCTATAGAACTTCTGATAGGTATAAGTGTGAATCTAGCTGTCATACTAATGAAGTGTGTTAGACTTTCTTTCAGTTTACTTTGGCAAATCACCATGCAAAGACTTAGACTAGAACAACGCTTACACTTCGTGGAAATTTATTTTCAAAATGCGCGATCTGTTCCCCAAAAGTGCTTTGGAGCACTTTGTAAAGTTTATGGGGCACATAATCATCCATCTTATCAGCTAATGCGCAACAATATGGATCGCCCAAAAAAAATTAATTTTTAGAAATTAATTTTTTTTTTAATGTAGTTCCAGGAATATCTTAAGCAAAGTCTTAGCTACAACTTTGCTTAAGGATAGAAAGCGCTCTATCTGAAACTGTAGTAAGTGAGGTCAAGTCATATCAACTATTTCGAGAACTATTTGAGCTATGGTTTTACTCAGCTGCGATAGTACCCACAGTCTTCAAGGAACAATTAAGTAATACTAGCTGGCCCGGCAGACTTCGTTCTGCCTCCAAATTTTTGTAAAATATGTTGAGTCTAGTCGAAATCTAATAACGATTGATTTATTTCTTTGACCTCTAAAATATTTCAATTTAAAGGGCAAAGTTTCCCGGACAAATTCTGTTCTTCATATATCTAAACGATTATTATATATTATTGTAAGAATTGCTAAAATGGATCAGCAGTGTCGTCAATGATATGATGAAAACTTACTCCATTGGAGTAATGATAACACTTTGCCCCTTTTATCCCAAGCAGTTCGAATTTCCAAAAAATTCCTTCATTTGGCTCAACAACCCTATTAACCGTTCGGTCAGGGTGATAGCAACAGTTTTTCCCACTTTCGGGTTTGTCCCATAAAAGTTCGAAATGCGAAAAACCTCTTTGTGAAGCTCTGTAATTCTATAGGAAATGCGCCGTTTGCGGCATGGGTGACCATCCGCAGCCCATCCCCAACTTTCACTACAATTTTTGTCAAAATCGGTTTAACCGTTTTCACAATTAGTGGTGTCATCAAAATGGACATCAATTTTTATATAAATAGATTTTTCAATAATTTTGATTTTAAAAAAAGTTTCTATGTTATGTAATCAATGACTTTCAAAAAATTAAGTGGGTCCAAAAATAACTCCAAAATTTTCTCATTTTGAAAAATTCATACATTTTAAGTTTAAATAAAATCGGAAATCGATATAAATTTTCGAAATTTTTCAGCAACCAACAACGGACAATCGATATAAATTTTCGAATTGTGTCCCATGGACACATGCATAGGCAAGGGCTTGTGTGTGTGTTTTATGCTGGCATGTTGTGCGCTTCGAGGATGCTTTCTTCGCACCGTTGGGAAAAGTTCTCATTAACTTTGAGATGTTTTCTTCCCTTAAGGTTTGTGATGATAGAGGAGAAGGCACAGCAAAGGGCGCTGACGAGGCATTGTGGTGAATGCCGAAATAACGTTATACGCCAAACCTGCTGTCAACATAATACATTTCACACTCTTGAGTAAAAAACTATTGGCAATAATAAATAATTGCCAATAGAAATGATCTCAAACCGAACTATGACAATGTCATTTTTCAGCACCAACAACCTCAACAGCGCACAGTTGCATTTCGGCGGAAAAAATAGGGGTTTTCAACTTTCCAATATTAAAATTTTAATGACATGGTTTTGTAAAGAAGTATTTGAATAAAAAAAAATCAACAAGGTTTTTTATGAAAAGTGAAATTTTGTAGTTAAAAAAACTAGCAAAAGTCAACGAAAATTTATTCAATGAAATTAGATTAAAATTATTGTCCAAATAAAGAACTTTTTGTGTGTGTAAGTTTATAGCTATGGCTTTTGTTTTATTTTTTATTGAAAATATAGCACTTACACTTTAATACAAAAAAATATTATTGAAATTGGACAAGTAAACTAATTATTATAATTTATCAAAAATTATACTAAAAGATATCAACTTTTCACTTTTTAATGGAAAAAACTTTATGTGCTTTGCCTTGCTTAGCCCTCTTACTATAAAAAAAGGAAAGGTCCGAGGCTGTACTTTCAATTAAGAAAAAAAAAATAACCGCCAAATACCGTCCCTTTAGTAACATCTAATTTAATGCATGCATTTGTGCGCTATTTCGGTGTGTTTGATGGCTAATATCTTTCGCGGACGGTGGTTGGGGATATTCTCTTCTTTTGTATGGGATAACACATGTTCAACTTTTGAATAAAAATTAACATATTTTAACTTATATGAAATTTTCATATGACTCTAGACAGGGAAGAAAAACACCTAAAATCTAAAACTTTCAATGGGCTTAAAATCTAAAGTAGGAGTGGCATCCCCAATATGTTTAATTTTTTTTCATAAGGAGAACTCAATTAAAATGTGTCCCGAATTTCGAGTCCCTAGATCCAAAAATTCAAATTTTGGCAAGTGCAGTTGTATGGGAGGTGGGTGTGGCAGTAGGCGGTTTTCCAAGATTTTTTCAAAATTTCTTAATTTAGCTCAGAGAAGTGTTTCTGTAAAATTTCATTGCTGTACGACCACTCCTACTATTTTTTTCCAAGAAATGTATGGGGCGGTGCCACTGTGCAGCGTATCCATTTATACAAAAAAAATCTCATTATAAAACAAATAATCATTTTTAATTTGAGACAAATTGTTGATTCCTTAACATTTTCACTATAATTCCACAGCGGCACCTACCGGCTCCATTTATACAAAACTATGTTCTAATGATCACACCAATATACAAACTAAATTTCAGTTAAATTAGTACATTCTTTAAAATTTTGATTAAAAATCCACCCAAGCGCCACCTACCAGGTCCATTTGTGCATTACATTTTTCTGGTGATTAAATAAAATTGGTCTATCCAGATATTAATACACCCCAGCGCCATCTACCGGGTCTATTTGTATATACAATTGTTTCTAATGATCAAACAAACATACGTTCTGAATTTCAGTTAAATTGGTCTATTCGTTCAAATTTTGATTATTAACCCACCCCAGCGCCACCTACCGGGTCCATTTATACACAAAATGTTTTCTCATGATCAAACGAATATCCATTCTAAATTTCAGTCGAATTGGTACATGCATTTAAATTTTCGATATAAATCCACCCTAGCGCCACCTGGATTTGATTTTTTTCAACACAAACAATCTACGGAAAATTTCGAATCGAATAAAAAAAAAATCAGCCAAATCGCTCCTGCCGTTCTCAAGTGATGGTATGACATACGTGGACCATTTCATTTTTATATATATAGATTAAAATTGTTGATCCTATTATTCGAGCTTGACATGTTTTCACTTGTCAATCGCGAGAAATTTCATGCCAAAATGCTTTACTCACCTAAGCGCATATATTTAATAGCATAGAAACACGTAATACCATTATTTATTTTTGCTTTTATTGGTTTTTATTTTCAATTACCATCTCTACATCTCTAAACGGAAGTTGAACTTTTTGCCTACAAATTGCTATGATTTGTTCTCTGTCTCCTCTGAAATAACCGAAGCACATAATCGTGACTTTACAAGTGTCTCAGCGGTGTTTTTTTCTCCCTTTCTATAGAAACTAAAATTATAGAGGGGAATTACTGGCTGCAAACTCGAGTCCAAAACTACCACAACAATAGATGAAAACGCACACAAAAAAGTACTTAACATAGCTGTTCTCTCTCTATTGACAAAATAAAGAAAGATTTGAAAAAATCGATAAAGTATTCAAAAATCGTCATACGCGAGTAAGTGAAATTGATTAGAAACTTTTACGGGAATTAACCGAACAATTCTAACACCTTTGTGTTGTCAACTAAAGAGATTTTCACGAAATTTAAAAGAAATACCTAAAAGCATTAACAAGGCAAAACAATCATGTCATGGGTTGTTCTTGTAATACGGTTACAGCATAAGGAGTTGTACTCAGTGTGGATTATTCACAACTTTTGGGGATGGGCATATCCGAGTTGAGCAGTATTAGCTGACTCAAAAAAAAAACAGGCAACAAGACTTTCCAAAGAACAGAATCTTTGGTTGTCTGAAAATGTCTGTATTAACAAACCTTTAAACTCCCAATGGAGTCTTGCAGAGATTGTTGATATGTAGTGATCGATATCATGGCTATAACACAGGGTAGGACCAAAGGAATGAGACAACAAAGAGAGTAGAGCAAACGTAGAATTATTATTTTAGTTTTGTATCATTCTATCTGAGGGCCATTGTCGTTCGTTTCACCTACCAGTAAAACTATGAATGAATGAATTGTAGTTTTTTTCTGTTTTATAATTCATTCGCGTACACAGATTTTTGAATTTTTGATTCATTGTTCGATTTGATTGATTGGATTAGGTACTTATGTTATTAATTTCTTGTTGCTGTGTTGTGTTTTGTGTTTTTTCTTCGTCTTGTTTCTTGTATCGTGTCGTTAACATATCGAACAAATTCATATACGAGTGTCTGTGATTCTAGGCTGTATGATGATGATTTTGATTTCTTGACTTGTTGCCTTGTTGCGTCGTCTTTAGCATTCATCGTCACAGGCCAATAACGACATTTGATGTCCAAACAAAACAACTACAGGGAAGGGAGTGCGCATGCGCATAGCCTCTCTGTATGAGAGTGTATGCGTGTCTGCTTCAGTTTAAGCCATGTTGGCGCGTTTTACCATCTATAGTTTTGGATGTTGAAGTTCATGTTGCCATAGTTGGTTTTTGTAGATTTGGCTATAATTCATTCATGATTTTTTTTCCTCTCGTTGTCTCTTCAGACGATTTCATCAAAGAGGATTGTTTTTGTTTTACGTTTGTTGCGGTCTTTCATTATTTCCATTCGATTCATTGACAAATTGTAAATGCTCAGGTTAAGGCTGGGTTAACTTGTCAAAAACATAGGAAATAAGAAGAAGAAGAAATTAACTCAATTCGTGGTAGGGTTTTTGTTTTAAGTGAAATTTTTCAGTTGAGGCAGATAAGATTAATCGTACACTTCCGTTTCGGTTTGAAGGGAGAATTGAAATTAAGTCATTTTGGTTAATGGAACTGTGTATTTGTATTTCATTATTTTAAACATTTGATAAATATGAATGGTTTTGCAAACTTTTACAGCGAAAAGTTAAAATATAGCATAAGTGCTAAAAATCCACTTTAAGCAAACAATTTCATATGGCCATTAAATTATTATTGCAGCCAACTTGACAAAACGAATGATGCAGAAGATATCATATTTTTGGGGCTACTTTCACGTGCAATTCTTAGAATTAAGCAATCACCGCTGTAATCATGAGTAAGAGTTTGAGAGGGCTTGAATTTATCGATCCTACGCCGTTCTCAGCAGCTCGGTCTCAGCCTTCTACTTGGCAAATGCTGAGGAATGATCTTGGCCTACATCCATATAAGATGCACCAAGAACGTCCGGTCTTTTTATAGGAAAGGTGCCACTATTCGACGGGTCCTCAAACGTAAGGCAGACATCGCCGCCATCCAGAAGATGAGATAAACAGGACAAGAATGGTCGCGATGTTAAAATTTCGGAATCTATTACAGCTGCCATGCAGAAAAGCACGAATTTAGATGTGGTGTTTGTAATTGGACAGTGAACTAGACATAGTGCCTCGCGCTTCAACCCTATAAGTGACCGAATATCCACAATTAACATCAAGGCAAAATATTTATACATCACGCTGATTTGCCCACATGCATCAACTGAAGAAAAAGACGATGAGATTAATTCTACTAGCGCCTTGAGGAAATATACCTGCATGGCCACGACTTCAACATTTTTCTGGAAGACTTCAATGCTAAAATAGGAAGGAAAGGAAGATGCTCTTGGTTAAGCGGTCGGAGAATTCAGTCTATACAACAACACATCCGATAACGGTTTCAGACGGGTTAGATTCGCGTCGACAACAGATATGGTAGAGAGTGGAACCGGATTACCGCATAAAGATATCCACAATGAAACCTTTACATCTCCTGATCAAATCACAAGAAACCAGATTGATCACGTGGTAATCCACGTTACGGACGTGCGTGTGATGCGCGGTGCAAATATTGACTCGTCTCACCACATAGTTGCAGACAAAGTGATAAAGTAGTGCTAAAAATGCCCGCAGCCAAACGCAAATCAAGCTAGACCTCACCAAGCTGCACACTACCGAGATAGCCTATGCATATCCCAACCAAATTGCGTCCGGCCATCCTTCTAATTCTTCTTCTAATTCTGATGACCACACGCTACGGGTAATGGGAAACCACGCTCAGAAAAGTCCTGGTACAGACAGGGCAAAACTGCAGAATATGACAAAGCCTTATGTAGGAAAAAGCATCTATGAAAGAAAAGAGAGATCCAGAATATCGAAGATTGCAGGGATGGAGGCGAAACCCGAAAGTTCTACCAAAAGGTAAAAAGCAAACATTTTGGAACAGGGATCCCCTCACCGTAAGGACAGAAATGGAAATCTGGTCACGAATACTCAAAATGTGCTGCAAATATGGAGCGAACACTTCCGTTCTCTGATCGTGCTAGTAGACATACATATACTTAATGAAATCATGCCAATCATTTACGACGGAGTAAATTGTCCACCATAGAGCCAAAACAAAATAACTATGACAATTAAACGACTTAGAAACAATAAAGCTGCAGATGCAGAGCTTTTTAAGGCCAGTGGCGATGAGCTGGCAACGTGCATGCACCAGCTCATGAAGATGATTTGACTCAAGGAATGCATGTCTGATGATTGCATTCTGAAAGTTTATGTACTGTACTCAAGAAAGACGATTTATGTGAATGTACCAACTATCGCGGGATCAGCCTTTTACTTATCGCATACAAGGTTCCGTGTGTGTTATGTGTAAGACTAAAGCCCATCCTAGCGAACGTGATTGTACCGTATCAGTGTGGCTTTAACCCTGGTAAATCCACGGCCGACCAGATATTTACACTACGACAAATTCTGGGAAAGAATTAAGAAACACTGATCGACTCCTACCATCTGTGCATAGATTACAAAGCATTCGACAGTCCGATACGAGAGAAACTATTAGATGCTTTGGCAGAGTTTGGTATCCCAGCGTAGCTGATACGACTTCGCGGAATGACACCGACTGACACTTAATCTTATGTGAAAATAGGCAAAAAATCTCACTGAGCCACTTTCTACCAAGCGAGGCTACAGACAAGGTGAAGTCTGTCATGCGATCTCTTTAACATCAAACTGGAGATGATCTTGTCGAAGGCTGCAGTAAACACGGCTGGTACTATCTTTAACAAAAGTTGTTTGCAGCTCGCGTATACCGATGACATAGATATTATTCTCCGCTGACTGCGGGATGTTACTGCGGTCTTTTCGAGCATTGCGATGGTCTGGTGATAAATGAGATCAAAACCAAGTTATTTGTTTCAACGAACAAAGAGTCTACTCGTTTGGGACGCTGCGTGAACGTTTAACAACTATAACTTTGAAGTATTACACTCTTTTGTCTACATTGACTCCGCCTTATACAAAAATAATATTGTCAGCCTGGAAATCAATAGACGAATATTGATCACACACCGCTGCTACTATGCGCTAAGCAGGCGATTTAATGACAAATCCCACTTTCGACAGGAAAAAATCCAACACGCAGAATCCTGAGTTGTGACACAAGAGGATCAATCTATTCTGGAGGTATTCGAGAGAAAAATACTTCGCAACGCATTTAGAGCCATCATCGTTAACGGCGAATACCGAACCGAATGAATCATGAGATGTGTTAGCTGTATAACGCCATCGACGTAGTTAAGCGCGTTCAAATGGATCAAATACGTTGGCTTAAAAACGTTGTACGATGATCGATAAAAATGCTCCAGCTCGAAAAATCTTCGTAATTGAACTCTATGGGCTATGCAGGAGAGATCGACCAAAAGTTCGTTCGATGGACCAGTTTGAAATTTGTGAAAGTAGAAGCTTAGTATGGCGAACTCTTTCCTATTTACGGCTACAGACGGATGAATATCTGTTGCTGCCAAAAGAGATGAAGAAGGTACATAAATGAGAAAGCAACTGGTACAACGTTTTAAGACTGTCACTGTTATATTGCTAAAGATTTACGTTATGCAATATTTACTATGTATGACACTAGTGGGTCCTGCAAAGCTCCGCTATTGCATATTAACTTGTAATACATTTCGCACAATTTTCTTACTGGCTTAAGTGATAACCTAGATATGTGTAGGTCAACAAATTGCTTTGAAAACGCTTCTTAAGCTCGACAATAATATGTTGAGTTTAGTAACTAATGTTACTAATTTCAAGTAACTCCTTAACATGGAAGTTATGACAATAGTAAAAAGTTATCAGCAAATACATATCTATAGAGCACATGTCTGTATGTTGGGCGAAAACCACTTCTTTCACTAATCGGAAACAGACATTCCGCTGATGATCAAAATTCAATATTGATTTTAATCTGTGGCAGCGGCATGTCTTCTCCGCTTATTGGTCGCAAATGAAAATTTCATTTGAAGATTCATGCATTTATTGCCGATTACTATATGTGTACCAAGTTTTAAGTCTTTAGTCATAAAAAACACTTTGCCATGTCTTCTTCTCCTACTGATCAAGAATATTGCGGAGAAATATCTTTGTACCAAACTAATATTACCATTTCTTAAGAAAATTCAGTCACAAAACGTTTGGCTTAACAAAGTGATGGTCTCACGCGCTGTATGACATGTTACACCGCGGTGTTGGAACCATTTCTCCTCCGAATGATTTTCAATGCCACGTGAAATAACAAAATCACTTGATCGTTTACAGGATTTAATTCTTCCACCGTTTGATTTGGATGAATATTATGCAAAACAGTAAATGTGGTCGATCCATAGCATTGCGTATTAGCTGCTCAGATGGATGATTATGTGCACCATAAACTTGAGAAACTGCTCCATAAGTTTGGTGAACAGAGCGTGAATTTTGAAAATAAATGTCCACGATTTGTAAACGTTGTTCTAGTGTATGTCTTTGCATGGTAATTTGCCAAAGTAAACTGAAAGTAAGTCTAACACACTTCATTAGTATGACAGTTAGATTTACACTTATGTATACCTAACAGAAGTTCTGTAGGTCTAAAAAAAACCCACATACACAGGTTACTCGGTAATGCTACCTCTAATATACCACGAAACTTCAAATTGTGACCCCCAGTCGAACACAAGCTCATTGTTATAGCGCCCAAGATATATGTTGAATAATAATTTGTTTGTATGCGATGTGTCACGCCCTATGATTCAATCACTCCCACCACTATGAAAGTGCATAACAAAAGCCTACATATAATCGCCGTTTAATTAAATAGATACTAAACATCCTTTGTCCCATCTTAATTGTTTCCTTACAAATAAATACATAGTTATTACCGCTTTTACCTTAAATCTTGATTATTAGCACTTTTAAACGCAGCACATCTATTTGCAGTGACAAAAAAAAAACAAAAACTAAATAAAAGTTCATGTAAAATGGTAATGGTAAAGAAACCAAAACATTTCGGACTAAACAAACACCAAACATCTGACATTTTGTATAACATGAAATAAACAAAAACTGATCATTTGTTATTACGAAACAAAACTGCAAAAGAACAAAACAGAAAAACTAGACACAGAACAAAAAAACCGCCAAAGAAATGAACCAAAACTCTTTAATGTCAACTGCGCTGAGTGCGACGGATACCAGACGATCACTGTAAATTTTATTAAGACTGCATTGGATGAAGTGACCGTCACACTGGTGGCATCAGAGCATCGAAGTGACCGGGAACCGCAAAACCCATAGCCAATGTGCAACATGGTCAAAAGGTACATGAGTCGCCGCGTCTCCAACAACAACAATAACAGAAGATATCACATGCAACTTTACGATGCTGAAGTAGGTGCAGTCAAAATGCATTAGATGGGCAATGTCACCAAGGCAACAAAAAAAAATACTGAACGAAAGGCAAAAAATAAAAACGGAGACATAGATTAGGCAAAAAAATGGGTAATGCTATAAGTGGTTGACTTGAGCGGCTACGAAGGGGCTCTATATGACATTAAATAGTTGTATTGAACAGTAAACACAAGTGTTTTATATAAATTGTATAAAAATTATTAAAATATCGACAACAGTGCCATCTATCGGGTAAAAAAATATCCTATCTATTAAGCTTTAAACCTAGAAATTTTATTGAAGTCAATTGGGAGGTTTCTGAGATTAACAATTCGTAGATAAGCATGACATGTTATTTTTTTTTAAAGATATCCTTTCGGAGTTTTCCTTAAGATTTGAATGCTCTTTTTCAGTTTTTCCTTTGAATCTGTTTCATTACCCTCACCATGTTGCTATGCCACGCAGTAGAGTACCCTATCGTAAACTTTAGAAGAAATGTTTCTCCATAACATGACCGAGAGTGACGAGTCCACAGATTGAACAACTCTAACTTCGTAGATGGACCGACCAATGGTCACTATTTTTTTTTCTTTTTATTTCGTTTTACTTTATTATGTGATATTTTAAGTAATACTTGTCGTAATACGTCCCGTCACATGCCACAACCCAAATCTTTGCAACACATAGTATAGCATTCAACATTTCGTGGCAATAGTTGTTGGTTCAAGTTCTATGTTGCTACGTGTAAATTCTCTTTGGACATTGGGATTAGATTCATGTGCTTTATATGGTATATCGTTGGACAGACAGACACTTTTCTCTTTTAGTTC
Source organism: Muscina levida (assembly GCA_964034835.1). Lineage (NCBI taxonomy): Eukaryota > Metazoa > Arthropoda > Insecta > Diptera > Muscidae > Muscina > Muscina levida. The sequence goes on along the minus strand of OZ035880.1, from coordinate 48,624,392 downwards.
AGACTGCTGCAATACGTGTATTCTTGCAACGGGTTGCAGCATTTGAAATTGAACTAGTAGAGTTCATACGATGTGTGTTTTTGTGCAACATTAAGACGAAATCTCGATTGTTATGTTGCTGTCATGTCAATGACACAAATAAACTATTATTACATGTTAAAGGTTTAATCGCACAAATGGTCATAAAAGAAGTCGCGAATGAGGAAAAATCAAAAACACAGAGAAGGAATTTGGTAATTTGTTGCCGTGATATGGTTTTAGGTGCAGTATGAAGCTATAGTTGTTGGAGGGAGTTTAGCAGTTTTTTTTTTTTAAATTACTGGGTTTAACTGAAGATGACTCCGGTTTAGAAAGTATTAAAAAAACATCATTCGAATATGTTCCTTAAGTTCCTGAAGAGACACTGGGTTACTGTTTAATACTTTACTTCTAAGGTACTCCCAAAAAACAATTAGGAATATATCTGGGCTACGAGATGGCCGGTTTATGTCAACTCTTTCGGATATCAAACTGGGGAACGCTTGAAGTTGTAGGTCGGTCGGATAGTGGTTGTTGCAAAATTTTTTAATCGTAAGGGATTTTTCGATAATAAGTAGTGCTTTTTAGGGGCTTAGACCTTTTTTTAAAAATAAAACACAGCAGATACATTGAAATGAACCAAAATCTAACTACATTAGCTCTTAAATTTTAAGACATTTATGACAGATCCATTTCTTGAGAAAATTTGGCCATCAAACGTTTAGTTTCTGTTGGAACCATTTCTCCTCCAAATGTTTTGCAATGTCATAAAGGATACACAAATTACGAATCACAGATTTCGGATTTAAAAAACGTGATTTATTCGGTATTTAATGTAGTCTCAAGAATCTCATAACACAGTACAACATTTTTCAGCTCATAGATTTGGGACTGAATTCTGAGAACTGCACGTGAAACAAAGAGCCTAAAACGTGCCAAATTTACCTATACGATACTTGGTAACTTTAAATCGATATTAAATTATTATGGCATGTAACTTGACAAAACTAATAATGCAGTACTTCTTTTTTTGGGGCTACTTTTACATGCAGATCTCAGAATTGAGTCCCAAAATAATGTGTTGTATTGTGTAAGGATTGTGCTCTCACTCCAAAAACGACAATTCTGCTTGTTTACATACCCGTTAAGCTAGCAATGAGCCATATTGCTAAACATATGACACAATTGAAGGTCCGCTGGCTCTTATACTTGCGCCATTTGTATATTTTATAGATGTTATTTTACGAAGTATTTTTCTCTTGAAGACTTCCAAAATAGATTGCTCCTCTTGTGTCATTACCCAGGATTCTGCGCTGTATAGCAAGACAGGTAAGATCAGAGTCTGGTAGAGCTGGATATTTGTTCTTCGAGAGAGCGATTTGTCATTAAATCGCCTGCTTAGCGCTTAGTAGCAGCCGTTTGCGAACCATACTCGTCTCTTGACATTATTTTTTTGTTTACGGCGGAGCCAAGGTAGGCAAAATAATATACCACTTCAAAGTGTTATTTCTCAACATTAACGCAGCGTCTCAAACGAGTACACTCTTTGTTAGTTGAAACAAATAACTTGGTTTTGTCCTCATTTATCACCAGTCTGCCGACTGCTTCTCAATGCTCGAAAAGGCCGCAGCAACATCCCGCAGTCCATGGCCAATGATATATACGTCATCGGCATACGCCAGTAGCATGTGACTTTTGTTCGCATGATCATCTCCATTACGATGTTTAACAGATCGCAGAACAGACTATCGCCTTGTCTAAAGCCTCGCTTGGTAGAAAATGGGTTTGACAGATTTTTGCCTATTTCCATCGAAGACTTCGTGTCAGTCGATGTCATCCCGCAAAGTCGTATCAGCTTTGCGGGGACACCTAACTCAGACATAGCATCTAATAATTGCTATTGTATCGGACTGTCGAATGCAGCTTTGTAATCTATAAACAGATGGTAGGTATCGATCTAGGGACCGGCCGGGGCATAGTGGTTAGAACACGCGACTACCATGCGGGAGATCACAGGCTCAACTCCTGGCTCCAGTCATCTTAAAAGAATGTTGTCGACAGCAACTTCGCAGTAAAAGTGTCGAGAATCGGCATGTCTAGTAAGAGCTTCTCAAACAGTGACGTTCGCATTCGTCGATAATTAGTTGTGAATCTAAAAATAGAAAGCGTGTTAATTCACAACAACGCGAGAAGCTATCCCATACCTCATTCATGGGGGGTAAAGGGAAATTAAGTTAAGGTATAGATCTGCATCTCTTGGGTCTTCTCCAGGATTTGTCGTAGTGTGAATATCTGATCGGTCGTGGATTTACCAGGCCTAAAGCTTTCACATAACACACTAGATAGGACTTTGGATGCGATAGGTAAAAGGCTGATGTCGCGATAATTGGTTCACAAACTTGCATCGCCTTTCTTAAGCACAGGATATAGAACACTCAGATTGCAATCAGCGGGCATGTATTCCTTGAGCCCAATCGTGTTTATATGCTGAAGCATGCATGTTGCCAGCTCATCGTCACCGGCTTAAAAAGCTCTACCGGCAGACCATCGGCTCCCGCAGCTTTATTATTTGTAAGCAAAGCAATTGCCGTGCTGCTCTCATTGTGGCTCGGTGGTGGACTATAGTTGGTTGGAGTAGGCATTGGCTATCTCGGTGGTATGCAGCGTTGTGATTTCTAGCTTCCTTTGGGTTTGGGTACGAGCATTACTTAGTCGCCAGAGTACCTTGACAGCAACTAGGTGGTGATCCATAAGGCTTGAGACATACCCTCCATCAATTACCACGTGATCAATCCGGTTTCTTGTCTTTTGATCAGGGGATATCCAAGTTGCCTTGTGAATATCGTTGTGAGGGAATCTTGTTTCGCTCACTAACATGTTTCTTGCCGACGCGAAACTAAACAGTCTGAATCCGTTATCGATGGTGTTGTTGTGTAGTCTGAATTTTTCGATGGCTGAACCAAAAGCATCTTCCCTTCCTTTTTTAGCATTTAAATACTCCAGAACAATTATAATGTCATGTGTAGGACAGCGGTCATATATTTCCTTCAGGCGCTCATAGAATTCATCTTTAATGTCATCGTCTTTGTCTTCCATCGGGGCGTGTGCACAGATCAGCGTCATGAAAAAATATTTCGCCTTGATGCGAAAAGTGGCTATTCGGTCATTACAGGGTTAAACCACGAGACCAGTTGTCGAAGTCTCTTGCTGACTATGAATCGTGTCTTTCTGTCTTCGTGTCTTTCTGCATGGCAGCTGTAAAAGTTGTCACAGTTCATTCGTCGTTTGCATCCCTGTCCCGTCCAATGCATTTTCTGTATGGCGGTTATGTCAGTCTTGTATTTGTCGAGGACATCCACCAGTTGAATAGAGACACCATCTCTGTATGGAGTTCGAACATTACAGGTGCATATCCCTAATAACGTTTACGAGGTCGTCAACATTTGGGAGGTTCCTATTTTTTTCTTTTCTTCTTGTTTTCATAATAATTGGTTTTGTGTATTAGGCCACCACACCCGATCTTAGTTATTTGGGGCTGCCAAAGCCACTAAGAGAACCTCTGTGTTGAGCTTAATTAACTTTAGTTACGTACTTCCTATAACGCATCGGTGGTAGCATGCCGTTTAGGTTACTCAACATTGTGCCTCCTTACATTTGCTACCACTGAACGGATGTTCATTGGAATTGCCGGGGAATACGTGATCTGCTGGACGTTGTGAGCTGCTTGGGGACCTCCAAAGAGAGATTCTGGTTATCCCAGTTGAATAACCATCAGAAATACTCAAATTAGAAAATTCTCTATCCCCCACCGAGCATTATATCTACTAAATTAAAACGAATTTCATCAAAATCAGTTCAGTTTTAGACCTTTTTCGGTCTTATCACCCTTAATAGTACGAAACTTTAAAAATCCCATTAAATCGCACAACTACTCCAAAAAGTATATATTCATCTCAATTCTCGAGATTCTACCCTTAGCTGTTTGTAATGGGTGATTGTACCAATTTACCCCTGTTTGTTGTTGTTGTTGTTGTAGCAGTATATGTGTCTTGTTTGGCCATTAGGTGTTAATTGGTTTGCCTCGTGTGTTATTTTCTGCTGCGTTTGTTTCCAGGCTAATGAAGGTGATTGCTTCCACTGGGTGGATCCAAAGAGACCTGGGAACAAGTTGAGTTGGTTTGACAGGGCAGTTGAACAGATGTAGTATGTCGTGTGGTCCATGGATGCAAGCAGGACAGGCGTTCGACGTATTGCCAACAATTCTTGCCCAGTACGATTCGAGGCGACTACACCAGCCATATCTCAGTTGGGCCAAAACAACTGCCGATCATCTTCCTCCGAAGCCACTGCTGGAGGGTGTTCTCCGAGCACGACATTCACTATGTAGATATGCATGGCTTCAACGACTTGATCTAGAGACTCTCTCTTGTGCCGTCGGGTCTCGCGCTATAGATCATGAAGGTCTTTCCTGACCTGCCTGAAGGAGGGAGCCTATCCATAAGATGGTGGTTAGGATGGCTGGACCGGTAACATCCAAGCAGGTGCTGCTTCGACAGAAGGAAATTGTGTCGGCGCACGGGTATGACCTTCGTCAACCTTCATGTAGGTAATCCACAGACAACATGAGGAGGCACCCTGTCGCAATTCTTTTTGTCAATTCGACTTAAGGACCTTGTTCCTACTTCTCATCTTATTGCTGATAGATGTGGCGTGCGCGTTGAATCTGAGGAGGTCATATGTGACACCAAGGACCTTGGAGTATAGCTGTAGCCTTTTGGTTCTATGAGGGTCAATCCGGTCAAATGTATGGGATGTACCAAAAGGGGTGTGACAAAAAATTTAATTTTCTGAGGTTTTCTCAGTTTTTATAAAGAATTAAACTGACCAAATTTGAATGTCCCCCAGTTGTCCGTTTAAGAGGTATTGGAAGAATAGTATTGTTTAAAAAGGTATGAGGTATTCGGCACATAAACAATCCCATTTCTTCATTTTAGAAAATTTTAATATAGAAAACTTTCCATACACATCAGTTAAGGTTCGAGTTATCCTGCCTACAAGCCAGAAAGACGGACATTGTTAAAACTTCTAAAAAAATCCTGAAACGAATTTTGTTTTAAGTTATTAATTCGTTATACTTTTTCTCGTATCAACTGATATCCTCATCTCTAAGGTTGCGGCTATAATGATTTTAATACTCTTCTTTACAGCTGACAGCTAGTTTTATAGCTATCCTCATCTAAAGTTCTATACCCATGACACTAAATTAATATTGGCACTATTAGTCTCTCTACCTTACTCTGCTGTGTCTGCTCGACGTAGATACTTTGGGTCCACCCTATATACAAATTAGTATAGATCTGATCTGAGATCTGATATAAGCTGTTGTGTGTACAAATGCCGCTGACTGCAGTAATTTAAAAAAAACCGTTATGATTAAAATCGAAAAATTTTGAAATCACATTAACACTTGCACTCATTTGCCTAAAGTTTACGAGTGACAGAGCTCAAAGTGTGCACAGTGGTTCAATGACTTATTTCTGCATGAAATTTTTTACTTCTCAGATATATAAAATTATCCAAAAATTTCACATCAAAAAAATATAGTGGGAATACCGTACTGTCTGTCTGTCGGTATTGAAAATGGGCTACATGACTACGCCCCTTCTGGTACCTTCGATACAAATGTACAATTCCGCCCACTTTAGAAATCGAGTAATAATATCAATACTTCGAACTCGATCGTTCCCAAATTCTACATTTATTTAACCTAAAGTTAAAGCTGGTAACTATCTTCATAACATTCTGTATTTCAACAGAATTTATAAAATTCAAAAACTTTGACCATACCACTTCACTGTAACCCCCAAATCCACTATAGCCAACTGTACAACATCACAGATCTGTATTTGGATTACGTTTTTTTTACAGTATCTACGATTTAATGCCAACATTAGCATTAACTTTAAAATGTCCATTTAAAAGGCTTAACATTAAAATTAATATCAGCTCTTTTCTCATATAAACTACTTACACACACTGGCGACGATTGCTGTAAGTTTCTAAGCGTTTTCCTATTCCGCATTTTGGCCATAGAAGTGAGAAAACTAAGACGACTAAACGACACACAAAAAAAACATACAACATAATAATGTTTGTTAATGATTTCAGCTTTAATATATTTAAGAGGCTTAAAACGTTATGCTTTAATGTATTTTCCAAAGGAAGTCAAAAGATTGAGGCAGGCTACCGCGCAGGCGCAGGGGTTGTACTGTGCGACACATAGGTGGCTGGCTTCATTACACATTGAGACTATATCGTTATGTAGACAATTTCATAATGAAGCTATTAATGGCAAGCTAACAGCGTCGTGTACACACATTATCCTCAACAAATGTGCACATGTCTAATATGAATTTAGTCAAAAGATTAGAATGTTCTTTTAATGGTGTGCTAATTTTTATACCATCACCCGTAGGGATGAAGGTATATATCATTTGATACGACCCAAAAGTGTAACACATAGAAGGAGTCACTTTAGACCCTAGGTTTCTTTGAACCAAATTCGATTCATGACTTTTTAAGTCGTTTGAGCCATGTCCGTCTGTCTGTCTGTCTGTCTGTCTGTCTGTCTGTCTGTCTGTCTGTCTGTCTGTCTGTCTGTCTGTCTGTCTGTCTGTCTGTCTGTCTGTCTGTCTGTCTGTCTGTCTGTCTGTCGGGTGGCTGTCCGGCTGGTTCGCACGATAACTTTCGAAAGACGCAACCAAATGTTTCGAAATTTTGCACGAGTTATTATTTTCTCAAAACTACTTACGGTATTGCAAATGGGCTACATGGCCCCGCCCCTTCTGGTACCTCCCATACAAATACATCATTCCGCCCACTTTAGAAATCGAGTAATAATATCAATACACCCCACGGAATCGTCCCCAAATTCTGTATTTAGTAAAGCTATAACAGGATAAAGTTTTGGAAAAAATTTTGAAAGCCTAGCCACGCCCCTTCTGGTACCTCCCATACAAATCTACCTTTCCGCCCACTATAGAGATGGAGAAATAATATCAATAAATTAAACGTGATCGTACCCAAATTCTATTTTGAGTAAAGCTAAAACAAGATAAAGTTTTAGAGAAAAAAATTGGAAGTCTATTCACGCCCCATCTGGTACCTCCCATACACATCAGGTACCGCCCACTTTAGAAATCGATTAATATTATTTAAAGACCTAACGCGATCGTGCCCAAATTCTGTATTTGGTAAAGTTTAAGCAGGATAAAGTTATGGAGAAAAAATCTGGAGCCTAAACACACCCCTTCACGTACCTCCCATACAAATGTACCACTCCGCCCACTTTAGAAACAAGGTAATAATATCAATACACTCGACACGATCGTGCCCAAATTCTGTATTTTGTTATGTTATAACAGGACAAAGTTTTGAAGAAAAAATAGGAAGTCTAGCGACGCCCCTTATAGTACCTCCCATACAAATGTACCTTTCCGCCCACTTTAGGGATGTAGTAATAATATCAGTACACCCAGCGCAATCGTGCTCAAATTCTGTAATTAGTAAAGCTATAACAGGATAAAGTTATGGAGAATAAATCTGGAAGCCTAACCACACCCCTTCTCGTACCTCCCATACAAATGTACCACTCCGCCCACTTTCGAAATCGAGTAATAATATCAATATAATAGAAAATTATTTGTTTTACTGAGGGTAAGGGTAAATGTAAGTCGGGTTGCCCGACTGAAACTTTCTAACTGGTTTTAATTACAAATCGATTATTTTCAATAACTCAAGACTTAAACAATATATTATATTGGGTGATGGTATTTATCAGTCAGTTTAACTGACTGAAATTTCTGTACTGGTTTAATGGAATTTTGGGTTATTAATAAACTAAACATTTTTAAGTATGAAGAAAATTAATAATGGGGGGGGGGAAGACTATTGAGGGATTAAGATATTCAAGTGCGATAAATACGTGAAGGAAACTGGAATCTAATAGCTAAAAATATCTAATTGGCGATAAAACATAATTTTTTCCTATTTACAGCAGTATCTAGTAAATCTTAAAACATTCTTACGTTAAACAAATAACCATTTGTTGGTGTCATTTTCATTTAAGGGCCAAAATTGCCCTAAGATTTCCAACAGGCATCTCAAATAGGACAATTTTTTGTGGAAAAATTCGTGTCAATACAATTTCAACTTAAAACATATTCGACAGAATTTGACCCATTTCTAAATACAGTCTAAGGGTAAAATGGTAATCCTAGATGTATAGATTTTAATACCGCATATTTCCATATCGCACAGGCACACATACACCACTTATATCATATAAGTAAAGTGTGTGTATAAGTTATATGATGTCCTTTTTAACAACCATATAATCTTAGCTCATTAGCATATATTACTAGTGTTTCAACTTGTCATCCTCTAGTTTCGTCCCCTTCTCATCCTCCTCACAACATTTTATCATTTAACATATATCTGTTAAAATTAACATTAATTGCCAAACATGACATATTAACTGACTGCCTGACCTTCAGTTAGTATTTCCATGTTGTTTCTTTTTTTTTGCCAAAGGAAACAACATTACTAACCCAAAGACTTTTAATGCTATGGCGGGGGGTTTGAGAGGAGGAATATCACCGGGACTGAAGATAATCTCTCTGGCAACACGTGTCAATATCCCCGCGAGACACTCTCGTTGAACAACGCGTCGATGGTCGTTGTAAAACATGAACAACTATTCGGAGGATCATAAATAAACATAAGATCGTATTGAATGTAAACAGACAGATATCCAACATTGAGCATAATTAGCAATTAATAAACACCACTTGGGGGTTATCGCCAGCAAAGGATCTGCAAAGTGAACATTTGCTGCACATACAAAGAGAAAAAAAGAACAACTACAACAGCTAATGCAATGGCAACCAACCATTGGCCACCACGAAAGGCGCAACAAACTAACACTCGTTGTTATTCGCACCCATGACTTTGGCACTTGTTGTATGTTTGCACTTTAAGTGGTTGCACAGTGGTTGAGAGCAATTAAGGTGACGATCCTCACTCATAGGTATGAGAGTATACAACAGAACCAGTACAGAAATTTTAGTCAAGTGAACTGACTGATAAATACCCTCACCCATTTGGTGTATTGATATTATTACTTGATATCTAAAGTAGGCGGATAGGTACATTTGTATGGGAGGTATCAGAAGCAGCGTGGCTAGACTTCCTGTTTTTTCTCTAAAACTTTATTCTGCTATAGCTTTACTAAATACAGAATTTAGGCACGATCGCCTAGTTTGTATTGATATTATTACTCGATTTCTAAAGTAGGCGGATAGGTACATTTGTATGGGAGGTGTCAGAAGCAGCGTGGCTAGACTTCCTGTTTTTTCTCTAAAACTTTATTCTGCTATAGTTTTACCAAATACAGAATTTAGGCACGGTCGCGTTGTTTTTATTGATATTATTACTTGATTTCTAAAGTGGGCGGATAGATCCATTTATATGGGAGCTACCTGAAGGGGTACATTGCCACGCCCATTTGCAATATCGTAAGTAGTTTTGGGGAAGTATTAACCCATGAAAAGTTTCAAACCATTGGTAGGAGTCTTTCGAAAGTTATCGTGCGTACAAGCCGGACAGATAGGCAGACGATTTAAAAAGTTATAAATCGACTTTGGTTCAACGATATGTACCCTCCTACCCGTAGGATGAGGATATAAAACAGATATGTATCATTATGGCAAATAGGGCACTAACTATATCGGAGATAGGCAGCCTGGCTATGTCTAGCGTCGGATTATTTACCCATCCTGGATAGCAGAAGTTTCACTCGCTTCAGAATTACTAAGCCCTATCAACTCAAAAACTTCATCGTCTCTGAGCGCCGAATTTACATCTACCACAAGAAAGCATTATGGCTTCAGAATATTCACTGATCGCATCTTCAATGATCTTCCAACTACCACCAACGTACACCGAGCAGAGAGCGAATTCCGTGAAATTGTCATCGCAGCCGCAGATTGGTTTATCCATGCTGATCTAGCAGATGGGCTAGCAGATGAGAGCAATGACATCTGAAATACCAATCCCGACTACCCAGTTGACCCAGTCGATATCAGCAGGTGCGTAAATAAGGACAAGAATAAACGATTAGTAGTAGTAGTAGTAGTAGCCTACAGAATGGACGAAAAAGGATGACTGAGCCGCAGTTATGTTTGCAGATACCACCATTTCCGACCCTGAAAGGTACTCGTGTTCATTTCTTAACTTAAACTTAATTTCCTTTTGAACCCCATGAATGAGGTATGGAATACCTTCTCGCGTTGTTGTGAATTAACACCCTTTCTATTTTTAGATTCACAGCTAACGGCACCTACTTGTTTATCGACGAATGCGAACGTCACTGTTTGAGAAGCTCTTACTAGACACGACGATTAATACTGCGAAGTTGCTGTCAACAACATTCGAGGGGAGCCGACAATGAAAGAAAATGAAAGAAACATTTTATTACGCACCTAGAGAGAGAGAGACAAAGTGAAACGAAGTGTTGTTTGTAAACATCACAACTTTCCAGTTTCGGACATTCCACGACCCTACACCTCTTCTGAAGTAGCAGGGGCCCTCAACGCAGTCAAACCATCCCAGGCAATTGACCCTGACGGCATATCCATGCTGATGCTAAAACAACTTGACGAGAAGGGGAGACGAGCACTTGACAATGGTTTTCAACCTGTTAACGAGTCGCCTGATCACCCAATGTCTGGGAAAGGGGTAGAGTCATCCCGATACTTAAGCCAGAGAAGAACGCAACAGAGGGACAGAGGCACCAAAAGCGAAGACTCTTAAAGGACTTTTCCACCCCAGCTATTCAGCCACCTAACAGCATCTTGCCACCAGCATGAATTACGTTAAATTTACAGTATTAACCGTCATAACAACTCAAATCTCACAGGGCTTAAATCAGCACAGGCCTTGTTAAAGGACACTTCTAGTGTCGCTAGACTTGTCGAAGGCCTTTGATACACACTCTTCCAGGACATCCAGCAGTTCACCTTGCCCAACTACTTGAAGACATGAATTGTAAATTATTTGAGTGTTCATCAGTCGTTCGTTGAGTTTGCAGACAAGTTTTCAAAACCCTGTAGAGTAACTACAGGGTGGTATCCTATACCCACTATTTAACTTCTATCTCACTAAAATGCCCGCCCACCCACAAGGAATGGAAGTGATATCATATGCGGACGATTGTACCATTATGGCGAGGGTCAAAACATTTAAAGGGTATGCAATCTAGTGAATGCTCACATCGGGGAAATACACAATTTCTTCACACAAGATCCTCAAAGCTCTAGCCGTGAGCACTTGGGGTTTGGACAAAGAAACTGTTCAATTATGCTGCTCCAGTGTGGTCGAGTTATACCCAGTGGAGAAATATTCAAAGCTGCCAAAATGCTACGGACTATAACTGGTTGTATATCAATAACCTCTGAGCACCACCTACACAAGAAAACGAAGGTCCCCACAATCGAGGAACATAATGTTATGCTGACTAAACACATCCTCCTGGGATGTCACCGGAGGAGTCATGCCTCCTTTGATAACATACAGTTGGATGTTGCCACGAGGCATGTCATGTAGGACCCTCGTGCGGTTTCAGGATACCGCATAAATGTCATAGCATAAATAGACTGAGGGGACATGCAGGCAAGCACTTCATAAAAGGAGAAGCGTGTATGGGAGGTGGAAACTTTACCTCCCCATAGGACAGAAGCTTGCATACTAAATCAAGGGTCGATTTCGGTCATTTTGAAGGGGGTACAAGAAGGGGTGTGTTAAATGGTTCAGTTATCTGTCTAAATTAGGCTGAATGCTACATTTGTATGGGAGGTACTAGAAAGGGCGTGGCTAGGCTTTTAGTTTTTTCTCCTTTTTGGCTTTACTAAATACAAAATTTGGGCACGATCGCGTTGTTTGTATTGATATTATTACTCGATTTCGAAAGTGGGCGTTATGGTACATTTGTATGGGAGGTACCAGAAGGGGCGTGGTCATGAAGCCCATAGCCATTCCCATAGTTAGTTTGGGAAAATATTAATCCATGCAAAAAGTTCTAAAATAAGCGGTTACGCCTCTCAAAAATTTTTGTACGTACCTGCCGGTCAGACAGACTGACATGGATCAAACGACTTAAAAAGTCATGAATCGAATTTGGTTCAAAGAAACCCAGGGTCTAAAGTGACTCTTACTATGTGTTACACTTTTGGGTCGTATCAAATGATATATACCCTCATACCCGTAGACTGTGGATAAAAAAAATTTACAAACCACTGTCAGTCTGCAACTTTCTGTTATACAGTTAGGAGGCAATAAGCTTGCACTAAGTATGGTATCGACAACAACATCACAGCATTTGATGCATCAGCAACAACACTCAAAGAAGCATTAACAACAATAACAACAACAACACCTTCAATAAAACAACAAAATTGCATACTAATAGATACATTTCATTTAACAACAAGATGACGATTTTGTGTGTATGTGCGCGAAAATGTTGTGCCAATGCTGTATTTGTTACTAATGCTGCACGCTAAGATTTACCACAATTGAAAGCAATATTAGCTGCAACACAAAGACATACATATTGTTTTGCATAAAAATGTATATTTAATACTAGATTTTCCGGCACCCGTTGCTCCACTCGTACTTACAATGAATCTTCTTAGGAGATTAAACCAAGTTAAAATGCAAACATTATTAATTTAGTTTCTACTATACATGAACAATTGTAAATTCATTTATGTTTAGTTGGTTGTCTGGATGTTGGTAGATGTTAATTATGCACTATATTGCCCATTTCGTATTCCACAACTACTTAAAAAGATGAGCGTATACCCCAAAAGCTTAAGATGTGTGATCTAGGCGATAGTTTAAATTTCACCCTTATATGGCCCTAAGAATACAAATTTGAAATAATTAGTTCTCTGGACGATGCCGCCACGTTTTACCTCTTTGCAAAGTGATTGTTCAAGCGCCCAGAATGACAGAAGTGTCTTCCCATTAAGACATATTGGGCAACGTATGCTTAATTTCCTTGCCTGACACAGACTGTTACTTTCACAAACAATTTCCAAAATTTGTTTTGTAACTACACATTTTCACAATCAACTGCATAAAATTGACTAGCATGCAATTTTAGCACTTAGTACCTTTGGCTATTAAGTTCTTCCTTTGCCAACATGCCAAGCAACAACATCCGCACAAAGTCGTCGTCGTCGTGGTGATTTTATATAAACAGACAAACACTGGTTGTGTTTCCATACTCATTTGTGGCCATAAATTAGGCTCCCTATATATAACTGTTGCCAAAGCCAGTGTTGTTGCAAACGCCAGCAATGCAAAAGTCAACCGCCATAAATGTTCTCTGGTCCCATTTGCATCAGAGAAGATGTTAGAACTCTCTCCCTTTATATGTACATGATATCCATGCAATTTGTATTGTAACATTTCGCTTAGCGTAAATTCTGTTAGACAATTTTATTATTGGCATTTGCAACATTGGAGCATCTGAGGTGTCGTCGGGCACATTCCTCCCCGCGCGCTGCAAATGAAATGACTCTCAATGTTAATGACAATTGTGCAATGTGGGTGGTCGCTTGATGGTTTTGTGAGACGTCTTTATTGCATATGATACGAGCGGTCGCATTAAACATGGGGTTCAAAAGTATCTTAAATGCTGGAAATTGGTTGACTTAACAAGTTGTATTGCATGTATATTGAATGTGCTGGGGAGAAGAGTTCATTGTGTCAAGTTTTGGTTAGTGGGAAAGACAGTTTTGATAGTTTAATTGGTATAATTAAAAGCGTAAGTGCGGTTTGAATTGATTTGCTCAGATAAGGAACAGCAACAGCAACTATTGACAGGGATTTTTATAGAAAATTTAAAAGTTGAGTGATTGAGAGATCTCAAGAGTTGTGCTATACATTTATATCACATAAGTTTTATACGATTTGAGTGAGTGAAATCCAGGTGGATATAAACCTTGAATGTTTCAACTCTCTATGGATATTCAAATGGCGGATGTTCCGGACAAATATAAGTTTGACAATACAGGACGGGACAGGTATGCATACTACGAAATAACTGTTGGATATTTTACAGCTGCCATGAAGAAAGACACAAATTTGGTTGTGGGTTCATAGTTTGTACGAGACTTAGACAAGCCGACACTAGACAGCAGACTTAGACACTATCCGCATCAAGCCGAAATATTAGTTAGTTGTGTACACGCTCCGAGGGAAAACAAAGACTAGAACACTAAAAATACATTCTAGGAGCGCCTGTAGAAAATATATGACTTCTGACCAATACAGGACATTAATATTATTCTGGAAGATTTAATTAAAAAAAAAAGGAAGATTATCTTAGTTCAGCAAGCAACACCTCCGTATGCGTATATGGACTGGTTAACTTAGCTTTGCCATTAAACATGACAATGAGGAGAATCTTATATCCTAAGTAATCTGGATATCAACCTGATAAAAAGACAAGGATCCATTGAGTATGCATCAAGTGTCATGGATTTGCATGTGATGCATGGAACAAATATAGACTTATAGTACCTCCTGGCTGCAGCCAAGGTACGAACGAGATTGAAGAGAGCCACAAACGCTCGTAAACAAAAGCAACGGAAGGTAGACATCGTTAGGCTGCAAACTGCCGAGATAGCCAATTCTTATTACAACCATCACTTTCAATTACTTACTTACTTTAGTTGTTACTAACGAATGTGGTTCATAAATTTGAGGCCTGAAATATTAAAGAATTACACACGCTTCGGTCTTTTGCGTGCGTACTCCAGTTAGTCCTACCAGACGGTGCCATGTCGCCAACTACTTGGTCCTTCCAACGAAGTTTAGGCCCCGCTGCTTTGTGACGTCCTCAGTTTCACCTTCTAACATTAACAAACATTAACATCCATCCTGGTATCATGTCTCAGCCATCGTAGTCGTTGGATTCTGATTCTTTAAGCTACGTCGATGTCGTGGTAAAACCCATACAGCTCATAGTCGTCGACACAGATAGGTCCATATATCTTTTGGAGTACCTTTCTCTCGAAAAATCTTAGGTTTTGTATGTCCGTTGACATAAGCACCCACCCAGCGTACAACAAAACGGGTTAAATGAACAGCTGGTCTAGCTGTTTCTTAGTATCCCGAGATAAGGAGGTGTTGCTAAAGTACTGCCGCAGTCAGTAAAAATATATATTGGCAATCTCAATTCTTGTTGTCAAAAGATAGATAGGTAGGTAGGTAAGTAAACTCTTCCACTACCTCTCCATCGAGAGGACTCTCTGTTCGTCGAAATCAATATTTTTGTATTGTCCTCGTTGAACGATAATCCTATTATTGCTGACACCTTTTCTAGTAATGGCAAAACTGCTATAACATTCCGCAGATTTAGGCCAAGGATATCTATATCACCGGCATAGGCAGTGGCTCTTATGGAATATGGTGCCAGAAATGTTGACACCAGCATTTCTCATCACCTTCTCCATTTCTATATTAAACTAGCTGACCCGGCAAACGTTGTTCTGCCATACATCTTCGGACCCGGCGAACTTCGTCTCTCTCTTAAGTTAACGCCTCCATATAAGCTCCAGGCAGTGTTGGGCAAAATTTATTCTAAATAAAAATAAAAAGATAACGAATAAATTCAATTCAGTTTTTATTTGGAATAACAACTATTTTTTATACCATCACCCGTAGGGATGAAGGTATATATCATTTGATACGACCCAAAAGTGTAACACATAGATGGAGTGACTTTAGACCCTAGGTTTCTTTGAACCAAATTCAATTCATGACTTTTTAAGTCGTTTGAGCCATGTCCGTCTGTCTGTCTGTCTGTCTGTCTGTCTGTCGGGTAGCTGTCCGGCTGGTTCGCACGATAACTTTCGAAAGACGCAACCAAATTTTTTGAAATTTTGCACGAGTTATTATTTTCTCAAAACTACTTACGGTATTGCAAATGGGCTACATGGCCCCGCCCCCTCTGGTACCTCCGATACAAATACATCATTCCGCCCACTTTAGAAATCGAGTAATAATATCAATACACCCTACGGGATCGTCCCCAAATTCTGTATTTAGTAAAGCTATAACAGGATAAAGTTTTGGAAAAAAATTTGAAAGCCTAGCCACGCCCCTTCTGGTACCTCCCATACAAATCTACCTTTCCGCCCACTATAGAGATGGAGAAATAATATCAATAAATTAAACGTGATCGTACCCAAATTATATTTTTAGTAAAGCTATAACAAGATAAAGTTTTAGAGAAAAAAATTGGAAGTCTATTCACGCCCCATCTGGTACCTCCCATACACATCTGGTACCGCCCACTTTAGAAATCGATTAATATTATTTAAAGACCTAACGCGATCGTGCCCAAATTCTGTATTTGGTAAAGTTTAAGCAGGATAAAGTTTTGGAGAAAAATCTGGAAGTCTAGACACGCCCCTTCTGGTACCTCCCATACAAATGTACAACTCCGCCCACTTTAGAAATAGGGTAATAATATCAATCCACTCGACACGATCGTGCCCAAATTCTGTATTTTGTTATATTATAACAGGACAAAGTTTTGGAGAAAAAATTGGAAGTCTAGACACGCCCCTTATGGTACCTCCCATACAAATGTACCTTTCCGCCCACTTTTGGGATGTAGTAATAATATCAGTACACCCAACGCAATCGTGCGCAAATTCTGTATTTAGTAAAGCTATAACAGGATAAAGTTATGGAGAATAAATCTGGAGCCTAAACACACATATAATATATATAAATGTACCACTCCGCCCAATTTCGAAATCGAGTAATAATATCAATAAAATAGAAAATTATTTGTTTTACTGAGGGTAAGGGTAAATGTAAGTCGGGTTGCCCGACTGAAACTTTCTAACTGGTTTTAATTACAAATCGATTATTTTCAATAACTCAAGACTTAAACAATATATTATATTGGGTGATGGTATTTATCAGTCAGTTTAACTGACTGAAGTTTCTGTACTGGTTTTATTTGTTTATTTGTGAAAAGTACTAACTTCATTTATAACATTTATCTTTTTATTTGTTATTTGGAAATTCCAAATAAAAATTCGAATAATGTACGTAAGCATGTACAATTTTTTTATTCGTTTTTTGCTAAAGATATTTTAAATAACAAAGTAAAAATTAAAATGGATTTAAAATAAGGAAAATTAACGGATTTTGTTTATGTGAGATTTTAACACAACACGCTTTTCAAATAAATCGTCGGATAGTTTATGAGATCGTGGTAAATTAACCATCGTAGCGTAAGAAAATAAACGTTCTACAGGGGCAGATGAAGGTAACGGCGTGTTAAACTTTATAAAAGTTTGTTTGATAGCTGGATATTTTGACAGACATTGCATTGTTGTATCATTATCTGCTAAAAATTTGAGTACCTATAAAATAAGTCATTAGAATTGTTGGTATATATAAATTAACACAATTTTACCTCGAGGTCAGCATTAGCTGACAATATGTCGGTAGAACATGAAAAAAAATCAAAAAACGTATCATTATTGCCAAGAGGATCACCTTTTTCAACACTTCCTCTGTTTTCGATTGAGGGATATATGGACGCTATTTCGGTTTTAAGTAAATTTACCAATCTCTGCTGAATATCAGGATCGACTAAGGAAAACCATTTGTTTTTAAATTTTGGGTATGTTAGCGCGGCTATTATGGCATCTTCTGATATTTTGCC
This sequence comes from Muscina levida, assembly GCA_964034835.1. Taxonomy (NCBI): domain Eukaryota; kingdom Metazoa; phylum Arthropoda; class Insecta; order Diptera; family Muscidae; genus Muscina; species Muscina levida. The sequence continues at coordinate 48,606,556 of OZ035880.1, read as the reverse complement.
GGTAAAACTAAACAGTTCCGAGAAGCGTGTATTAACACTTTTTAACAACCCGCTAACAATAGATTTACAATATTTCCAGGAATTGGTGTTCAGTATCTCCAATTTTTGTTTCAGTGTGGTATTAAAATTCCATAATATATGTTGTCTTCGGATTGTAATTTGTCAATTGCCTTTGTTAGTGGTTCGGTGCACAGTATGTATTCGTTTATGTAATCAAAATCCCAGTTTTTAAGACAGTCTTTTATATTTAACTCACGCCAGAGAAGCGGCATTTTTTCTTTTTCTTTCCAAATTTGAACAAGTGAATCATACAGGGAATTCCAACGCGTTACGCCCGGTCTGCTAAGAGTATGGCCAAGGACATTTTTAACAATTTCAGATGACTTCGGACGATTTGAAGCTCTCCAAAGTATATTGCACTTGTTCATAACTCTCTGATGAACTTCAAGAAGGCCATTATTCGATTTAAGCACACGATTAAAATCTGCTGATGCACATAAGTTGTGAGAGTGGCAACTGCAAAGAATATGATTTGGCAACATCGCATTATACGAGTTCAACAGTTGTTGGTTCAAATTCTCCTCACAATCATCCTCACTATCGCTTCCATCATCGGCACCTGTCTCGATTGCTTCCTTTTCTACCCCAAACACTTGGAATGCCTTTACAAAGTTACTTCCATTATCAGTGACAGTTGCTATCAATTTTGAGCTGTCTATAGAGTATTCACAATGTATTTCATTAAGGACATCAGCCACTTTGTCATATGAATAAACTCCTTTGAAGCGTCTGCATGAAAGCGCAGCTGATTCCCTTTTCAGGTCGCTTACATTTATCCAGTGGGCAGTGACTCCAAAAAAACTTCGCTTATGTGATGACCAAATATCAGCAGTGGTACAAATAAACATGCAATCTTTAAGCTTTAGTTTAGTTTCCTCTACATGGCTTATAAAAAGTTTATCTACTTCACGACCGAGCTGCCGCCTTGAAATGGTTGGCCCTGAAGTGCATCCTTCACATATTGATTTAAAAAATTGATTTTCCACAACTCTAAGAGGTACCAACGAATCAATTACAAATTTTGCAACTGTCTCGACCAACTCGGCGTGGTTCATTTGGTTTTTTCTTGTACACTTCTTACTCAGTTTTTCCTTGAATTGCGCACTTTTTATTCGTTTATATTCTTGATATTCTTCAAACGCCACGTTACCATGTCGTCTCTTGAGGTGAGATATGAAGTTCGATGTGGAATTTTTCTGTCCTTTTATCCTCACAAGAACTGGCTCACACTTTACGCACACAGCAGTGATATTGTTGACTCCGTCGTCTATAATTCTGAAGAATTTACCATCCAAAATGCTAAAACCCATTAAATCACTTGAGGAATTATTTTGGGATGTTGTTGCTTCCGCTTCCATGCTTGGTTGCCGCTTCTTAAAAACTCTTATTTCTTCCACCTCAAAAAATATTTTATTTGTATGTTATTGTATGACAAATAACAACTAACAAATGACGCCTAATTATTTGAGGGATAAATAAACAAGTAACAGTTGAAATTTAAAATTAAAATATTCCAAATTAAAAAGTAACGATTGAAAAATCATTTGTTATTTGTTATTTGAATAAAAATTTATTGAATAACGCCCAACACTGGCTCCAGGTTTATATTAAAATACAGATATCTCAAATTTTAATGTAATTTATTTGAATTTAATCGAAATCAGTGAAAAACGATCTGATAAACAATGTTTTTCGATTTGTTTTCCGGTGCAAAAACAAACAATGAAGAAAAATGTTTGCTGACATGCGAACGGGCAACGTACATCTGACCTTGCGAAAAGCAGGGGAATTTGAGATTGATCCCACAAACTTCCAACGATTGGCTTTACGATTTATTGATTGTCATCACAAAAGCCAATCGATCGGTTGGAATAATAGAAATAAGTGGGCTAAGGACTTCCTCTCCTTAAAATTTGCCCTTGATGATCCCCGCTTTAATCACATTGTTTATCAGTTTCTTGGCGGACAAACGCGTACCGTTGAACAATGTCGGATGATTCAGATTTCGCAACATGAGTATGATCGATGGCAACTTCAGCAGCAAATTATGCGATGGAGTTTCTGACACATCTAGGGAGTTAAACAATTCTTTCGGATAGTTGGTTGCCTCATTCTCGTCGGTCGCGCTGTCAACGGATTTGTATGAATGCAGACTCCATCGACGGGAAGCGTTTGACAAAAATCTCCGAACAGTAATATTATAGACCCACCAAATCGTTTCGAATCACCTCGTAAATTCTATATCGTTCCGTCAACTGCCTCTAAAGCTCGTTTATGCGCCATCGTGCATTCATCCTAAATGATGATTTTGCATTCTCGCAACAATTTCGTTGTCACCGAATTCTTGGATATTGTGCACATTGGTTTGTCAACCGTGAATCGCACACGTTCGTTTGCGCGGCAATAAACAGTCAGCTCATCTCGATCATAGTCCTGCTCTCGTTGCAATTCGCTATTAAATTCATTAATTTCAAGATCAAAATTATATGTTGTCGTGCGAATTCTGTGTAAAATGTCGTCCCACAATGCGCTCGGGTTCGACGGATGACACGTAGCTATGAAATACGAATTCGAACTTAGCCATCATCTCCACGACAGAACATCAACAGGTATTGAATGCAGTTGTCCACCATCCCGACGATTGAGAACAATATCGCGTGATTCCACTTTATCCCCAACAATCACCATTGCGACTTCATTGATAGTGGAGCATTTAATTGTCTTGCATGGCCTCCAGAGGGTCTTTGGGCTGCTCCGATAATCTCACCAATGCATTATGCTCGTGCAGCAGATTTTGCAATTGTAAGATCATTTCGAGTTTAATCGCAGTAAAAATTGTACAACGTTGATCTAGTTCAATTGCCAAATCACCAACGAAATAGATCTGAAGGAACTTATGATCTTCGGTTGGTGGTGGTAACAAAGTGCCCGATCGATGGTGTATGTTTGAAAATATGAAACATGAATGTTTGAAAGCAAATTTAAAAAAAAATTGGAAGAATTGTTTATTTTAATAGTAAAACTATGGTATAAAATCAGACTTTTTCGAAAACACCCAATATTGAGTAAACCCTAACTTAATTAACATTTTGCTAAAGATATTCCTAGAAAAGTTAATTTCAAAAAATATTGTGCCTAAGTTATTTTTTAAAAAAGCAACGAAAGAAATAAAAAGTTTTAGCGTCGTATTTTAGAAAAAAGTGAAAAAAATTTAATTTTGTTGCTTTTTGAAAAAAGCGACGATGAAATATTATTTGAAATTTACTATTCTTCTCGAACTGAGCTAGGGTATTACTCAGCTTCAGTAACACTATCAGGCATGCATAACTACGTTTGTGTGTTTTTTTCACTGTTCCACTGTGTAATGAGACGACATTACCTTATAAATCGGATTGTAGCCGAGTCGACTTCAAATGACGTCATTTAAAATCGTCCGTTATATTTTTGTGTGATGCAAGACGTTAAAACATAATAAATTTCACAATAATCCGAAATTTTCCAAACATCATAACGATTTTGTCATTTTTACGTCGACTGTTATCATTAAATTAAGCAACACAATGTAAAATTTCGTCGAATAATTTAAATTTTCAAGTTTTTCCGGAATTTTCCGAGTATTCCACCAAGGATTTTTCTACTTTTCCATTTGAAAAGTCATAATTCTCCAACAAAATACCACAATTTCAATTGCAATTTCCATCAAATCAAGTAACACAATGCTAAATTTCTGTGAAAAATCCGTTTTTCTGGAATTTTCCGAGTTTTCCACCAAGAATTTATCTATATTTCCATTCGGAAAGACATTTCGGAATAATTATTCGAAATTTTTCGCAAGTTACATCGTTCAAAACTATCAAATCGTACGACAAAAAGCAAAATTTCGTCGAAAAACAGTATTAAATTTTTTCGAATTTTTCCGGAATTTTCCAAATTTTCCAACAAATTTTTTTCATTTTTCCATTCGAAAAATCATTCGTAACAATTGCACACAAAATTCCATACAAAAGAGCAATTTTCGGTTTTTCCAATTTTTCGGCTTTTCCGGAAGATTTTCCCAAAATTTTCTTCTACATAAACCTTCTCCTGGCAAATACGAACAACTGGATAAAAAATTTCAGCAAAATCGGGCCAGCCGTTCTCAATTGATGAATTACTATACATTTTTGCCACCATTTTTCATATATATAGATAGATAGTGAGCAGGACAAACTATCGCCCTGTCTGAAAGCTCTTTCCCTATTGAATGTGTCAGAGAAATCCTTACCAATATTCTCCGAGGATTTAGTGTTATCCAGAATACATCTGCAAAGGCGTATTAACTTTGCAAGAATACCTAACTCAGACATGGTTTCACATTGGCTTTTTCTTATCGGAGAGTCAAAGGTAGCTTTGTTGCCGGCAAAGAGGTGGTAGATGTCGATCTGCTTTTCATGAGTTTTTTTTTTATCCAGGATTTGTCGTAATGTAAATATTTGATCCATCGTAGATTTAACTAAGACCTGTTACCGCACTGATAAGGTCCTATTAGTTTTTCTACAATTAGCTTTAGACGTTCGCACAATATGCTCGAAAGCACATTGTACGCAATTGGCTGATTCATGTTTTAAACCAGCTCCTCCCTAACTGCCTTAAACAATTCCGCCGGTGTTATTTTTAAGGCAGGATATTGCCACACATATCTACTTACCATCGTCATGGATCGGAGCGGGCTTCACTGGAGTGGTGTCCGTATCCAGTAGGTTGCTGAAATGTTCCCTCCTTTGTCTTCAGAACGTTATCCTAGCTGACCATCGCTTTTCTTGCAGGAGGGCAGCTCTGTTCCACGCATTCTCGCCTCAACCCTTTGGTAGAATTTTCGGGCTTCCCCCTACTTCAGAGCAACTATTTATTGACACTGCGTGGTTGGAGTAGGCGTAAGCTACCTCTGTGGTTTGCGGTTTACCGATGTCCAGCTATCATTGTGCCTGGTTACGTATGTTTTTCGCCGTGCTTAGACTTGTGCGTTCCCTAACTGCAGTAAGGTAGTGATTGACGTCAATGTTCGCACTATCATTGTGATGCCGTTGTTTGACTTTTTGGTGTGCAGACTGATTTTTCCAATAGAAGCCTCAAATGCGGGCTCCAGTATTCAAATTGCCTAGTACATTTTTGATATCATGACTCGGGCTACGGTCATATGCATTCTCTAGACTCTCATAGAACTCGTCTTTGTCCTCATCGTCTTTCTCTTCTGTCTGAGCATGGACACATATAAGTGTAATGTGGAATAACTTTGCCTTGACTCTAATGTTGGCTTTTCGTTCACACACTGGGTTGAACCATGAGATAAGGTGTCGCAATCTCTTGCCAACCACAAATCCACATCAAAACTCGTGATTGGCCACTATAGTAGATATCGCACGTCTACATACGCCGTGTCCCATCCAACGGATTTCGTGTAAAGCGGTTATGTCAGCCTTCTATTTTTCGAGGCCTTCCGCCAGTTGGATGGAGACGACACCGTCTCCGTCCATCTCAATACAATGTTCTAACATTTCAGGAGCATATCCAAAAATCATGGTCCTTAATTCGTTTGCGGTGGTTGTTAACATTTTGGGGGTTCTAAGTCAATTGATACAATATCTCATGCAGGACTTCATCTGTTCTCAACACATTAATATGCCTTTACACAAACACAACCGCGCCACATGCCACTCCAAAAACCCAATCATGTCCTAACAATAAGTTTCCTAAGTTTCAGCCAAAAATTTCTTACTAGACATAAAAATTTCTTAAACATTATCTCTAATATCTAATACAAATTCCATTAAAAAACACAACTACCCAATCTTAATTGAACTTACACATATTTATGAGACACAATTAGTTTGAAATCCACCAAAAGAGTTAGAAATTAATTAAAACTCCCGCAAACACAACAACGCACAACAACTAATGACCAGTTGTCGGCGGCATTTACGCATGCGCAACAGTATGGTGCTGCCAATTCAATATGATTGGCATCATAAAATAACCCCCGAAAGCATTGAACACAGATGTTAAAGATAACTTTAAAGGAAAAACGTACATATGGGCGTTTTGCTCATACAATTGAAATTTAATAAATGAAAAAAAAAAAATATTTTACCAAACATAGACGAAAAACTTAAGTCTGGAATTTTTATTGATCTACTACAATTGGAGGCATTGGAGGCACTTAAACTGAATGGAACAAAACCATGGTATCATTAGGGGAATAACATGAAAGAAAAACATTTTTAAATTAAGATTTTCGACATCAAAGCCTAGAAACGAACAAAATAAAACGAATTCCTTACCAATAAAATAGTTGTCAAATGATTTTGTCATATGGCACAAGAGAGCATAAATTTCACTAGCCGCGGGAATGTCTCATGAGCAACAATATTAGGCTGGTTGGAAATTCCTTATGGTGTCGATGACTTGGAAAGAAATGCATGAGGGACACTGTCGGACAGAACGAAAGTTAACTATATAAGGAAGATTTGTATAAATTTTAAACTGGTGTAGCATCAGGTTTCAGTAGCAGGTGTTGGCTGATTATATAACATACATCTCTCCCTAGTTTCTAACCGACGAGCATCTTATAGGAAATACTAAACGTTTGCAAAATTTCCTTACGGACCCTTTTTTGCATATTCTTCAATGATTATAACTTCTTCTACTTAAAAATTTAATTTCCCTTTGCACCCCATGAATGAGGTATGGGATAGCTTCTCGCGTTGTTATGAATTGATACGCTTTTTATTTTTAGATTCACAACTAACGGCACCTACTTGTTTATCGACGAATGCGAACGTCACTGTTTGAGAAGCTCTTACTAGACACGCCGATTGACTCGACACTTAATACTGCGAAGTTGCTGTCAACAACATTCGAGGGGAGCCGACAATGAAAGAAACAACTTTTTTTTTTCAGATCACTGGAGCCAGGTTTGAACCTGCGATCTCTCGCATGGTAGTCGCGTGTTCTAACCACTATGCCACGGCCGGTCCCATATAACTTCTTCTACATAATTTTAATATTCAAGTGCACGGACTACAATTATACAGTGCCACCCTAACCATAAGACATTTTGCTGCCACCAATACCTGCAACCACTTAAAACGAAATCATTGACATACCTGACGACCAGCGGCCACTTCAGAGCTTGATTTTTACTACATTGACTGAATCGAACTAAACAATTTAATAAAGTCAATATTTGTCAAATTTTGCCGCATTCATGCTGCCAACACATTTTAACATATGTTACATTTCTCGATTGGTTTCCAATCTTGTTTTCATTGTGTATTTTATTACTAATTGTCTCCTCCCGGCGGCGACTCCCCCAATCAACGATGCACGAGTGAAACAATTAATCGATTCGTTACCAATATCAATTAAACAACAGCAATAACACCAATATTTTCAATTGTTGTTGTTGTTTTATACTATTTCATTTGTATGAATGAGCATTTAATTTTCTAACAATGGTTGACCATTTGATCTGTTAAACAATTGCGATGACAGATTGTCGATGAATGACATGCAACATGTTGTACAATTATAGAAGGCAATAGCAGCAGTAGGGGGAGGTGGGTATGAAAAGTAAGAGAACTTTAGCTATATCGTTAATAAATTAAAATGTAATTACTAAGCATTAAGTGATAAAATTACTTACATTTTAAAAATGCACTAAAATATTTAATGTGATTTCAATAATGGAAATGAATCGTCTTCGAGTAGAATAACACTGACTAGATATCACATAGACTTGATGATAATTTTTGTATGTAAAGTTAGGAGGCCAATTGTGTTAAATGAAGGAGCAGCATGTATATGGCGTGACACTTTATTTAAATCTCTCTATATTACAACAGTTATTGGGTGCCGTTGAGTCGACATGGCATAATGGTTATAACACGTCCTCTCAAGCGAGTGACCTGGGTTCGACCCCTGTCACATACATCTACATTTCTTTGATCGGCGACCTCCTAGATGTTGTCGACACCAATTTCTTAGTAGTCGAGTCAATCGGCATGTCTTATAAAGGCTTCTGAAACAGCTGACGTTCCTATTTGACGTTATATTGTAGGTTCCGTTTTCTTAGTCAGATTTTTCCCTATTTTCACTGATGACTTCGTGTCAGTTAGTGTCATCCCGCAGAGTCCTATCAGTTTCGAGGGGATACAGAACTCAGCCATAGCATCTAATAAATTCTGTCGTATTGAATGGGTAAAAGGTAAAAGGCTGACCCCGCGATAATTTGTACACACACTTGGAGCGCATTTCTTGAGCATAGGACATAAAACGTAGAACACTCAAATTTCAATCGAAGCCAAATCGTGTTCATGAGCTGGGGGATCCATCGCCGACGGCTTCAAAATGCTCTGCCGGTAGTCCACCCGGGCCCGCAGCTTTATTATTTTAAAACCGGGCAATTGCCGTGCAGATCTCGTTTTGGTTCGTTGGTGGATAATCTACGAACGTCGACGATATAAACGTGATTTCGTGATTTCGGGAACGAGAAGAAAAAAACGAATGTATTCCTACCATATTCGCAGCACACCCTGAGAGTCCGTGACTAGATTTCCCTCTATGATCATTTCCCTTCTGTTTTAAAAAATATGATTTTTATACCCTTCAACATGCGCATTAATGGAGTGAAGGGTATATTCATTTTGTTCTTCCATTTGTAACGCCCATAAGGAGGCATCTTCCATACAAAATCCCGATTTTTGGGGGTGTCCGTATGTCAGTCCCCGCGATTACAGCAGTAATTTAAGAGCAATCAAGCTAAAATATTGTACGCAAGCTTTGCTGCCCTAAATGGAGGTTAAGTTCTAAGATGAACCCGATCGGTCAAAAACTACTCCCACCTTCCATACAAACTCCCCCTTTTTGGGGTCTGTCCATGCGATTATAGCCCAAGTTTAAGGGCAATCAAGCAGAAATTTTGTATGTGAGCTTCTCTACACTAAGCGGAGGTTCAGTAGTAAGATGAGACCGAGCGGTCAAAAACTACTCTCACCTTCCATACAAAATCCCTCTTTTTGGGGGTGTCCGTATGTCAGTCCCCGCGATCACAGTAATAATTTAAAAGCAATCAAGCTGAAATATTGTATGAAAGCTTTTCTGCTCTAAGCGGAGGTTGAGTATTAAAATGAGACCGATCGGTCAAAAACTACTCTCACATCCCATACAAACTCTCCCTTTTTTGAGTCCCTGTCCCTGCGATTGCAGCCGTATTTTAAGAGGTATATAGCTCAATATGATTCAATATCTAAGCGGAGGCTACTTTCTAAGATAAGTAATGTCGGTCAAAAACTACTCCCACCTCCCATTCAAACATCCTTTTTGGGGTGTCCGCGTAACTTCCCCCGCGATTATTGCCGTAGGTTAGGAAATATTGAGCTGATATTGTATATGCAAGCTTTAGTCCTATAATAGGAGCTTACGTTGTAAGATGAGCAATATCGGACGAATAATTCTCCCAACTTCAATACAAACTCCACCTAATTGGGGTAGTCCGTCTGTATGTCCCTATAGTTTATAAGCTTTCGGGCTGAAATTTGGTATGTAAGCAAAGGTTAAGTTCTAAGTTAAGCATAATTGGATTTAAACTACTCCCACATCCCACACAACTTCCCATTTTTGGGGAGTTACAAAAAATTCATAAAAATAAGATCCAACTCACCAACTCATAAACTTATCAGTAAATCGCATAAAATCAATACAAAATTACTGACAAAATGGATGTGTGAAGCTAGAAGTAACGCCCACTTCTCACCAACTCCCCTGTTTTGTGGTACAAAGTTTTATAAAATATAGTTGTAGTGCAAATAACCAGTTTTACCACCTTTTTTACAAATGGTGAAGGGTATCTGAGCTTCGGCATATCCGAAGATAACCGCCTTACTAGTTACCTTTTGGTTGAAGTTTTGAGCTTCACCTATACCTCTGTAATTTTTGATGGTCGCCTCTGTATATTCTTTCACAGACGCTTTTTCATACCAGGGCTTGTCTGAGCGTGGTTTTTCATAAACCAGTACTGTCGTTGCGGCAGTGGTCATAGAATTCGCAATATTCTACCATTGGGTGTCGGAAGAAGTAGGGCAGTTGGTTCGAAGTAATTGTGAGAGTTGGTTGGTAGGCATTGGCTATCTCGGTGGTATACAGCTTTATGATGGCTAGCTTCCTTTGCGTTTGGTAACGAGTGTTTTTAGCACTGCTTAATCGCGTGTGTACCTTGGCTGCAACCAGGTGGTGATCAAAGTCAAAATTTGCCTCGCACATCACACTCACTTCGATAACGCTTGAGACATGCCTTCCATCAATAACCAGGTGATCAATTTGGTTTATTGTATTTTGATTACGGGATATCCAGGTTGTCTTGTGGATAACTTTATGCGGCAATCTGAGTTTGAGTTATAAGCTGATGTGCTCATGCCCCAACGAAAGATAAAGCGGGTGATATTAAAGATGCATTTTACGAGCGCCTATAGGAAACGTACGACCGCTGCCCTCGCCACGACATTAACATTGTTGTGGGAGACTTTAATGCAAAAATATGAAGAGATTTTCTTGGTCCATCGATGGGTAAATTCAGCCTGCATACCGACACGTCAGACAACGGGTTTAGGCTGGTTCATGGTAGGGAGTGAAACCAGATTCCCCGATCAAAGCACCAACAATCAATTTGATCATGTGGTAATTGATGGCAGGCATGCATCTAGTGTCATGGACGTGCGTGTGATTCGGGTTGTTAGAGAACGGCACAAGAAGACAGTAAAACAGACGAGCCAGCTGTTTAAGCGAAAAAAAAACTTCAAATAAAGGAACGGGAGTACGAGGATATAGAGTAATACAGGAATAGAGGTGAGTCCCGAAAATTTTACCAGAAGGTAAAAGCAAAAGGCTACGGTAATGGGCTCCCCTCCTGTAAGGATAAGAATGGAAATCTGGTTACAGATACGCAGAGTGTGCTGCAGATATTGAGAGAACAACAAAGCAGCCGGTGCCGACGGTCTTCCCGCGGAGCTCTTCATGTCCGGTGGCGAGGAGCTGATAATGAGCATGCACCAGCTCCTGCGCATGGTTTGGCTGAAATAGTGCATGCCCGACGATTGGAATGTAAGCGTATTGTGTCCTGTGCTGAAAAAAGGTGATCCAAGTGTGTGCTCCAACTACCGCGGGATCAGCCTTTTACCCATCGCATATAAAGTCCTGTCGAGTGTGCTATGTGAAAGACTAAAGTATTGGAGAGAAAAATACACCGTAAAATATATGGGCCCATCATCGTTAACGGATAATATCGATGTGGAATGAATCATGAGCTGTACGAACTGTACACTGACATTGGCGAGGTCAGACGCATTAAGGTGCAGCGGTTTCGTTGGCTTTGTCATCTTGTCTGCATGGACGAAAATGCTCCAGCTCAAAACGTCTTCGACAATGAACTCGATGGAAAAGGGCAAACAAAACTTAGTTCGAAAGACCAGGTTACTGAGATCCTTGCAGAACTTGGTGTGACTGATTGGAGAACAAGCGCAGAAGATCGAATCGTTTATAATATTATCTACGAAAGGTATATAATCCAATAGGATTGCAAAGAAGTGCCATCTAAGTAAGTAAATAAGTATAAACAATTCAAAATCAGTAACTTTATCGTTATTTTTACAAATGGTGAACGGTATATAAGCTTCGACATAGCCGAAGATAATTCCCTTAGCAGTTTTTTTTATTGTTTTTGAGATTTATTTAAGATAACGCGAAAAGCCACCTCATACCTCATTCATAGTTTGTAAAGGTAAATTAAGTTTCTTAAGTAAGATTTAGTAACCTTGCAAAAGGATACTGCACAAAAATAACAACTTCAACATTTACCCACTGATCACTTTATAGGCACTCGGTGTCTCGACCTCAACCTGTTTTATGAAACTTATACCAATTTACACCAGGCGGCATTTGTTTTAAAATATTTATTAACTACTTTACAAAATGAACTTCAAACCCATTGCCGCAACTGCCGAAATATCCATTACCAGTTGCATGTTTCCGAACATTATATGACATTAACAAATAGTTCAAATATGCAAATACAATAGGAAATACAATAAAAGGTAACTAAGTATGATATTAGTAAGCAAATTACCAAAAAAGTTACATATTTTGGAAATCACAAATATGTAAACACATTTTTGTGATTTCTTTAGTGATTTCTGTTCCTTAGATTTTTACAGGTTCACAACAATGACAACAATAGATGATGCCCCTCGATGGATGTAAACACAGTTATTTAATTTCATGCAAATGCCATAAAACGCATTTCAGGTAACAACAATTTTATATTCTCATTTAAATAAATTTAAACACCTCCAAGGAAACCGCATTGAATTTAAAATGCATTTACATTGCATTGCTACTTTTCATTCAAAAGGCCTCACCGTAGTTATGTGGATTGATGGTTTCGTACATATTGTCGTGAATTGCTTTGCTGCTGAGATGTGCACAAGTTAACATTTGTCTACACCAGGTGTGCGGGGCGGAGAGATGGAGTGAGGCAGAGGGATTCTGCTCCACTTAATGAACGTTGAACACGTTTAACACCAAACATCGGTTAAAAAGAATGGCCTCTTAACAATTCGTTATGGTTCATCATCATCTTCATCGCAAGACAGATCTAGAGAATTGTTTGTTTCATGTGTGCTACTGTGCGCACGCGGGCTACTGTTCCATTCACTCACTCATCGCGTTGTCGGTTCACTTGAGGTCGGCTGGTGTTAACGATATATGAGACATTCTGGAAAGAAATTGGTGATGAGTTTTACGGATTTTGATTGTTTAATGGAAGACATGTATAACATATTTTATTAAATAATTATACCATCACCCTTAGGGATGAAGGTATATATCATTTGATACGACCCAAAAGTGTAACACATAGAAGGAGTGACTTTAGACCCTAGGTTTCTTTAAACCAAATTCGATTCATGACTTTTTAAGTCGTTTGAGCCATGTCCGTCTGTCTGTCTGTCTGTCTGGTGGCTGTCCGGCTGGTTCGCACGATAACTTTCGAAAGACGCAACCAAATGTCTTGAAATTTTGCACGAGTTAATATTTCCCCAAAACTACTTACGGTATTGCAAATGGGCTACATGGCTCCGCCCCTTCTGGTACCTCCCATACAAATACATCATTCCGCCCACTTTAGAAATCGAGTTATAATATCAATACACCCAACGGGATCGTACCCAAATTCTGTACTTAGTAAAGCTATTACAGGATAAAGTTTTGGAAAAAAAATTGGAAGTCTAGCCACGCCCCTTCTGGTACCTCCCATACAAATGTACCTTTCCGCCCACTTTAGATATGGAGTAATAATATCAATAAATCCATCGCGCTCGTACCCTAATTCTTAATTTAGTAAAGCTATAGCAGGATACAGTTTTTGAGAAAAAATCTGAAGTCTACCAACGCCCCATCTGGTACCTCCCACACACATCTGGTACCGCCCACGATTAATATTATTATTAGAACTACCGCCATCGTGACCAAATTCTGTATTTAGTAAAGTTCAAGCAGGATAAAGTTTTGGAGAAAAAATCTAGAAGTCTAGACACGCCCATTCTGGTACCTCCCATACAAATGTACCTTTCCGCCAACTTTAGAGATGGAATAATAATATCAATACACTTGACACGATCGTGCCCAAATTCTGTATTTAGTAAAGCTATAATAAGATAAAGTTTTGGAGAAAAGATCTGGATGTCTAGACACGCCCCTTCTGGTACCTCCCATACAAATGTACCACGCCGCCCACTTTAGAGATGGAGTAATAATATCCATATTCTCAACACGATCGTGCCCCAATTCTGTATTTTATTAAGTTATAACAGGATAAAGTTTTGGAGAAAAAATTGGATGTCTAGCGGCGCCCCTTACGGGACCTCCCATACAAATGTACCTTTCCGCCCACTTAAGAGATGAAGTAATAATATCAATACATCCAACGCTATCGTGCCCAAGCTCTGTATTTAGTAAAGCTATAACAGGATAAAGTTTTGGAGGATAAACCTAGAAGTATAGACACGCCCCCTCTAGTACCTCCCATACAAATTTACCACTGCACCCACTTTAGAAATCGAGTAATAATATCAATATAATATAAATTTTTTTATTTTACTGAGGGTGATGGTATATGTAAGTCGGGTCGCCCGACTGAAACTTTCTTACTGGTTTTGTTGTGAGAAAATTGTGAACATGATGATTGGTTCGGTTCCATTCATGGCAATGTTGATGAAACGCAAGAAAGTTTACATTTTAAAGATCTTTCCAATATCTGTGCACCTGTTGAAGTTTTAAGCTTAAAACTCATGCATAATTAATATCTGTTTAATATGAAACTCAAATAAAGTAGAGATTGAGGTGACTATATTGCCAATGTGGTGCAGAAGTAGCTTCAAACCAACTGAGAACAATACTCTCCAAATGACCTAATTGACCTCCAAATGACTTTATATGTTATAAAGCTTCAGAAAAATAAAAATCTTAATGATCTCATCCTCCCCACCTATTGTGTAGTTCATTCAAAATTATTCTTTGAATGTCTCATATTAATAAATGTGTGATCTTTGTTTAGTTGTTGGTTGCAGCGTTGAGTAGTTCACGCTGGTCGCTAGTATTTTGCATAAGCATTTTGCGCATGCGCAAATGATGTGTGGTTGCCTCTATTTTAAATGTGAAATGAATGAATGTTCTTTCTTTCAGTATTGTTCGTGTAATGTTTGGTTACGCTTCTCCGTCATTTTACGTTTGTTTTTTTTTTTGGCAGCCACGCTTACGTGCATTACAAATAATGTCAAAGCCACCAAATTACACTTGAAACGCTTACAATGCATACAACACAATACGAGCAAATACAAAGCGAACTAAAATGCATAGCTGTTTGTACCTTACAGAATATTCTCATTTCACGACATAGTCGAAAGAACTATAAATTGCGTTAGTTTTACACACACACACACATCACATGAGAGGGTATAGTCAGTTGAACTGCAGGACTTCATAATGCGATGCTAAAATGTGGAAACTTTGAACTAAGCTGTCGCATTTGCTAAATTTTTGAACATACAGTGGATTAAGAGAAGAAAATGGTTAAATGAACCAGTACAGAAATGTCAGTCAGTTGAACTGACTGATAAATACCATCACCCAATATAAGATATTGTTTAAGTCTTGAGTTATTTAAATTAACCAATTTGTAATTAAAACCAGTTAGAAAGTTTCAGTCGGGCAACCCAACTTACATTTACCCTTACCCTCAATAAAACAAATAATTTTCTATTATATTGATATTATTACTCGATTTCTAAAGTGGGCGGAATGATGTATTTGTATGGGAGGTACCAGAAGGGGCGGGGCCATGTAGCCCATTTGCAATACCGTAAGTAGTATTGAGAAAATAATAACTCGTGCAAAATTTCAAAACATTTGGTTGCGTCTTTCGAAAGTTATCGTGCGAACCAGCCGGACAGCCACTAGACAGACAGACAGACAGACAGACGGACATGGCTCAAACGACTTAAAAAGTCATGAATCGAATTTGGTTCAAAGAAACCTAGGGTCTAAAGTCACTCCTTCTATGTGTTACACTTTTGGGTCGTATCAAATGATATATACCCTCATCCCTAAGGGTGATGGTATAAAAAGGACAAATTTAAAACTAGTAAAAAAGTTCCAGTCGGGAAAACCGACTTACATATACCCTCATCCTCAATCATATTAGTATTAATAATATTAATCGGTTTCTAAACTGGGAGGTACCTGATAGGGACTTTCAGTGTTTTTCTCCAAACTTTATCATGCTATAATTTTACAAAATCCAGAATATTGGTACGATCGTGTTGAGAGCATTGATATTATTTTACTCGATATCTAAAGTGGGCGGAGTGGTACATTTGTATAGCAGGTACCAGTAGGGGCTTGGCTAGACTTTCATTCTTTTTCACTAAAACTTTATCCTGATTTAGCTGTACCAAATACAGAATATTATCACGATCGCGTTGGGTGTGTTAATAATATTAATCGGTTTCTAAAGTGGGCGGTACCAGATGGGGCGTGGCTAGACTTTCAGTTTTTTTCTCCAAAACTGTATCCAGCTATAGTTTTACTAAATGCCTAATTTGGGTACAACCGCGTGTTTTAATATTACTATTCGACTTCTAAAGTGGGCAGAGTGCTGCATTTGTATGGGAGGTACAAGAAGGGGCATGGCTAGACTTTAAATTTTTTCTCTAAATCGTTATACTTATTAAGCTTTACTATATACAGAATTTATTCACGAACGCATTGGGTATATTGATATTATATCTCCATCTCTAAAGTGGTGAAAAGGTGCATTTATATAGGAGATAACAGAAGGGGGGTGGCTAGACATCCAATTTTTTCTTCAAAACTTTATACTGTTATAGTTTAATAAAATACAGAATTTGGGCACAATCGTGTCGAGAGAATTGCTATTATTTTACTCGATTTCTAAAGTGGGCGGAATGGTAAATTTGTATGGGAGGTACCAGAAGGGGCGTGGCCATTTAGCCCATTTGCAATACTATTAATTGTTTTGGGAAAATATTGGCACGTGCAAAATTTCAAAACATTTGGTTGTCTCTTCCGAAAGTTATCGTGAGTACCAGCAGGACAGACAAACGGACATGGCTCAAACGACTTAAAAAGTCATGAATCGAATTTGGTTCAAAGAAAACTAGGGTCAAAAGTGACTCCATCTATGTGTTACACTTTTGGGTCGTATCAAATGATAAAAACCAATTTCACAAACTTGGAATCTGCAAAAATTATCTACATATATAAATAAAAATGGTGGCACAAATGTATAGTAATTCATCAATTAAGAACGGCTGGCCCGATTTTGCTGAAATTTTTTTTCCAGTTGTTCGTAATTGCCAGGAGAAGGTTTATGTAAAAGAAAATTTTGGGAAAATCTTCCGGAAAAGCCGGAAAATTGGAAAAACCGAAAATTGATCTTTTGTATGGAATTTTGTGTGCAATTGTTACGAATGATTTTTCGAATGGAAATGGAAAAATTCGAAAAAATTGAATACTATTTTTAAAGTAGAAAAATCTTTGGTGGAAAACTCGGAAAATTCCGGAAAAACTTGAAAATTTAAATTATTCGGCGAAATTTTGCATTGTGTTGCTTAATTTAATGGTAACAGTCGACGTAAAAATGACAAAATCGTTATGATGTTTGGAAAATTTCGGATTACTGTGAAATTTATTATGTTTTAACGTCTTGCATCACACAAAAATATAACGGATGATTTTAAATGACGTCATTTGAAGCCGACTCGGCTACAATCCGATTTATAAGGTAATGTCGTCTCATTACACAGTGGAACAGTGAAAAAAACACACAAACGTAGTTATGCATGTCTGATAGTATTACTGAAGCTGAGTAATACCATAGCTCAGTCGCTTTTTTTCAAAAAATAACAAAATTACATTTTTTCACTTTTTTTCTAAAATACGTCGCCAAAACTTTTTATTTCTTTCGTTGCTTTTTTAAAAAATAACAAAGACACAATATTTTTTGAAATTAACTTTTCTAGGAATATCTATAGCAAAATGTTAATTAAGCTAGGGTTTACTCAATATTGGGTGTTTTCGAAAACGTCTGATTTTATACCATAGTTTTACTATTAAAATTAACAATTCTTCCAATTTTTTTTTAAATTTGCTTTCAAACATTCATGTTTCATATTTTCAAACATACACCATCGATCAGGCGCTTTGTTACCACCACCAAACGAAGATCATAAGTTCCTTCAGATCTATTTCGTTGGTGATTTGGCAATTGAACTAGATCAACGTTGTACAATTTTTACTCCGATTAAACTCGAAATGATCTTACATTTGAAAATTCTGCTGCACGAACATAATGCATTGGTAAGATTATCGGAGCAGTCAAAAGACCCTCTGGAGGCCATGCACGACAATTCAATGCTCCCACTATCAATGAAGTCGCAATGGTGATTGTTGGGGATAAAGTGGAATCACGCGATATTGTTCTCAATCGTCGGGATGGTGGACAACTGCATTCAATACCTGTTGATGTTCTGTCGTAGAGATGATGGCTAAGTTCGAATTCGTATTTCATAGCTACGTGTCATCCGTCGAACCCGAGCGCATTGTGGGACAACATTTTACACAGAATTCGCACGACAACATCGAATTTTGATCTTGAAATTAACGAATTTAATGAATTTAATTGCAACGAGAGCAGGACTATGATCGAGATGAGCTGGCTGTTTATTGCCGCGCAAACGAACGTGTGCGATTCACGGTTGAGAAACCAATGTGCACAATATCCAAGAATTCGGTGACAACGAAATTGTTGCGAGAAATTGTTGCGATATAGAATTTACGAGGTGATTCGAAACGATTTGGTGGGTCTATAATATTGCTGTTCGGAGATTTTTGTCAAACGCTTCCCGTCGATGGAGTCTGCATATATACAAATCCGTTGACACCTGCTTTTTGAACAATGTGATTAAAGCGGGGTTCATCAAGGGCAAATTTTAAGGAGAGGAAGTCCTTAGCCCACGTATTCCTATTATTCCAACCGATCGATTGGCTTTTGTGATGACAATCAATAAATCGTAAAGCCAATCGTTGGAAGTTTGTGGGATCAATCTCAAATTCCCGTGCTTTTCGCAAGGTCAGATGTACGTTGCCCGTTCGCGTGTCAGCAAACCGTCTTCATTGTTTGTTTTTGCACCGTTGTTTATCATATCGCTTTTCACTGATTTCGATAAAATTCAAATAAATTACATTAAAATTTGAGATATCTGTATTTTTATATAAACCTGGAGCTTATATGAAGGCGTTAACTTAAGAGAGAGACGAAGTTCGCCGGGTCCGAAGATGTATGGCAGAACAACGTTTGTCGGGTCAGCTAGTTTTATATAAAGTAGATGACACCTTGTTACTATTCCCACATGATCGTTGAAAATGAAACAAATTCAAAAACACCTCGGAATGAATCACTCTTTTGCGTACGCTTTCCAGCCTAATACTGGTCTCTCAAATATTTATATCCATTACTTAAAAACAAACACATCGCATACCATTGTTTTACCCAAATTATCCTCAATACCACTGTGCAACAGTTGCTGACACTACATGACAGCAGTGGCAACAACAACAACAACATCAACAACACCAACAAAAACTACATTTCTGTGGCAGCAACAAAAGTGTTCTTCATAAATCGTTGGCATGTGTCAGACGATCTTTTAACGTATGTATGTGTCTCTGTTGCCTTCCATATCTGTCTATTTTGTTTGTCTATCTTGTCCAACGTCTTAACACTTTGTCTTCTTTTCAAACAACGCTACCAACAACAACAACTGCAACAATAACAGCAACTTCATAGCTCTCCTTTATGGTTCATCGGGGTTTGTTTTTTTTTTTTTGCTCTCCTGTTGATGACAAACTAAAAACAGCAACACGGCCAAAAGAACTTAGTCTTTTTTTCGTTATTTCCACACAAATGCGGCAGCGCATGCGCATGCGTACGTACCTCTAGCGCTTTCTTGGCAAATTCACACAAAAGTTCTTTTTCGTAGTTTTTAACTTTTAAGATTATCTTGACCATGTTTTTGTGATAGGTTTGTTGTGTTGTTACTGAATTTATAATTTCAATTACAATGTTTGCATTTGCCTTATTCATATACAGACACATATCTATGTAGGTATTGTTGCTACTAAAATTGTCTTCTATTGTCCCATACAGATTGTGTTAAATAGAGTTTGTCTTTTTTGCCAAATTATGTTCTATGAACATTCTATGGTCATTGTTACGATTTTGTAGAATGAAATTTGATTTTTGAATAGAAAATAAAAAAAACATCTACATAAAGTTACTATTCTAGATCGTAATAATATTATTGTATTACTGTAATTTTTAGGAATGACTTCTGTATTTAAATGTTGGAAATTCAAAATAACGGCTTTAACTATTTTTGAGAAATCTTAAAGTGCAAAATATATTTTTTTTATTGTACTTGTAAACATTTTGAGTGATGGGGGATTTTCCAATTTGAGTTTTTTGATCGTTGATCACATAGGAATATCCGAAAACTCTCTGGTTACAACTCGTGTTCTCCAGGCAATGCCGATGGACATCCGTTCAGTGGTAGCAAATGTGCGAATGCGCACCGTTGTTTTTGTACATGGCGGATCCGCGGTAGATAAATTTAACCACAACCTCAAAGCAATAGTTCTCGACGTTCACGCTGCGTCCCCAAAGGAAGGACACATTATTCGATGATACCATTAAGTTCGTCTTGTCCTCATTCATTGCCAAACCCATTTTCGCTTACAGTTGTTACCTCCTGCAACGTGCGACCGATAATGTCGATGTCATCGGCATATGCGAGCAGCATGTGGCTCTTATTAAATATGGTGCCAGACATGTTTATCGGTGCGTTCCTTAACACCTTCTCCATCACTATGTTGAATAGTATGCATGACAAACCATCACCCTTTCTAAGACCTCTAGTCGTATCGAGTGACGCAGATAGATCCTTGCCAATCCGAACAGATAATTTTGGTTTCGTAAGGGTATACTGGCAGAGACAAATTATCTTCGCAGGGATACCGAATTCAGCCATGGTTTCGTATAGTCGATGTCAGATGAGACTATCGAAGGCAGCTTTGTATAATCGTCTCTAAAATCTTCGGTGTAAATATCTGATTTGTCGTGGATTTGCCTGGTCTAAAGTCGCACTGTTGAGGTCCAATCAGGTTTTCCACAATTGGCTTTAGACGTTCACATGGTATGCTAGAGAGGACCTTAAACGCAATCGGTAAGAGGCTTATTCCACGGTCATAGGACATAGACATACATGAACTGTTGCCTACTTAAAACAAGCTCATCTCCACCCAGCTTAAAGAACTAGGGAGTATGGCAGCTTTTTTCTCAGCTTGGCTCGGAGGGGTACACTCCATGTTATCGTCTCAAATTTATACACAGTCTTCAGCAATCAAGTTTTCAGACATCAATAGGCCGCAGAAATGATCTTTCCATATTCTCAGTACGCTCTCGAAGTCAGAAACGAGATTAACATCCTTGTCTTTTGTGGAGGGGAGGCCTGTTCCATGTACCCTACTATTTATCTTCTGGTAGAATTTTCGGCCCTCACCTCTATTCCTGTATTTTTCAATGCATTATACTCCTCCTTCAGCTCTCGTTTTTCCCCCTGAAGAGTCGAGTCGCCTCCCGCCTCTTTATCTGTACTTTTCATGAACAGCTCGCGTTGTCATTGGCTGCAGTTTGGTTCAGAATGCAGCATCTTGTTTCCGGGTGGTATTGCGGCATTCGTCATCGTACCAGGCATTATTGTTTGTGTGAAGCCCACACACCCCAGTACTGACCGCTCAGTCCTTTCCATTGCCATTGCGCGCTAGTATTTTCGGGATTTTGAGCATCACAAGTAGTTGAGCGAGTTGGTTGGAATGTGCAGGTGATGTGTGTTGCCAAAATAGACACGGATCACCATCGATTTTCAGCTAAGGTATGTACGATATTAAGCATAAGTTAGTCATCGAAGGCTGCATATCGCCGAGATAGCCAATGCCTTTTCCAACTTTCTCTCGCAAAAAGTCACCACTTATTTTAATATTTCTGACATACATTGACAGCATATTGGGCATTATATTCCCACTTCCGCAACGTTCGCACTTGGGTATGAAAAACCACGCTTAAGACCTGGTACGATAAGGAAAATAACGTTCCGTATAGGGAGAAGGATATTTTATTGTAAGCAACGCTACAGCCAATGGTGAGGAGGGAGTTGAGGAGACTCATTAAGCTAAAAATGTTTTTATGGAGGAAAAGATAGACTAAAGATATAAAAAAGTGAATTTGTAGGGGAAAAGTATAAAAGTTCTACAAAACGTTCCAAAGTAAAGGTTTTGGCCCATGCATCCCAAACAGTAAAGACAGAGGTGGAAATCTGACGGAGTAGTTTGTCCACCACCGTTCCCGAAAGCAGCGTACATGATACAATCCGACTACCATCATTGACCGAGCCCAAAGAAGGTGAAAAAGATTAGTGCATAGCATAAAAATAACAAAACCGCGGAACCGATGGACTTTTAGCAGAGCTTTGAAGAGAGGCGGTAATTAGCTGTTAACGTGCAACCACCAGCTCCTCAACACGATTTAGATAAAAGATAGGGTAAGCATTATTTTATCAAAATCGTGTTAAGGAGCTGGTGGTTGCTGGTTGATTGAATCTAGAGTTTTATAGCCTTTGCTGAAGAAACAGGATCCAAGTGAGTGTCAAAACTACATTAGGTTCAGTTTTTTACCTCCTGTCGAGTGTGTTATATGGTAGATTAAACCCCATCTTATCGAAACTGCTTGAATCTTATCAGTGTGGCCTCTCACATTTAACAGATTAACACTCTTCTTTTTTCAGACTCACACAATGGGACCTTCAGTTTAACGACGAATCCAAACGTCAGCTGTTTGATAAGACTCGACTGCTGCAAAGTTGTAGTCGACAACATTGAGGGGTGGCTGATAAAACAAATGTAGAATACTGAGACAGATGACAGAAAGACACGAATTCGGATGTGGATTCATAGTCGGCAAGAGACTTCAACATCTGGTCTCACGGTTTAACTCTGCAAATGACTGAATAGCCACTATTCTCATCAAGGCGATATATTTTTATATTACGCTGATTTGTGTACACATCCCGACGGAAGACAAAGACGGGAATATATTTGAAAATGCATTCTATGAGCGCCTGGAGAAAATATACGACCGCTGCCCAGCAAATGACATTAAAATTGTTTTGGGATATTTAAATATTTAAAACATAGAAAGGGAAGATGCTCTAGGTTCAGCAGTTGGAAAATACAGTCTAATCAACAACACCTTCATAGCAGATTTAGACTGATTTTCTTATAGCTTCGTGTCGGTAAGAAACATGGAAGTGAATGAAACCAGATTCCCACATACAGATATCCACAAGGCAACGTGGTTATCGATGGAAGGCATATCTCAAGCATTGTAGAAGTGCGAGTGATGCGCGGTGCAAACATTGACTCTGATCACCACCTAGTTGCAGCCAACATACTCACTCGATTAAGTAGTGCTTTCAACGCTCGTATTCCAACAAACTTTGTCAATTACTTCAAACAAAGCCCCCTAATTCTGATGTTCCCGAATCCCAGTGGTAGCTAGCATATTGAGAATATGACCACTGCCGCAAAGACCTTACTGGGTTATGGAAAACCCCGCTCAGACAATTTCTGGTACTATAATGAATCTCGAGAAATGTCTGAGGAAAACGATGCTACATACAGGGCAAAACTGTAGCCAATGGCAACGCGTGCAGTGACGGAGCGTTATATTGAGAAGTGGTGGAAGATGAGACGCCTTCTCAGTCGGAAAAAACGTTCAAAATCTTTTCGACCCGCTTTGGATCTTGATGGCTTCCGATTTTTATGAAATTTAGGTCGAAGATCCTTACGGTTCATGTTTTATAGCTCTCTAAAGTTGGTCATCTGCAGCATTTTTGTGAAAAAATAGGTAAGTTCACGTTGGAGTAACTTTAAAACGTAACATCGGATCAAGACGATAATGGTATCGCCGAATAGGTTTCCATCTCCTCTTTAGTAAGGAAGGACAAATATACAAATTGTTCTTTTTTGTAAAAAAATGTGATAATTGCACTATTAAAAGCCAATATTTTCTGAGCCCATTGAGAACCCATTTTGAAATTTGCGCATCTTGTAAAGAAAACTATGCGCAAATTTTACATTTAAAATGAAGAAAATCTTAGGTTATTTTATTGTCTTTGAGCTACAAGGACCTTAAGTTTTTCATTTCTAAAGAGGAGGTGGAAACCTGTCAGGCGATACCATGATCATCTTAATCCGATATTGAGTTCAAAAGTTACACCAACATTAACTTATCTATCTTTTTACAAAAATGTTGCAGATGGCCAACTTTAGGCAGCTACAAAACATATGCCGTGAGCAGTTTCGACATAAACAAACGGCATTAAATCGGCAGCAACGAGTAGAAAATATGTGTAAAATTTTATCGAAATCGAAGAGGTTGAATTTCCAAAAGTATGTTGTTTGGGATTTATTTATTTTTGAATTACTCTATAGACAAAAAGAGAGAGCCAGGATATTGAAATAAATAGGGATAGAGGTGAAGCATGAAAATGTTACGAAAAGGTAAAAAGCAAGAGATTGTGCTGCAAATATGGAGGGAAAACATTCGTTCTCTTCTCGTTTCCAAAGCCGGCATAAGTGACGAAATCACGCCAATCAAAGACGACGGAGTAAATTGCCCACCACAGAACCAAACCGGCAATTACCCGGCTTAAAAATAATAAAGCTGCTGGAGCCAATCGACTGCCCTCAGAGATTTTTAAAACCAGCCGCCATGAGCTGGCAACGTGCATGCACCACCTCAAAAACACGATTTGGCTCAAGGAATGCAAGCCCGATGTTTGGAATCTTAGTGTTCTACGTCCTATACTTAAGAAAGGCGATCAATGTGCATGTACCAACTATCCCAGGATCAGCCTTTTACACATCGCATACAAGGTATTGTCTAGTGTGTTCTGTGAAAGACTAAAATCCATCCTAGCCAACCGGATTGGACCATATCAGTGTGTATTTAGACCTAGTAAATCCACGACCGACCAGTTATGCAAACTACGACAAATCCTGAAGAAGCCCAGGACAAGAAATGCACATCGACTCTAACTATCAGTTTATCGATTACAAAGCTGCATTCGACAGCCCGATACGACAGAAATTGTTAAATGCTATGGCTGAGTTTGGTATCCCCGCGAAGATAATAAGATTTTGGGGGGTTGACACTGACTGACACGAAGTCTTCAGTGCAAATAAGCAAAATGCTTACTGAGCTAGTTTCTACCAAGCGAGGCTTTAGACAAGGCGATAATCTGTCAGGCGATCCCGTTAACATGGTCATAGAGATGATCACGCAGATGGCTGCAGTAAAAAGGACTGGTAACATCTTTAACAAAAGTCACATGCCGTGTACTACGGGATATTACTGCGGCCTTTTCGAGCATTGAAAAGCAGTCGGCGGAAGTGGGTATGGCGATTAATAAGGACTAAACCATGCTATTTGTTTCAACGAACAAAGAGTCTACTTGTCTGTGCTTGAGACATGGATCGAACCCTGGTCTTTCTAATGATTCTCGCATGTTCTAACCACATGCCAAGGACGTCCACAGCCCTGGTGGTAAATTTGTGACCGACCATATATCCACACTGCGACGAATCTTGTAAAAGATCCATGAAATGTACTTCACCCTTACCATTTTCATCGACAGTTAAGCGGCATTCGATAGTCTAAAACGACAAAAACCATTATATTAGATTCCATGGCTGAGTTCAGTATCCCTTCAAAGCTAATACCACTTTGTGGGATGGCTCTGACCGTTGACAACTATAACTTTGAAGTGATAGATGATTTGGTCTTAATTGGCTCTATTATTCGTATTATTATTCGTTGATGACAAAGTTTCCCTTTGACGAAGAAAATTACAACTGTAACTGAATGTGATTTTACCGAAGAATAGATGAAGCACCCGGAATAATGGAATATGTTTCCAATCCATCATCCTTAAAAGAGAATACCGTTGTCATATGAATCATGAGCTGTATAAGCAATATAACGGTATTGATTTAGTCAAGTGCGGTCAAATTGACTACAATAGGATGAAAAAGCACCAGTTCGAAAAATGGACTCGATTGAACAGTTTATGTAGTTATTATCCAAACTTAGTGTGACGAACCGGGACCGGCCGTGGCATAGTGGTTAGAACACGCGACTACCATGCGGGAGCTCGCAGGTTCAAACCTGGCTCCAGTCATCTTAAAAGAAAAAAATCAATAAAATTTTCTTTCATTGTCGGCTCCCCTCGAATGTTGTTTGACAGCAACTTCGCAGTATTAAGCGTCGATTCAATCGTCGTGTCTAGTAAGAGCTTCTCAAAATAGTGACGTTCGCATTCGTCGATAAATAAGTAGGTGCCGTTAGTTGTGAATCTAAAAATAGAAAGCGTGTTAATTCACAACAACGCGAGAAGCTATCCCATACCTCATTCATGGGGTGCAAAGGGAAATTAAGTAAGTAAGTGTGACGAACAATGTACGCAGCGCAAAATACCGAAGTGTTTGGAATTTCGCTCTACGTGCGGCATTTGGTGGATGAATAATTGTTGTTTCCGCCAGTAGTAGACAATACATATGATATTTTTATATTACTTTCATAATTATAATTATGAACTTGATATGATACCTTATTTTATATAAAGAAACGCTTCTACATAAAATATTTTTTCCATACACTCCAAGTTATTTACTCTTCATCAGTATATATTGCAAAATCGTATCCACATTTTTCTAGCAAAACACAAAAACCTTAAAACATACCATACATATACTACATCTCTCTTTGTATTTTATGTCACGCGTATGACACTTACAACCATTTCGCAGCCAGGTGGCGAATACAACCCTTCAACACCACAATTCAATTGCTTCAACAAAACGGCAATCAACAATAATTTCCATTGTAATTATTTCCAGAGTTTCACCTTTAGTGACAACCTTCGTTTCGCATCTATGGCATGACACGTTCCCGGTAGTCTAAAGTGGCAAAAACGCTAAACAATGACATTTCATTTTTCATAGCTTTGCGTATTCTCTGAAATAATATTGCACTAATGCGCTCCAAATGTGGCCGCTGTAAGTCATCTGCATGTTCAGCTCTAGCCAAGAATTTCTGAATGTGTCTCTCTGTGTCTTTTTGTATTATGAGTTTTCTTGTATGAATTTTTCACAACATTTCCAGTTTATTAAACTTCCTGGCCTGCCAACGAATAGAGCCCAACCAAACGAAAACAGCCAGAGTACCCAAACGTTTGTAGGTAAGCAACGCCATAAAAAGGTGACTACTACAACGCTCAGATACTGGTGGTGGTAACGCCAAAGGTACTCTACGTTATGCTCACGTACCTATGAGTACTCGTGTGTTCGGTTGCGCATGCGCATGTGTAAATGCCCCGGTAGCCACCAACAGTAGCTGCAGCATGGTGGCGTCAGCAGCAGCAGCAACACTACAACTCAGGACTATATGGGTGACGACGACGACTCTTGGGATAGATGATAAGATCAGCCGCCGGACGACACTCATTGTTGTCAACGCTGCGCGTTGAGTGTTTAACACACATTGACTTGACAAGTCAAAGGCCACTCACTCAGCTTCTGTACATCATGTGCTTTTGGAGAGCGTTGCAAAGACTGGGTGACGCAAAATCGTCATTTTGGATTATGATAGAAGGGAAATCTCAAGTAATGTTTGGATCATGTATGTGGCGAAAGGTTTAGCTTAACAACATTGCTTGAGGCGATTCGATAAGAGGGGTGAATGAGAGGCAAAAGAACATCTATTTCTAAATGAAATTTGGCAAAGGTACTACTTTTATGACGAAGGTGCGCATTAAGAATGGATTTTTGAATATTCAATGAAAACATAATAAGAGCAAAGGGATATGACACTTCCCACGCAAACTGAAATTTCAATCGGTCATATATCACGGGCCACTAGAGGTATGAAAATGAGATTTTCTTCGTTTGTTACTGATACAAGAAGGATTACGTCTCGCTGGAATCTGGGCGGTGCCACGCCCATTTTAAAGGAATTGTTAAATCGGATAAATTAATTTTCACAAAAATTGTGTAAGTTTTGCTCCCACCGCTCTAACTTCCCCACTGTATGTATACCTCGTATGTTATGCCTGCAAATTCATCAATCTTTATGTTGATATCACCAATATTCCGTTATTGCTATTACAGCTGCGACTTTTTTTCTTTTTCTTCATAATATGCATTTATGCCTCAGTTGTTGCAGCAGCAGCAGCGTAGTTATGTTTCATTTTGGATTTTTTTCTTTTTTTGCAAATTGCTGTGGCACGAGTGTCACGTTTAGTACCATACACCGTCTGACGTCCGTCCTATCACTTTATTTATAGTTTTTGGCCATTCAGCGACATCATTGTTGTTGTCCGCTTTGGTTAAATGTCATTGGTGTTGCCTCGACCAGATATATGTTTCGATAATGTTTATCACCTATTAGTTGGCGAAGGGGTGGTAGGAAAGAAAGGATCAGTATAGCAGAGACTTGAAATGTTGCAGGGCATATTACAATTACATATCTGCAAAGAAGAAGTGTCACAACGAGAGTTTAGGTTGCAGAAAATTTGTTGTATATGTACTGATTATAGTATATTTTTCAATATTTATATAAAAAAAAAATTATAATTGATTGGAACCGACATATGTACCTACAAGGCGTCTTTCGATCGAGTGAGTAAAATAATCGCTGAATTTATATTGATTAAGTAAACTAATACCTGTTATAACGGGCTCCACGAAAATCCCCTCGAATGAAATAAAGGCTCTATGAAATAACTCCCAATGAAATAAGTCCCAAAAAAAAATGAAATAAGTCCCAAAAAATCCCCATATATTTTGGGGTTTATTTCATATTTTTATCCCTTAGGGACGAGGGTATATATCATTTGATACGACCCAAAAGTGTAACACATAGAAGGAGTCAATTTAGACCCTAGGTTTCTTAGAGTCTGTCTATCTGTCTGTCTGTCTGTCTGTCTGTCTGTCTGTCCGTGGAAGTCTAGCCACGCCCCTTCTGGTACCTCCCATACAAATGTACTTTTCCGCAAACTTTAGATATGGAGTAGTAATATCAATAAATCCAAGGCGATAGTACCCAAATTCTTTATTTTAGTATAGCTATAGCAGGATACAGTTTTTGACAAAAAAAATGGAAGCCTATCCACGCCCCATCTGGTACCTCCCATACACATCTGGTACAGCCCACTTTAGAAATCGATTAATATTATTAATAGAAGTAACGCGATCGTGCCCAAATTTTTTTGCAGAAAAAATCTGGAAGTCTAGACACGCCCCTTCTGGTACCTCCCATACAAATGTACCACTCCGCCCACTTTAGAAATCGAGTAATAATATCAATGTACTAGAAAATTTTATGTTTTACCAACAGCTTTAAAAATGAAATAACCCCAGAATAAAAAAATGAAATAACACCCAAATTATACACGATATGAAACAATCCCCAAATTTAAAAAATTGGTTGGGTGCTATTTCATTGGAGATTATTTCATAATTTGAAAACCCCAAATGAGGAATGAAATAATTCCCAAAGAAAAATGAAAAACGGCCCAAAAAAATTGGGAGTTATTTCATATGAAATAACACCCAAAAATGTATGAAAAAAATTTGGGGAATATTTCATTTCTCGTTTGGGCGTTATTTCATTGGGGGGCTTTTCGTGGAGCCATATATATTATATATAATTGAATAATATATTATTTATTCAATTTTGCAGTATGTACATTAGACCGTCTCACTTTTTATACTTTTTTCGAAATTCCTTCATGAACATCGATTTTTATAATCTACTCTAAAAACCAAGAATTTTGGTGTATAACACTTAAATATTGATGAACGGGAAGTGGTCTCTCAAATCGTTTTTTCGTTTTTTTAGGCAAAATGCCTTTTTCTCAAAAAATGTAAAAATCTTGCTTTGGTAATTTGCCTCTAACTCAAGCAGTTTTTAACGGATTTGAACCTAATTACATGCATTAGAAAGCTTATTAAATTTGCAAAATGTTTCTTAAAGCAACAGTGCCCTTTTTTGCTATGGTTTTTTATTCATAGCATCGCAAATTTAGATTTTCAAAACTAACTTAGAATTTTTTTTTAATTTTTGCTTACATTTTCGTATATAAAAATTGAAAGGGGCAAAATTTTTATATTCTGTAAATGCAGTAAGGTAGGAAATTTTATAATAAAGATTTTGGTGTAAATATCAGTAGCATTCTGTGAAGAAAAACTGCAGTTTCAGTTAAAAAGATGAAATTAATAAAGTTGTTTATTTCCTCGAATTTCATAAATACATTAATATAAAGTAAGAACAGATTGATTTTGGTTGTTTATTTTTTTCAAATTTGCTAAAATTGTACTTTTGTTGGAGTTTGGATGCGTTTTGTGAAAATGCTCGATGACTTGAATCAAATCATTCTGCTCACTGTTTTCCATCATTAGTGTGTTGTTGACGGTTTTTAGAAGCCCAATCGCGCGCTCGTCTGGGTCGTTAACTACTGTTAAGTTTAATACAAACTGTTCAATTTTTTGCAAATTTTCATTTTCGCGCCAACAGGAAGATGGACTTTGAATAAAGTCATAATTGATTCCAATAATATCAAAAAACATTTTTGTGTTCTCTGACACCGATTTTGATATTAGCTTCTTTGAAAAAACACTTATAACGAAACAAATTTTGCTGATTCCATGGACTATTTAAAGCGGATGACATTTCGTCCAACGTATTTAGTGAATGTCTTGGATCAAAAAAAGATAAGCCAATCGCTATTTCACTTAAATACCATAAGTGGCGTGACATTATTTTCAGAGCAGCCTCCACCACAGAATAATTTATTTTGCTGTATTGCTGAATTTGTTGTATCAAAAAAATATCGTTTGAAGCAGCGTGTGTTGCAAACGTGCACTTAAACCAATGCTCAACGTAAATTTTGACCAGAAAAATATTGAATTCAGTGAGACCACGCAACTCATCATCTAAACAAAAATAATAAATACTTTAACTTTATTTTCGAAGCTTGTAAAATAATTTTAATGTACCTGTCTGTTTAATTTGGTTTCGAAATGCAAAAATTTTGAGGCTGTAAATACCGCGGGACATAAATCTAGCACGATGCAATGCTCCAGGAAGGCGAACTTTGATTGGTTTGTTTTTGAAAGTTTTTTCACCCAAGAATATTAGGCTCAGCTCCAAAAGCTCTGTACAATCTTTCCTTGATGATTTTTAAATAGAAAGTTGGTTTTTTTTATCATACTTTTGAGCTGTACTTCACTTTCATTATCGATGCAAGAGGCTATTCTTGAATTGCTGATGCCAGGCGAAATTTGCGAGTTCCATTTCGATTTGAATTTCACGATAAGACTTATGTCTGGTGACGTGCTTTTTTTACGTGTATTTTCACAAAACGCATCCAAACTCCAACAAAAGTACAATTTTAGCAAATTTAAAAAAATAAAAAACCAAAATCAATCTGTTCTTACTTTATATTAATGTATTTATGAAATTCGAGGAAATAAACAACTTTTTTAATTTCATCATTTTAACTTAAACTGCAGTTTTTCTTCACAGAATGCTACTGATATTTACACCAAAATCTTTATTATAAAATTTCCTACCTTACTGCATTTACAGAATATAAAACTTTTGCCCCGTTCAATTTTTATATACGAAAATGTAAGCAAAAATTAAAAAAAAATTCTAAGTTAGTTTTGAAAATCTAAATTTGCGATGCTATGAATAAAAAACCATAGCAAAAAAGGGCAATGTTGCTTTAAGAAACATTTTGCAAATTTAATAAGCTTTCTAATGCATGTAATTAGGTTCAAATCCGTTAAAAACTGCTTGAGTTAGAGGCAAATTACCAAAGCAAGATTTTTACATTTTTTGAGAAAAAGACATTTTGCCTAAAAAACGAAAAAACGATTTGAGAGACCACTTCCCGTTCATCAATATTTAAGTGTTATATACCAAAATTCTTGGTTTTTAGAGTAGATTATGAAAATCGATGTGCATGAAGGAATTTCGAAAAAAAAATGAAAAGTGAGACGGTCTAATGTACATATATATTTATTTGTTAATTCATGAGATCATATAGTACAAGCAGCAAGTAAAACAAAAACATAACAAACGAAAAACATTAATTTTAAAGTATATATACAAATATTAGTTAAACAATAAAAGTTAATTTGTCATTTTGAAAATACGCTTTTAAAACGGAAAGAGTGGTAGTGGTTTCATCAGGCAGTCTGTTTCTAATTCTATTTACAACGCTGGCCTTATTGTCAGAAGAGCATTCAATAAAATGGTGTCATTTTCCGCTTCTTTTCCACTTGCTTCGTAAAATTGTAAATCCTTTTTTATCGAGTTATTAAGTAGTCTATAACTTGATTCAACATTTGCATTTGTTATGGCATCGGTTAATATATCCTCAAATGGTCTTTCGGTACTAATGTCACAAATAGGAATTTGTCTGATTCCAGAACTTCGTTAAAAAGTCGAGTATAAATTTGTTCAGCGTACGCGATCACATTTTGTTGTGAAGCAATTTGAAATAAGTTATTAGCATTCTTATCAAATACTGTTTGATCTTTGAGATACTTCATTAAAGTGTAAAGTCGCCTGTCCCTTCATTCTTTAATTCGCTTCTTTAAAGCTTTTAAAATTTGCACGGCCAAAAGTGTTTTAATTTCCCGGGAATCCCGGACGAATTTCCCGGGAAACCGTGAATTAAAAATGACCGGGAATCCCGGGAAATCCCGGGAGAGAAACTCTAATCGTCAACAGCCTTCATCAGCGAATCGTACACGTTCTTTTGCTTTGCATTTAACAGCGGCACATTTTTTTGGACTCTTTCAGTCAGCTCATCTCGATCATAGTCTTGCTCCCGTTGCAATTCGCGATTGAATTCATCGTGCATGGAACGATTTGGTGCACGTATTCCCAAATTCGACAGTAGACTGCCACACATGAGCACGCATACGTCTTCGATAAGAATTAACGCTTCGTTGCGCATCTCGTCGTTTATTGCAACATCAAAATTCGATGTTGTCGTGCGAACTCTGTGCAAAATGTCGTCAGCCATCTCGTCCTTGTATTTGTCCCACAATGCGCTCGGGTTCGACGGATGACACGTGGCTATGATAATCGCAAACAATGAACGAATTTGATTCGCTGGAGCTGGAACAGTTGCCTCGGCTAGCGTTGAGTCCCAATGCGTATCGTTTTCGAGCAAATTAAAACGTTGGCAAGCTTCCCGAAATGTGGCGCAAAGCACGCCATCCACAGTACGCAGAGATTCGAAGGATGTAGGGCCTCTAATGTTCACCAAAAGCAAGCGAAGGTAGAAGCATTCGTCTTGGCGTGGATGCACTGTGTATATTCGTACGAGGGCATCAGTAGAATAAACATTAGGGATTACCTTCCTTCCGGCGTTGAAACTTCTTTGATGCAGCGTTCCAAGTATAATATCGTGGCATTTCCGAATAAAGTAAAGTCTTTGCTGTCATCTGGAGAACGACGCCGATACAATGGATATCCGTCAATTCCACTGATTGTGTCAGCCACCAACGGACGTGGAAAACGCTTTGTGCAGTTTCCGTTCTCCATACATGGTGAGTCTGGGTTGTGGACTCCGCAAGGACCATGAATCATGTTCGTCGTCACAATAAAGTGCAGCTCCGGATCAGTTTCTGGATCTGGTATTTCGGCAGAAATAATCGAGTCAATATGATCTGGTCGGATCTTGTCGTACATCCAAAGTAGAATGTGTGCATGAGGTAAACCACGCTTCTGCCATTCAACCGAGTACATCCAACAACGGACTATGCCAAAAACCTTTTGCCTAGTGATGTAATCCATGAGTACTCTGATTTTCTATTTAAATACTCGTGCAGTGATGTCATGTCTAACGCTTGATGTTTGTCCTGTCAGCAACAGTTTTGTAATTTCGGGCCATTTCGGATTGCAAGTAAACGTGATGAATAAATCCGGGCGTCCGTAATTTCGCACGTACGTCATCGCATCTTGTATATACCATATCAGTAAACTCACACAATGTCATTAGGTAAATGTTGAAATAATAAAACAAGATTTTACAATAATGCGAGTAAATAGGGATATAGGTTTTACATCCTATGAAAAAAACTTAACTTATACTTATCCCATTATCACATATTTGAAATGGTGGTTAGTGTTCTGTATCAAAATATGCGGCTGTATATTTTTCCAAACTTAGACGTACATGTACTAATTGTGACTTCGGTCTATTAAAATGCGCTTGACTACGTCGATGTCGTTATACAGCTCATGGTTTTTTCGACGATTGGCGAGCACAATGATGAGTCCAAATATTTTGCGAATCTTTTTTCTTTTGAAGACACGCAGAATAAGTTGATCGATAGGTAAAAGGCTGATGCAGCGATAGGTGGTACACATATACAGGTTGGCCTTCGATTGTTCAGTGGAAGCGACATAGATTAGCGCACCGAATGTACCGGATTTGATTCCCGGCTGAGGCACTGACCAAATCAGCATTGATTAAAAACTACTTTTCCAATACCTCTTTACAATGATTAAGATTGATCTGAAAAAACCTGATAATTGACTGGTCTCTCCGGCAACGTCCACATTTCATTCGTAATCAGCATTAGAGAAGGCTTCCTCGCCCTTTTGACAACCGTCAATAATGCACAGAGATTTTTTCGGTGTTCTTCTCTATGTTTGCCGTTATATAGTGATCATCCCTCTTCCTGATCTCTTAAGGGTTTTTTTTCATAATTTCACATTCTTCTTCTTCTTTAATGGAAGCAACAACAGAAAGTTATCCATCAGTAGCCGCACGTAGAAGAGTATTCCAAGCGCTTCTGCCTTTTGCTTAGTTAACAGCTCTTTCACCTGGTCCATCCATCGGAGTTTTGGTCGCCCCCTCCTGCGGCGCCCATCGAGTTTATTGCCGAAGACTTTTCGAGCCGGAGCGTTTTCGTCCATTCGTACAACAAGCCAACGCATTCGGTCTATTTGAACGCGCTTGACTACGTCGATGTCATTGTACATCTCATACAGCTCATGATTCATTTGACGACGGTACACGCCGTTAACGATGATAGGTCCAAATATTTTGCGGAGTATTTTTCTCTCGAAGACTCACAGAATAGATTGATCCGCTTGTGTCATTACCCAGGATTCTGCGCTGTAGAGCAAGACAGGTAGGATCAGAGTCTGGTAGAGCTGGATCTTTGTTCTTCGAGAGAGCGTTTTGTTGTTAAATCGCTTGCTTAGCGCATAGTAGCAGCGGTTTGCGATCAATACTCGTCTTTTGGTTTCCAGGCTGACATTATTATTTTTGTTTATGGCGGAGCCTAGGTAGACAAAATCATCTACCACTTCAAAGTTATAGTTATCAACGTTCACACAGCGTCCCAGACGAGTGGACTCTTTGTTCGTTGAAACAAATAACTTGGTTTTGTCCTCGTTTATCACCAGACCCACTTCAGCCGACTGCTTTTCAATGCTTAAAAAGGCCGCAGTAACATCTCGCAATCCACGTCCAATAATATCTATATCATCAGCATACGCGAGCTACATGTGACTTTTGTTAAAGATGGTACCATTTCTGTTTGCTACAGCCTTCCGCATTATCATCTCCATTACGATGTTGAAGAGATCGCTGGACAGACTATCGCCTTGTCTAAAGCCTCGCCTGGTATTCCACATGCTATACGGTAAAAACCAAATGGGCGGGTGAACATCTTTCAAAGTATCACGATCAGGCTAAGTAAATCCTCCTCTGGCCAATAGGTCAGCTGATTCATTACCAGGAATCACGCAATGTCCTGTGACGCAATATGAAGAGGCTGACAATCAGAGGCTTTAGTCCATCTAACTTCACCTAACCGGGGAACTTTGATTGTCACAGTGCAGAATTGATCGCTTTTATTGCAGCCTGGCTATCGACATAGATGATTATTTGTTGGCTAGTATCGATTCCAGTTCATTCAAAAACACTGCATTTATTATGTAGCCTGAAAGAAAGGCTTAGCTGTAGGTCTTTGCGTTAAACACCAGCTCGTGTACCTTGTTACATTTTCGAACCTTCAGTAAATACAGAAATGAGTAACCAAAAGGAGTCCCACCAACATTCCATTGCGATTTTTTCGGAATTTCAACATTTACTTTACGGAAATTCATACATATTTTCAAAAAATCAGTAGGAAGTGACAGATGAAATTTGTCGTCATTACCCAAAAACCGGAGATTATTCGTATGACCATGTGTGTATTGAAGCTAATCGCCAGCTTCCCTTAGTCGAATAGCCCCTCTGGCTGGAATTGCCTTGACATACAAGTTTTGGTGCGGAAGGCCCAGAAAAACATCTTAAGTCGGATATTCTCTTTCTAGCCCCAGAATCCCCATTGGGGACATACTTTGCGCCTTTTCAAGTAATTTTTATAAATTGCTCTTATCTAGACCACATTGTGAACTGAGTCCCCCACTTTGACCTTTAGACTTCCAGCACGCACAAATGGCATTCACACCCCTCTAAAACCTTTCCTCGATATTCCTTAACCAGTTTAGCTTTTGATTAAGAACAAAACCTAGGTATTTGGACTCCTTTGGCAGCTTTAGTTCCACATGATTCAGTTTCGACGGCCTGAAGTCCTTTACCTTAAATATAACAGGTCAATTGAAAATAAAAACCAGTACAGAAATTTCAGTAAAGTAAACTGACTGATAAATACCATCACCCAATATAAGATATTGTTGAAGTTTTGAGTTATTGAAATTAATAGATTTTTAACTAAAATAAAATTAGTTATGTATAATTTTTCACCTGCTTGTGGTGCAAAATCGTCCAAAACTTGATTTATTTGTGTAGGAGGTATAGGTGCCGGTTTGGAATTTATGTGAGAAATATAAATTTTTCAAAAAAATTAATTTTGATGGGGGTACCAAAAGGGGTGAATCGACACAGTCCTTATTCATATCTGACTCAAATTTTCATAAGTACATCTTACGAAACATTTGACTGCATTCAGTGTACTTACAAAAAAGATATGTTTATAAGACTATGGGGGTGATTTCGGTAATTTGCATGGTAGGTACCAGAAGGGATCGAATAGTTAGGTTTCGCCTCCTATTACAATATAAATTAACCGACTAGTTTTCATAACCCCCCAGGTGTCCGTTTGGAAGTTATGGGGGAAAGGGGAGGTACCAGGAGGGGTATGTCAAATAGTTGAGTTTTATGGGGTTTTGCTTCCTACAATAACATAAATGAATCGACCAATTTTCGTTACCCCCAAGAGTCCGTTAAAAAGTTATGGGGAAATATTAATTTTCCAAAAGTAGGTCATTTTGTATGGGAGGTACCAGAAGGCGTAAACCAATATAGTCAATATTCATTCCTGAGTCCCATTTTCATAATCGAACCTCATACTAACCAGTACAGAAATTTCAGTCAGTTAAACTGACTGATAAATACAATCACCCAATATAAGATATCGTTTAAGTCGTGAGTTATTGAAATTAATCGATTTGTAATTAAAACCAGTTAGTTTCAGTTTCGAAAGTGGGCGGAGTGGTATATTTGTATGGGAGGTACGAAAAGATTTATTCTCCATAACTTTATCCTGTTATAGCTTTACTAAATACAGAATTTGGGCACGATTGCGTTGGGTGTACTGATATTATTACTACATCCCTAAAGTGGGCGGAAAGGTACATTTGTATGGGAGGTACCATAAGGAGCGTGTCTAGACTTCCAATTTTTTCTCCAAAACTTTGTCCTGCTTAAACTTTACCAAATACAGAATTTGGGCACGATCGTGTCTAGTGTATTGATATTATTACCCTATTTCTGAAGTTGGCGGAGTGGTACATTTGTATGGGATTTACCAGAAGGGGCGTGTCTAGACCTCCAGATTTTTTCTCCAAAACTTTATCCTGCTTGAACTTTACCAAATACAGAATTTGGGCACGATCGCGTTAGGTCTTTTAATAATATTAATCGATTTCTAAAGTGGGCGGTACCAGATGTGTATGGGAGGTACCAGATGGGGCGTGGATAGACTTCCAATTTTTTTCTCCAAAACTTTATCCCGTTATTGCTTTACTAAAAATAGAATTTGAGTACGATCACGTTTGATTTATTGATATTATTTCTCCATCTCCATAGTGGGCGGAAAGGTAGGTTTGTATGGGAGTCAGTTTAATACCAATAACTTACTTACGATCGATCTAAAATCTATCTTAGCGTTACTGCAGTCTGCTCAGACATTAATAAGAAGTAAGTTAAGCTATGAAAGAGGACGATTACAATCTATCTGTCTTAAAGAGATAACATTTTAAATATACATAAAAGTCTAAGACGACTTTTAAATTTGTTATAAAATCTTATTTTACCTTCATGTCACGGCTCGAAATTCAAACCACACCAAACAACAATTAATTCTGCAAACATATGTTATTTCGTAAATCATTTATTATGTTAATTAATAAATGGATTTTATAACTTTTTGTTTCTTTTACAGTTAAGATTTTGACACATCAACTACGGCGCATATGAAACAAAAACAATTCATTAAAATTATACGACCTCCGATGACTTCTCTATCACGGTGCGATCAAAATATTTACAAAAGAATTTTTGCATTTTATTAACCATAAAAAAAATAAAGTTATACACAAGTTTGCAGATATGCCAGCAATACGCGCAATTATTTCAATTTTATTTACTCACTCTTGATTGTGAAAATGCCAACAGTCATGGATGGCGTCACTCAATTAACAGACAAACGTTGGGAAACTGAAACAAAACGAAGCTCAACTGGTACCCAACTGGCCAGTGGTGATCGACAGACAGACAGACAGACGAGCATAGATTACCCAGAGACTTTATGCTGTGCAGAACTGTGAACTTGTTTTCAGTGACAAATATTGTGGTGGACAAATCTCAGTACTCACTACTGTCCAGTAGACATAGGAGCGTACCTATCATGCTATGTTCTTATGTATTGGTTACCGGCCCAGTCAATTTAAACAATTTGAATATAAATTGTTATTTTATTGAGATGCCAAGGAAATTCGAAATAGACTCCACCGAAGGAGTCCAGATGATATAAAAGGTTGCATATCTGGAAATTGTGTAATAGTATCGAATTCAAATGAATTTGCTATAAATTGCTGCAATCTTAAAGATGCAAAGCATGTGGCTACCGTTGAATTGAAGAATAAAATAATAGAAAAGATTTGAGAACATAAATAAAAATGATTTGTACATAATTTTTATATTGTGAAATCAAAATATTCAGATATTTCGTTATTTCAATGTTTCACACTATTTTTATAAAATATTTCCCTAGTCGCTTATAATTAAATTGTTGGTATCACCAATCATTTAATGCTATTTCATATTTGTTTTAAATCTATAATTATTGCTCTCAAAAATATTATTTATTCAAGAGCTGATTACTATCTCTAAACAATCGAAAAGTGGTGTATTGAAGTGATGCAATGTTCAAACTGCAGCAAAATTATAACACTTCACAGTGGAATTATATCGTATGCAAAGCAAACAGCCGCCATCAGCTTGTGCCACTGCCAGTGCAACTGCTGGTATTAGTTCGTGCAACACTTTTGTACCTAAGAGGCAAATTTTTCACACTGAATTGTGCCTCAAGTTGCAATAGAACATCATAATCATAGTTATTCATTCCACCACCATCACTGCCGTTCAGACAAATTGTTATAGTTCAACACGAGCCAAACTCGCGCACAATACAACAACCAACCAGCCGGACATGCAACATAGGAATATGAGATTATATAAATGTATGCCCTCATATAGATCGCTGAAAAAATGTGTTAGCTGTACCGTGAGCATTGGCCGATTGTCTCGTATTCAAATCCAATCTAGTGTCTAGAGACTGTTATTTGTGATTAAAACAAATGAATTTGAATAAATTATA
The DNA here is from genome assembly GCA_964034835.1 of Muscina levida. Classification (NCBI taxonomy): domain Eukaryota; kingdom Metazoa; phylum Arthropoda; class Insecta; order Diptera; family Muscidae; genus Muscina; species Muscina levida. The sequence goes on along the minus strand of OZ035880.1, from coordinate 48,566,734 downwards.
ATTATTGAGTTCGGTGGCATATGAGGCAAATTGTTAGATGTGTTTGCCAGAGATTTAGATCGGAATGTGTTGTATTGTAAGTACATAAGTACATAGGTATATGATACATACACATATATGGGGTTAGTTTATGGCAGGTTTATGAACTATTTTTCAAAAGTGGGGACATTTTAACTAAGAACTTCAAACAACCAGTAAAGAATTTTCAGTCAGATGAACTGACTGATAAATACCATCACCCAATATAAGATAAGATTGAGCTATTGAAATCAATCGATTTTTAATTACAGTACGAGCTCGATTTTCGCAACTACCGATTATTGCAACACCCCGATTTGCGCAACCGCTCTTTTTTTTACACATAAGTCTTTATAAGTGCAACACGTTCAAAAAAGCAGTCTCGATGAGCGCAACTTTTCAATGTATTCGCAGAAAATATATGTTTTTTTTTATTTGCATGCTATGTCACGTCACTGTTTGGTACATTTGGTTGGAGTACGCGGTTTGGATTTAGAAGAAAAGCTTAAAATGTTCAATATTAAAAAAGCCGTCATATTATTGGCAAAAGCATGGGAAAAGGTTTTAGGTGAAGCTATTAAGAAATGTTGGAACGTCCTTATGTCTAATAATGCTGAATGGGCCCCTGAAGACGATATCCCTTTGTCTAATATAAGGGACCAATTACATACTTATTGAACAGCCTGAACTAGCTCGATCCGTTGAACAATTGATAAATAACATTTCACCCGGTATAAACTTATCACATATAGATATCGCCGAATGGTTAAGCGAATGTAATCTAGCAAAGGATGAAATTGTGGATGAAATTTCAGACGATGAACATCCTGTTGATGATTTGGCCTTAGAAAAACATCATTAATACGGACGATGTATTGAGAGCATTAGATTTAGCTATGGAATGTGCGTCTTTGAATCATATATCGCATGCAAAAATTTTTGCATTTCAAGAAATAAAAGAAGCGTGGCAGTAAAAAAAGTTAAAAAATTTAGAGTTCGAACCAGAATGGTAATTTTTTTTCCAAAATATAATTTACTTTATTTATTTACTGTCCTAATTTATGTTTTTTGTCATTAATGGACTATATATATGGCTCTTACAAATGTTATGTTTTGTTTTAATAAATGAATTAATATGAATGCTTACAAAAGAACATTTTTTTAGTGACGTGGGGCATTTTGCACAAAGTAAAATAACAATTATCCAATAGAAGTTCGGTAAGCGCAACAATCTCGGTAACTGCAACCGACTTGGGCTGCTATCGGTTGCGAAAATCGAGCTCGTACTATATAACCAGTAAGAATGGTTCAGTCGGGCGACCCCACTTCCAAATACCCTCAACCTCAGTAAAACAACAAATTTTCTATTCTATTGATATTATTACTCCATTTCTAAAATGGGCGGAGTGGTACATTTGTATGGGAGGCACCTGAAGAGGCGTGGTTAGACTTCCAGTTTTTTCCTCCAAAACTTAACCCTGCCTAAACTTTACTTAAAACATAATTTGGGCACGATCGCGTTATATCTTTTAATTATATTAATCGATTTCTATATTGGGCGGTACCAGATGGATATGGGAGTTACTAGATGGGGCTTGGCTCGACTTCCAGTTTTTTCTCCAAAACTGTATTCTGCTATAGCTTTACCAAATAAAGAATTTGGATACGATAGCGTTGTATTTATTGATATTTTTACTCCATCTCTAAAGTGGGCGGAAAGGTACATTTGTACCTTTCCGCCAATTGTACCTTTCAAAAATTTTATCCTGTTATATCTTTACCTAATATAGAATTTGGGTATGATCGCGTTGGATTTATTGATATTATTACTCCATCTCTAAAGTGGGCGAAAAGGTACATTTGTATGGCAGGTACCAGAAGGGGCGTGGCTTGACTTCCAATTTTTTTTGTCAAAAACTTTATCCTGGTAAAGCTTTAATAAATAAAGAATTTGGGCACAATCGCGTTAGATCTTTTAATTATATTAATCGACTAGTGGACCCGGCAATGCTTCGCTATTGCTTAATTGTCGAATACCTATAATATGTTTGACATGCCTACTTAAAGGGCTAAGCTTAAGCGTAGTTCCTGTACGCTCTGTAAACTATTCTTTATCCCAAGTTACTCTTAACCTGATCAAACTAACAACGTCTCACTCACCGATATTAACACATACGTCAGCAAAGTCATATACATAGCACCAAGTACTATTTGTATTCAAATATTACCTTATAAAGCCCTAAAAACATGCATATATTCATGGCTCATTTATAGCACTGACATCATTCTCAGTATTTCGCTTTAAATTTGTTCGACAAACTTTTTCTGACGAATTATTGCCAAAATTGTTGACAAAATAAATTGACGCAGTGTAAATAGTGCACAAAATTTACTGACACAATTCTGAAAAATAAATAAATTTTAATTTAAGAAAAAAAAATTCTTTTCGCTAAAACAGTTTTCTCACGCTCCCTCCCACTGGTCCAAAATGTCATCTACATATTCATATTCGTGTTGTCGTGTGCTATCTGGGTGTCTTTAGGGCTAAAATACAATTTTCCATGCACACTCTGCCAACCGATCCAAAATATAAATTTTGTTTGCATATTTATATTCGTGTAGTCGAGTACTACCTGTGTATTTAATTTTTTGTCTCTGGGACTAAAATACAGTTTTGTCACGCCCCTTCCCCTAATGATGTAAAATTAAAATGTCGGGGTGCTAAATTTTATCTCTCTAGAGCTTAAATACAGTTTTGCCACGCCCACTCCTCCCATTGACCCAAAATTCAAATTTTGTTTGCATATTTATATTCGTGTTGTCTAATACTATCTGTGTATTAAATTTTATCTCTCAAGGACTAAAATACAGTTTTGCCACGCCCCATTCGCCCACTCGCTTACTGATCGAATATATAAATTCCGTCTGCATATTCATATTCGTATTGTCGAGTACTATTTGTATACCGAATTTTATTTCTCTGGAGCTAAAATACCGCTTTGTCACGCCCTCTCCGCCCACTGATACAATATTTAAATTTCGTCAGCATATTCATATTCGTGTAGCCGAGTACTACCTATGTACCAAGTTTGATTTCTCTAGGGCTAACATACAGTCTTGCCACACCCCCTCCGCCTATTGACCCAAAACTAAAATCCGTCTGGATATTCATATTCATGTTGCCGAGCACTATCTAATTTTATCTCTCTAGCTCTAAAAATTGTTTTGCCTCGCCCGCTATGCCCATCGGATCCAAAAATAAAATTTCGTCTGAATATTCATATTCGCGATGTTGAGTACTATCTGGGTATTAAATTTTATATACCTAGCTCTAAAAAAAAAATTTGCCACGCCCACTCCGCCCATTTGCCCAAAATTAAAATTTCATCTGCAAATTCATATTCGTGTTGTCGAGCACTATCAGGGTATCAGATTGTATCTTTCTAGCTGTAAAAAAGCTTTGCCACGCCCACTCCGCCAACTGGTTCAATATTAAAATTCCGTCAGCATATTCATATTCATGTTGTCGAGTATTATCTGGGTATCAAACTTTATATCTCTAGCTCTAAAAAATGTTTTGCCACCCCCACTCGCCCGTTGGGTCAAAAATTAAAATTTCGTCTGCATATTCATATTCGTGTTGTCGAGTACTATCTGGGCATCAAATTTCATCTCTCTAGCTCTAAAAAACGCCCACTCCGCCCATAGGGTAAAAAATTACAAAATATATAGCCTGTAGTAATTTCCATATAGTACACTATCTGTCTTCCAAATTTCATTAAAATCGGTTCAGCCGTTTAGGCGTGATTGAGCAACAAACAAACAAACAAACAGACAGACATTCACATTTATAATATAATTAGGATTTCTAAATTGGGCGGTACCAGATGGGTATGGGAGATATTAGATGGGGCTTGGCACGACTTCCAGTTTTTTTCTCCAAAACTGTATTCTGCTATAACTTTACCAAATAAAGAATTTGGATACGATAGCGTTGTACTTATTGATATTTTTACTCCATCTCTAAAGTGGGCGGAAAGGTACATTTGTATCGGAGGTACAAGAAGGGCGTGGTTAGACTTCCAATTTTTGTTCAAAAATTTTATCCTGTTATATCTTTACCTAATATAGAATTTGGGTATGATCGCGTTGGATTTATTGATATTATTACTCCATCTCTAAAGTGGGCGGAAAGGTACATTTGTATCGGAGGTACAAGAAGGGCGTGGTTAGACTTCCAATTTTTGTTCAAAAATTTTATCCTGTTATATCTTTACCTAATATAGAATTTGGGTATGATCGCGTTGGATTTATTGATATTATTACTCCATCTCTAAAGTGGGCGGAAAGGCACATTTGTATGGCAGGTACCAGAAGGGGCGTGGCTTGACTTCCAATTTTTTTTGTCAAAAACTTTATCCTGGTAAAGCTTTAATAAATAAAGAATTTGGGCACAATCGCGTTAGATCTTTTAATTATATTAATCGATTTCTAAATTGGGCGGTACCAGATGGGTATGGGAGATATTAGATGGGGCTTGGCACGACTTCCAGTTTTTTCTCCAAAACTGTATTCTGCTATAGCTTTACCAAATAAAGAATTTGGATACCATAGCGTTGTATTTATTGATATTTTTACTCCATCTCTAAAGTGGGCGGAAAGGTACATTTGTACGGGAGGTACAAGAAGGGCGTGGTTAGACTTCCAATTTTTTTTAAAAAATTGTATCCTGTTATATCTTTACTTAAAATATAATTTTGGTATGATTGCGTTGGATTTATTGGTGTTATTACTCCATCTCTAAAGTGGGCGGAAATGTAAATTTGTATGGGAGGTACCAGAAGGGGCGTGGCTAGACTTATAATTTTTTTCCAAAACTTTATTCTTTTATAGCTTTACTAAATACAGAATTCGGGCATGATCGCGTTAAGTCTATTAATAATATTAACTGATTTCTAAAGTGGGCGGTACCAGATGAGTATGGGAGTTACCAGATGAGGCGTAGCTAGACTTCCAATTTTTTTGTGTCAAAAACTTTATCCTGGTAATGCTTTACTAAATAAAGAATTTGGGCACGATTGAGTTAGTTCTATTAATAATATTAATCGATTTCTAAAGTGGGCGGTACCAGATGGGTATGGGAGGTACCAGACTGGGCGTGGCTAGACTTTTTTCAAAAACTTTATCCTGTTAAAGCATTTCTAAATATATAATTTGTGTACGATTACGTTGGATTTATTGATATTAATACTTAATCTCTACAGTGAGCGGAAAGGTACATTTGTATGGGAGGTACCAGAATGGACATGGCTAGACATAAAATGTATCTTTCCAAATCTTTATCCTGACATAGTTTTACTAAATATAGAATTTGGGTACGATCCCGTTGGGTTTATTGATATTATTACTCGATTTCTAAAGTGGGCGGGATGATGCATTTGTATGAGAGGAACCAGAAGGGGCGGGGCAATGTAGCCCATTTGCAATACCGTAATTCATTTTGGGAAAATATTAACTCCTGCAAAATTTCAAAAGATTTGGTTGCGTCTTTCGAAATTTATCGTGCGCACCAGCCGGACAGCCAGACGGACAGACAGACATATCTAAAACGACTTAAAATCCTCTTCCGACGAACAAAGATCCAACTCTACTAGACACTATCCTATATGTGTGCAGCGCAGAATTCTGGGTAATTTATCTATTCTGGGAGTCTTCGTAAGAAAAAAACCATTAAGACGATTTTCGGTTTCGGTTTTGAACTGTATAATTACACTAGAACCAATTTTGTGCCTTGGTGTAGTGCAACCTCTTCTGACATGTCGAAATTTATAGTTATTTTCTAAACAACAACTTTTCCTTTTTTTACTTTACTGCCATAATAAACTGAAATTTACGCAAATTAATCAATTTAATTATACAAATATACATAAAAACTAAGTTCAACATCTGGCATATAAATAGAAACCTGATAATTTTCGTAATTTCCTGTCCCTACCTAATGAAATGTTTATTGCATCACATGTCGCCCCTGGCTTGATTTCTATTTTTGCTCATATTGATAAGCTGTGGAAACGACATCGTCACCGTCACCAATATCATCATCATGGTATCGCTATCATAACCATCCGTATCGTTGCTGTGCGTAAATTCTAATTCGAAATAAACGTAAAATTATTGCCCATATGTTTTATGAATGGAAAAACGATACGGAAAATCGTCATAACTAATAATTCATCATATTTCAGCAAAAAGACGAACACGAAATATAATACATATTGCAAAAATATGACGTAAAGATGAATGATAACAAAAAAAATACCATATACATATAAATGCCATACATGAAAGCGTTAAAGCAAAATAACAAGGAAATTGCCTGAACATACAATAAATATACAGCGCAATACTAAAACTATGAGGGAGTAGAGAAACAATCACTGAAGCCACTGCAGGATTTCCTATACTTATAAGAGTGCCCAGATTCATGAGTACATGTAGACACAATTCCCTTGTGTGTATGTGTTAGTGTGTGAGTTGAAGCTTTTCTCAATGAAAAATCTTGATTTGTTTCCGACATAGCCATTCATTTTCAATTCATTCATAGAAATTTCTTGTGTTACACGAATAGTAGGAGTAAGAGAAAAGGAAAGAAATATAGCGCTCCTTATGCCGAAGCAGACATATGAGACATTCCATGACATCACTAATGATAGTTATAAGAAGTTGAGAGATAATTTACTTTAAAGTACCGTGGGAAAGTTGTATATCGTATACGGCAATGTCTGTATTTTTCGTCTATATTTGTTCAATCATAAGGATTGCTTAAAAACTCATCCGTTAGAGAAAGGCACAATGAGAAAGTCAGACACGCGAACTGCCTCTTAAGGCGAAAAAAACATCAATGGAAGGATTGGAAGAGCGAAAAAGTTCGTCTAACTGTAAGATTAGAAATTTAGTGTCTGATATGAGAGAGCTCTTTTACAAATTGCAGGTTGCGGAACGTAGAGCACGTGAAGTTATCATGGTAATTATTATCGACGGCATATATTGTCTACCACCAAGACAAAGCCAGGTAAGAAGAGCAATACCTCAGCCATAGTATTACTCTTCCAACTCTCAGAACAACGCAATAGCCGGTACTGTCGGACTTCGGGCAGAACTCTTCATTACCAATAGTAATGAGCTGATAACGAACAAAGGAGATCCAAGTGATTTAAGCTAGTATAACGTCACTGTTTTAGAAGCTTTTACTAGACATGCCGATTGACTCGACACTTATACTGTTGACAACATCGAGGGGGGCCGGCAATGAAAGAACAATTTAGAGGACTGGAGCCGGGAATCTAACCACGAGCCGCCCGCATGGTAGTCGCGTGTTTTAACCACTATGCCACTGCCGGTTCCAAAACCGAAACAACATGTATCTTGCTTTCGTCGACTATAAAGCTGCCTTCGTCAATCCAATATGGCAGAAATAACTCAAAGGCAAGGCAAAGTTTGGTATTCCTGTGAAATTTATATGCCTTTGCAGAATGACCCTGACCGACACGAAATCAGTAGCAAAGATTGGCAAGGATTTTACTGAACCATTCTTTACCAGACGAACCCTAAAACCAGTAAGAAAGTTTCAGTCGGGCGACCCGACTTACACATACCATCACCCTCAGTAAAATAAAAAAAATTGTTATTATATTGATATTATTACTCCATTTCTAAAGTGGGTGGAGTGGTAAATTTGTATGGGAGGTACTAGAAGGGGCGTGTCTAGACTTCTAGGTTTATCCTCCAAAACTTTATACTGTTATAGCTTTACTAAATACAGAGTTTGGGCACGATAGCGTTGGATGTATTGATATTATTACTCCATCTCTGAAGTGGGCGGAAAGGTACATTTGTATGGGAGGTCCCATAAGGGGCGCCGCTAGGCTTCGAATTTTTTCTCCAAAACTTTATCCTGTAATAACTTAATAAAATATATAATTGGGGCATGATCGTGTCGAGTATATTGATATTATTACTCCATCCCTAAAGTAGGCGGCGTGGTTCATTTGTATGGGAGGTACCAGAAGAGGCGTGTTTACACATCCAGTTTTTTTCTCCAAAACTTTATCCTGTTATAGGTTTACTAAATACAGAATTTGGGCACGATCGTGTCAAGTGTATTGATATTATTATTCCATCTCTAAAGTGGGCGGAAAGGTACATTTGTATGGGAGGTACCAGAATGGGCGTGTCTAGACTTCCAGATTTTTTCTCCAAAACTTTATACTGCTTGAACTTTTCTAAATACAGAATTTGGTCACGATCGCGGTAGTTCTAATAATAATACTAATCGATTTCTAAATTGGGCGGTACCAGATGTGTGTGGGAGGTACCAGATGGGGCGTTGGTAGACTTCAGTTTTTTTTTTTCTCAAAAACTGTATCCTGCTATAGCTTTACTAAATTAAGAATTAGGGTACGAGCGCGATGGATTTATTGATATTATTACTCCATATCTAAAGTGGGCGGAAAGGTGAATTTGTATGGGAGGTACCAGAAGGGGCGGGGCTAGGCTTTCAAAATTTTTTCCAAAACTTTATCCTGTTATAGTTTTACTAAATACAGAATTTGGGGACGATCCCGTAGGGTGTATTGATATTATTACTCGATTTCTAAAGTGGGCGGAATGATGTATTTGTATTGGAGGTACCAGAAGGGGCGGGGCCACGTAGCCCATTTGCAATACCGTAAGTAGTTTTGAGAAAATAATAACTCGTGCAAAATTTCAAAACATTTGGTTGCGTCTTTCGAAAGTTATCGTGCGAACCAGCCGGACAGCCACCAGACAGACAGACAGACAGACGGACATGGCTCAAACGACTTAAAAAGTCATGAACCGAATTTGGTTCAAAGAAACCTATTGTCTGAAGTGATTTCTTCTATGTGTTACACTTTTGGGTCGTATCAAAAGATATATACCCTCATCCCTAAGGGTGATGGTATAACAAGGCGACAGCCTATAGGGGATCTCTTCAACATACTTATGGAAATGTAAATGTGGAAAACTGCAGTAAAAACGACGGCCAGAATCCACATGCTACTTATGTACGCTAATGATATCATTGGTCGAAAACTGCTAGATGTAACTGCAGTCTTATCTGAGGTTCAGAAGGAACCAGCCAAAGTTGGTCTATCGAGAAACGAGGACAAAACTAAGTTGCTAGTTTCAACGAAAAGAGAAACTACTCGTTTGTTATGATGCATGAACGTTGACACCTATAAATTCGATGTGGTAGACAATTTTAGTTACCTTTGCACCGCCTCAGCCTAGAAATTACAAGAAGAACACTCATTGCTAATAAATGCTTTACAGACTAAGCAAGCGATTACTTGACGAAGCCATTTACCGACCTTAAAAATTGCAACTATACCAGTAACACTATACTGGTCCTTCCTGTTTTGATTTATGGCGCAGAATCCCCTCAAGGGAGCAAATCTGTTCGGATGAAAAATTCTCTGTAAAACAAATGATCCATATCATTTATACTATAGAATATCGACCTCATATGAACCATTTGCTGTACACCAACATTGAAGTAGTCAAGAGCATGAATGAAAATGCTCCATCCCGATAAGTTTTCGACAATAAATTCGATGGAAGGCCCAGGAAAAAGCGACCAAAACTACATTGGAATAACCAAGTTTCTAAGAATCTGCGATGAACTGATAAAGAACCACAGATATACTCTTCCATGTGCGCATATGATCGGAAACTTACGATTAAAAGGAAATTTCCATCTGCAAGAGCGGTCTCAAAATCAAGGCGATCCGAGTTATTGATGGCCGCAGTAGTAGAAGTTTTTTTGGAGCCCTCAAAAACAAACGATTTCAAAATAAAGCGATTTCACCTTTAGGTAATAAAATACTTTCTACTCTAGTAGATTCGTCCCATTGCTTCTTATTCTTCTTTAATGGCAGTAACAACAGAAATTTATCCATCAGTAGCCGCACGTAGAAAAGAATTTCAAGCACTTCGGTCTATTGCACTCTGTAGATAGTTCGTCATCCCAAGTTTAGGTAACAGCACTTTCACCTGGTACATCCAATGAAGTTTCGGTCACCCCCTCCTGCGCAGCCCATCGAGTTTATTGTTCTAGACTTTTCGAGATGGATTATTTTCGTCCATTTCTACATCGTGTCCATGCCTATTGAAAGGTCTACTTGAACGCGCTTTGACTACGTCGCTGTCGTTATACAGCTTATATAGCTCACGTTACCTGCCGTGTACCTTGGTGGGTCAAAATATCTTGTGAAGTATTTTTCTCTTGAAGGCTCCCAGAATAGTTTTATCCGCTTTTGTCATTACCCAGTATTCTGCGCTGGAGAGATGTAGGGCAGTGTCTGGTAGAGCTGGATCAATACTCGTCGCTTGATTTCCTGGCTGTCATCCTAATTTTTGTAGATGGACATGGTAGACAAAATCATCTACCACCTCAGAGTTATAGTTGAGAACGGTCCCAAACGATTGGAGTCGCTTTTCGTTAAAACGAATACATAACTTTGTTTTTTTCTCATTTATCACCAGAACCACTTCTACCGCCTGCTTCTCAATGCTCGATTAGGCCGCAGTAACATCCCGCATTTCACGGCCTATGATATCAATGTCTTCGGCATATGAAAGCAGCATGCGACTTTTGTTGAAGATGGTACCATTCCTGTTTACTGCAGCCTTCCGCATGATCATCTCAATATCGATGTTAAAGAGGTCGCAGGACAGGCTTTATATCTTGTTTAAAGTCGCTTGGTAGAAAATGACTCTGTCAGATTGTTGCTCATTTTCAATAAAGACTTCGTGTCGGTCTGTGTCATCCCACAAAGTCGTATTAGCTTCGCGGGAGGACCAAACTCAGCCATAGCATCCAACAATTTCTGTCGTATCGGACTGTCGAATGTAGCTTTGTAGTCGATGAACAGATGGTAAGCGTCGTTCTGCATTCTTTGGGTCTTCTCCAAGATTTGCAGTAAAGTGAATATTTGTTCGTTCTTTGATTTTCCAGATCAAAAGCCGCACTGATAAGATCCAATCAAGTACGCTATGATGGGCTTAAGACATTTACGTAACACACTAGACAGGACGTTGTATGCGATGAGTAAATACTGATCCCGCGATAGTTGGTTAACACACTTGGATCGCCTTTCTTAAGCATAGGACAAAGAACACTCAGATACCAACCATCGGACATGCAGTCCTATAACCAAATCGTGCTCATGAACTGCTGCATGGACGTTGCCAGCTCATCACCGCCGGCCTCAAAAGGTTCTATTGGCATTCCCTCGGCTCCCGCAGCTGTATAGTTTTCAAGCCGTGCAATTGTCGTAGTGGACAATATACTCCTTCGTCAGTGATTGGCGTGATTTCGTCACTTATGTTATAACGCTCAGAGTACGAAAGTGTTTCCTCCATATTTGCAGCACATTCTGCGTGTCCACGATAAAATTTTCATCTCTGTTTTAACTGGTGGGAATCTCTATTCAGATCCTTTGCTTTTAAACGATAAAATTTTCATCTCTGTTTTAACTGGTGAGAATCTCTATTCAGATTCTTTGCTTCTCGGTTTTTGGTAGAACTTTCGGGCTTCACCTCAGTGCTTGTAAATTTCGATGTCCTGGATCTCTCATTTCATTCATTGTCACTTTTTCCGCCTAAAAAGTCGTTTCATCTCACTCCTCTTCTCCTTATAACGTTTCATCAGCGCACATGTTGCCATTGCCTGCAATTATGCCCAGTATGTAACATCCTTTTCCTCAGACATTGCTCGAGATTTCTCATCGCACCAGGTCTGGTCTGAGCTTAGTTTCCCATATTTCGGAATATGCTGTCACTGTGTTTTAGAAATATGAGTATTATTATTATTATTATTATTATTATTTGTTAAAAGTATATGAGTTAGTTGGTTGGAGTAGGGATTGGCTTTCTCGTCGGTGAGCAGATTTGTGATGTCTAGCTTCCTTTGCCTTTGATTACAAGAGTTCTTAGCACTACTTAATAGCGTGCGTACCTTGGCTAGGTGGTGATCCGAGTCAATATTTGCACAGGGACGTTCATAACGCTTGAAACATACCTTCCATCGATTGCCTCGTGATCAATCTAGTTTCTGGCCTTTTGGTTATCGTTATACCGGAATCTGGTTTCAGTTTGAATCTGTTATCTGATGCTTTGTTTTGTAGACTTAATTTTCCTACTGCTGAATCGAGAGCATCATCCCTTCTTAGCATTAAAATCTCCCTGAAAAATTTTAATGTTACGGGCAAGGTAGCGGTTAAAGATTTCCTCTAGGCGCTCATAGTATATAGAACATAGAATGTCCACGTCTTTGTATTCCCTCGGGGCGGGTACAGAAATCAGCGTAATGTAAATATATTTCACCTTAATGCGGATGGTGGATTTTTGGTCACAAGGTTAACCGCGAGACAAGATGTCGAAGTCTCTTGCCGACTATGAATCCATACATATTTGAGTCTTTCTGCATTGCAGCCGTAAAACGTGTCACAGTTCTTTTGTCGTGTGCACCCCTGTACCGTCCATCGAACTTCTCGTATAGCGGTGATGCCAGTCTTGTTTTTGTCGAGGACATTCGCTAAGTGGATAGAGGATGTCCATATCAGCAGAGAGTTGCGGACATTCCAGGTGCATATCCTTAAATCATGGTCCTTTTCAAACAAACAAAAATAATTTCCCTTCACACCGCATGAATGAGGTTTAGGATAGCTGCTCGCGTTGTTGTGAATTAACACGATTTCTATATTTAGATTCATAACTAACGGCACCTACATGTTTATCGATGAAACGTCACTGCTTGAGAAGCCTTATACCAGACAATCCGTTTGACTAGACACTAAACTGCGAAGTTGCTGTCGACAACATCGAGAGGGACGGCGATGAGAGGAAAATGTAGATGATCGGAGACAGGAATCTAAACATGAATCTCCCGCATGGTTGTCGCGTATTCTAACCATCATGCCAATGCTGGACGCAATAGGTTTCACCTATAATTAAAATTATTGGAAAAAAAATAATTTTAGTTATATTGGCTTATTTATATAGGAGAATGGGACTTTGTTCAGAGGTGGAAAGTTACTGATTGTTACTCACTTGGGAGTGACCAGAATCGATTCCTTTGTGGCACTGTCCAAGCAGCTAACTACTTCCGGTCTTAGACCAAGTATTCCCCGGGCAATGACTTCAAAGCAACCGCTTAGAAGTTAGCTAAAGTTAGAAGGCATTACAACCATGTATTCTGAATGGTCAAAGAGACATCTCAGGAAAATAGGCTTGAACCGCTGAAGCATGGTTGCATCGTGGGATTGGACGTGCAGATAGCAGCCGTATTACCAATCTTGGAGACGAGGGTTAGCAACCCACATCTTCCGAAAACTAAATTGCGAAAATCCATAGCGTCTGTTCCATATTGGGCGGCTTCCTGGTCAGCGTCTGCCTCAGAATGAGCGGCTGAAATGTTTCCTGGCAGTAGGAATAAAATACAGAACCTGGTGGGCTGGGCTTGCCACCCGCCACCATTATAATGGCAGTGAATAAAATGAGAAATAAGAGAAAAAGAAACCCCCAAAATGTTGACGACCACCGCAAACGTTTTAAGGACCATGATTTGAGAATATGCACTTGGAATGTTAGAACTCTCTGCCAACCAGGTGCCTCTATTCAACTGGCGGATGTGGATGCTCGCGGATGAGGATGTGTGACGTGTACTATAGCTGCCACGCGGCAAAGCATGAGTTTAGTTGTGGATTTGTGGTCGGCAAGAGACTACGACAGCTGGTCTCTAGGTTTACTCCTGTCAGTGAACGAATAGCCACCATAAGACTAAAGGCAAAATTTTTCTACATCACGCTGATATGTGCTCATGCTCCGACGGAGGAGAAAAGTGACGAGGTCAAAGACGAATTCTACGCCCAACTTGAAGAAACATATGACCGTAGCCCGGGCAATGATGTTGAAATCGTGCTGGGAGATTTTAATGCCAAAATAGGCCGGGAGAATGTCTTTAGCCCAACAGTCGGAAAATTTAGTCTGCATACTGACACATCGCCAAACGGAATCAAACTGATTGATTTCTCTGCAGCAAGGAACATGGTAATTAGCAGCACACGATTTGACCACAAAAACATTCACAAAGCAACGTGGATATCTCCCGATCAAGTAACGAGAAACCAAATTGATCAGGTGGTAATCGATGGAAGGCACGCGTCAAGTGTCTTAGACGTACGAGTGATCAGAGGTGCGAACATCAACTAGGATCACCACCGCACTGCAGTGAAGATGCGTACTAGGCTAAGCAGAGCGAAAACCCTGCGTAACCATCCACAGAGAAAGCTGGACATCGCTAAACTGCAGACCGCGGAGATAGCCAACGCCTATTCTGACCAACTCACTCAACTACTTCTTGATGCTCCAACTCCCGAAAATACTAGCGCGCAATGGCAACATATTGCCCACTCGATGGAAAGGACTGCGCGGTCCGTACTGGGGTATGTGAAGCCCTTTAGCGATAATGCCTGGTACGATGACGAATGCCACCCGGGAACAAGATGCTGCATACAGGGCCAAACTGTAGCCAATGGCAACGCGAGCTGTTCATGAAAAGTATAGGGAGAAGGGGCGGGAGGCGACTCGACTCTTCAGGCGAAAAAAACGAGAGCTTAAGGAGCGGAATAATGTGTGTATTGAAGATTACAGGAACAGAGGTGAAGCCCGAAAATTCTATCAGGAGATAAAAGGAAAGGTACATGGAACAGGTCTTCCCTCCTGTAAAGACAAGGATGGTCATCTCGTTACTGACTCCGAGAGCGTACTGAGAATATATAAAGATCACTTCTGCAGCCTATTGATGTGTGAAAACTTGACGGAAGAAGACTGTGCACCAATCCGAGAGGATAACATCGAGTGTCCACCTCCGAGCCAAGCTGAGATAACAACTGCCATATCCCGCCTAAAGAACAACAAGGCCGCTGGGGCTGATGGTCTTCCAGCTGAGTTGTTTAAGGCGGGAGGAGATGAGCTTGTTTTAAGCATGCAACAGCTCATAGAGAACATTTGGCTTCAGGACAGCATGCCAGAGGATTGGAATCTCAGTGTGCTATGTCCAATCTACAAAAAAGGTGACCGTAGTGTGTGTAAAAACTATCGTGGAATTAGCCTCTTACCGATTGCGTATAAGGTCCTGTCTAGCCTACTGTGTGAACGTCTAAAGCCAATTGTGGAAAACCTGATTGGACCTTATCAGTGCGGCTTTAGACCAGGCAAATCCACGACGGATCAGATATTTACACTACGGCAGATTCTTGAGAAAACCCATGAGAAGCCAATCGACATTTACCACCTCTTTGTCGATTACAAAGCTGCCTTCGATAGTCCCATCAGGCATCGACTATACCAAGCCATGTCTGGGTTCGGTATTCCTGCGAAGATAATTCGTCTCTACCGGTGTACCCTTACGAATACCAAATCCTCTGTTCGGATTGGCATGGATCTATCTGCATTATTCGATACGACGAGAAGTCATAGACAGGGTGACGGTTTGTCATGTATGCTGTTCAACATAGTGATGGAGAAGGTGTTAAGGAAGGCAGCGGTTAACATGTCTGGCACCATATTTAATAAGAGCCACATGCTGCTCGCATATGCCGATGATATCGACATTATCGGTCGAACGATGCGAGAGGTAACAGCTGTTTTCTCATCAGTTGAAAGGGAGTCAGCGAAAATGGGTTTGGCAGTGAATTAGGACAAGACGAAGTTAATGGTATCATCAAACAAAGTGTCCACCCGTTGGGGACGCAGCGTGAACGTTGAAAACTATTGCTTTGAGGTAGTGGATGAATTTATCTACCTTGGATCCGCCATGAACAAAAACAACAGTGTCAGCCTCGAAATAAAATAGAATAGTGCTTGCCAACAGGTGTTTCTTTGGACTACGCGAGCACTTTATAAACACCACCCTATCTCGAACTACCAAAGTCCAGCTGTACCAGGAACTAATTTTACCGGTCCTGTTGTACGCCTCCGAATCTTGGGTGCTTACACAGGCAGATGCAGCTCATCTGGCGGTGTTTGAGAGAAAAATACTCCGCATAATATATGGACCCATTTGCGTAAACGGCGAGTTTAGGATTCGGATGAACCATGAGCTGTACGAGTTATACCACGACATTGATGTCGTCAAGCGAATCAAAGTGCAACGATTACGCTGGCTAGGCCATGTCGTGAGAATGGATGAGGAAACTCCAGCGCGAAAGGTATTCTATCAAGACCTAGAAGGACGGCGCAAAAGAGGGAGACCGCGACTACGTTGGAAGGACCAGGTGGAGGAATCACTGACGCTGCTTGGTAGGACTGACTGGAGACGTTGCGCACAAGATCGAAGCGAATGGAAATCTTTTATCATTTCGGCCTCTGACTTAGGCACTAAGATATAAATATATATATGTGTCAAGTTGTTTTAAAGGCTAATAATAAATAATATAGGAGGAACCAGTAAGTGCAGCAGAACTTGTTTCGTAACTATTCTATATATGTATTTCCCAATTACGTCTCAATTCCTTATACATATATTTTTTATATCCTGCACCGACATCACCAATTTGTGTTAGATTTTACTGCAACTTCTCATATTTTATAAAAAAGAACAACAACAGAAACATTTAAAACGTATTAAATACTTCAAGCATCATCTACTTATGTACATACCAACATCGACAGTTAATATAAAAGTACATACCTAAGTACATTCTGAAACAATTTTTTTTTTGTGTTACCATATGAATATTTGTATACACTTAGAGGAAATACTCGTACCACCATATGCAGCATGTGTGTTGTGTGGTACTTGCAATGAACTTGGCCGTGACGTCAGCAACAAGTTTAAGCCACATGCCAGTAATAATGTGTTGTCCTTATCAAGAAAGACAACAAAGACCCCCTCACTAGATACCGCATAAAAAAAAAAACAAAATTGAAATAAATCCCAAATGCGTTAGCAAAGCCTCAAGCATATTTTTTGTTCGAGCCCTTATTTTGAACAAAAGGCAAAGAGCGAGAGAGGAGGCATAATACAGTAATGGTTGAGCCTGCACAAGAATGTAAAGTACATCTTTGGAGAACAAAAAAAGCTCTAACACCAGGAATTAAACGTAAGCAACAACCACCCTTAGACAACTGAACTGATGGTAGAGCAGTGGGGGTGCTTTCTAGTATAGATCCTTTTTATCTTTACTAACAAGAGAAACTTTAACAAAAAGCGCAACAGTTTTTCACTTACCGGGTATTGAGGTGAAGAAATTTGTTCGCACATTCCCGTGCTGAGTGTAGATTTGAGGCAGACAGTTGTCACAACATCACAAGCGTAGTTATACAGTAATGTATATTATAACAAAATTTTTGGAGATGTTTGTATACATACTTTGACATATTGACAAAACATGTGTATATGTGTGTGTGTGTGTCTTTACGTATATGTACAACAAATCTCCTGACTATTTTCCTCTTATCACAATTTTTATACCATCACCCGTAGGGATGAAGGTATATATCATTTGATACGACCCAAAAGTGTAACACATAGAAGGAGTCACTTTAGACCCTAGGTTTCTTTGAACCAAATTCGATTCATGACTTTTTAAGTCGTTTGAGCCATGTCCGTCTGTCTGTCTGTCTGTCTGTCTGTCTGTCTGTCTGTCTGTCTGTCTGTCTGTCTGTCTGTCGGGTGGCTGTCCGGCTGGTTCGCACGATAACTTTCGAAAGACGCAACCAAATGTTTTGAAATTTTGCACGAGTTATTATTTTCTCAAAACTACTTACGGTATTGCAAATGGGCTACATGGCCCCGCCCCTTCTGGTACCTCCCATACAAATACATCATTCCGCCCACTTTAGAAATCGAGTAATAATATCAATACACCCTAAGGGATCGTCCCCAAATTCTGTATTTAGTAAAGCTATAACAGGATAAAGTTTTGGAAAAAATTTTGAAAGCCTAGCCACGCCCCTTCTGGTACCTCCCATACAAATCTACCTTTCCGCCCACTATAGAGATGGAGAAATGATATCAATAAATCGTACCCAAATTCTATTTTGAGTAAAGCTATAACAAGATAAAGTTTTAGAGAAAAAAATTGGAAGTCTATTCACGCCCCATCTGGTACCTCCCATACACATCTGGTACCGCCCACTTTAGAAATCGATTAATATTATTAAAAGACCTAACGCGATCGTGCCCAAATTCTGTATTTGGTAAAGTTTAAGCAGGATAAAGTTTTGGAGAAAAAATCTGGAAGTCTAGACACGCCCCTTCTGGTACCTCCCATAGAAATGTACCACTCCGCCCACTTTAGAAATAGGGTAATAATATCAATACACTCGACACGATCGTGCCCAAATTCTGTATTTTGTTATATTATAACAGGACAAAGTTTTGGAGAAAAAATTGGAAGTCTAGACACGCCCCTTATGGTACCTCCCATACAAATGTACCTTTCCGCCCACTTTTGGGATGTAGTAATAATATCAGTACACCCAACGCAATCGTGCGCAAATTCAGTATTTAGTAAAGCTATAACAAGATAAAGTTATGGAGAATAAATCTGGAGCCTAAACACACCCCTTCACGTACCTCCCATATAAATGTACCACTCCGCCCAATTTCGAAATCGAGTAATAATATCAATAAAATAGAAAATTATTTGTTTTACTGAGGGTAAGGGTAAATGTAAGTCGGGTTGCCCGACTGAAACTTTCTAACTAGTTTTAATTACAAATCGATTATTTTCAATAACTCAAGACTTAAACAATATATTATATTGGGTGATGGTATTTATCAGTCAGTTAAACTGACTGAAATTTCTGTACTGGTTTAGGTTCATATGAATATTCCTCATACGTGCTTAGCACTTAGCTGTTGGGGAATTGTGGTCTTCGAAGAGGGAGAAGAGAGTCAGGTTATCTGTTACGATTTGGATTTACGTGTCTGAAGTTGTTTAGTATCTGCAATCGACACAGTCATACAAACAGACCCTTTAGCATATGTATGTTGTACATTCTGAGCAAAATGTACAGTGACAATGAAAAGTGAAAAGACCAAAATATTAGAGAGAATTTCGACGTCAATTAACATTCAATCGTCGCATGTAAGTGAGTTCGTCTGCGAAATAGCAATTGTCTATTTAAAATTAATTTAAAAACGTAAAACAAATGTAAACTAGTTAAGAAATTTCAGTCAAGTAAACTGACTGATACATACCCTCACCCTTTGAATGATGTTGTTTAAATCTTAAATTATTGAAATTAACCGATAGGACTTTCGGTCGTTAGACATGAGAATTACAGACATGTAGTAAAGCTGTACAGTTACAGCGTAAAAAGTGTTAATCAATTTTTCAACAAATGGAAACAGTACAATTTAATACTTCTAGTCCAACTGAGAACTAAGGAAAACGCATCTTATTATTTTAAACAAAAAACTTAACTATGAAATCAATTTCGGTCATTTGTATAGGAGGTACCGAAAGGGATGTGTCAAATAGTTTGGTTTTCTGATGATTTGGCTACATATACAAGATAAGTTAACAGACCCAATTTAAATATTCTCCAGTTTGGAAGTTATTGAAGAAATATTAATTTTCCACAAATATGTAATTTTGTATAGGAGGTACCAGAAGCTGTAGGCCTATATAGTCGATATTCATTCCGGAGTCATGCAAAATATGACTGGACAGAGTACCTCCACGTGGTGACGCCTGGAAACGTGCCTTTGACACCCGTCAGAGCACGGCTTACTGTGAGGGGCGAAACCTAAAACATAGGCACGTCTGCTCAGAGCGAGCGGTATCCTGGTCAGCGTCTGACCCAGAATGGGCGGCTGTAATAAAATCCTGGCAGGAGGAGAAAACTGCGACGAAGTGTGCTGGGCTTGCAACCCGCCACTGACGTTTGAAATATTGCAATGAAAAGAAGTAAGAAAACCAGTAAGAAAGTTTCAGTCGGGAAAACCGACTAACACAAACCCTCACAATCAGTAAACCAAACGAATTTCTAAAGTGGGCGGAGTGGTATATTTGTATGAAGTAGACGTAGCTAGACTTACAGTTTTTCCCCCAAAATTGTAATCGTGATTTAGCTTTACTAAATACAGAATTTGGGCACAATCACTTTGGGTTTAATGATATTACTAATCTATCTCTGAATTGGGCGGAATGGGACATTCCCAGTAGGAAGTATCGTCATACACGACATTGTCGTCAACGCTGTCCTCAGGAAAAAATGTGATAAATGTATGTACTTGTCGTCAGAACGCTCGGTTGACGACAAGCCGACCGACAAAATACTAATGTTGTCGTGCATTAAACAAATAAGTTCAATGTCACGAAACAATAACAACATAGAATTGAAGAGAGGAAAGTAGAAGTAAACAATTTTCAGTTTGTTGTAAACAGCAGTGCGTGACGGTACATGTATCGCACGTTTTCAATAAAACTACTTTAATTTGTTATTTTGAATTTTTAAGCACTGCTAACGACAATTTGACAGACATTGTCATTAGGTCATTATGTCGTGCATGATTGTGTGGGCGACATGTCGCTTATTAAGGCATCAAAGACAATTTGACCGACATTGTCGCTCATCAGATCATGCATGACAAAGCGGACACTTGTATGAAAATTTCGTCGACGATTTGTATGGTCGTGCACCTATCCCTGAGGATGTCTTGCAGACACTTCCTACTGGGTTTGTATGGGACTTCTGTACTTCTCCAAAACTTTATCCTGCTTTACTAAATACAGAATTTGGTCACGATCGCGTTGGACCTATAAATAATATTAACGTTTCTAAAGTGGACGGTAGCTGATGGGTATGGTTTTTCTCCAAAACTTTATCCTGCTATAGTATTACTAAATATAGGATTTGGGCACAATCGCGTTAGGTGTACTGATATTATTACTCCATCTCTGAAGTGGGCGGTACATTTATATGGGAGCTACCAATCTATTTTTCAAAACTTTATCCTTTAAAGGTTTACTAAATACAGAAATTGGGTACGATCCCTTTGGTTGTATTGATATTGGGCGGAATGATGTATTTGTATGGGAGGTACCAGAAGGTAAGTAGTTTTGGGTAAAAATTAACTCTTGCAAAATTTCAAAACATCTGGTTGCGTCTTTCGAAACTTATCGTGTTTACCAGCCGGACAGTCAAACGGACATGGTTTAAACGACTTAAAAGTCACGAATCGATATTGGTTCAAAGAAACCTAGGGTCTAAAGTGACTACTTCTATGTGTTACACTTTTGGGTCGTATCAAATGATATTGAGTAATAGGAAGGTAACCTACCGGTAGGGAGAGGGTATAATTATAAAATGGACCCTCCAAAATGTTGACGACCACCGCAAACGATGAAGTACCATGATTTGAGGATATGCACCTAGAATGTTAGAACACTGTATAGACCAGGTAACGCCATCCAACTGGCGGAAGTCCTCGAAGAATAAAAGGCTGACATAACCGCTTTACAGGAATTCCGGTGGACGGGAAACGGGTAATCGCGCATGAATGCGTGCGACATCTACTATAGTGACCATGCGGACAAGCACGAATTTGGATGTGGATTTGTTGTTGGCAATGAGATTGCGACACCTAATCTCAAGGTGTGTGAACGAATAGCTGAGTCAAAACTAAGTTTTTTTACATAACACTTATATGTTCCCCTTCTCCGACGGAAGAGAAATGCGGCACATCGCATCGAGTGTTCTGGGCGTACGAGTGATCAGTGGTGCGGACATTGACTCCGATCACTTTCCTACCGCAGTTAAGGTACGCACAAGGCTAAGCATGGCAAAAAACGTACGTAACCAGGCACAAACGAAAGCTGGACATCGGTAAACTGCGGACCACAGAGGTAGCGGACGACTACTAAACCACCTAACTCAACTGCTACGGAATGATCCAACCCCTGATAATATTACCTCGCAGTGGCAATATATGGCCGACTGCGAGTAGCGTACTTGGGTACTCAAAGCCGTCTCAAGATGACGCCTGGTACGCAATGCCACGAGAGAGACGGAATCTGCATACAGGGCCAAACTGCAGCCAATGGCAACGCGAGTTGTTCGTGAACGGCACAGGGAGAAGAGACGAGAGGCAACTCGTCTTTTAAGACGGAAAAAGAAGAAGCTGAAGAAGAGACAGGATGAGTGCAAGGAGTTGCTCCGAAGTAGAGGGGAAGCCCAACAATTCTACCAGAGTGTTAGGTCGAGAATGCGTGGAACAGGGTTGCCCTCCTGCAAGGACAGCGAAGGCCAGCTAGTGACGGACTCGGAAAACGTTCTGAATATATGGAGAGAACATTTCAGAAATCTGCTGGATACGGACACCATTCCAGAGGACCCTGCTCCAATCCATTACGATGGTATTAACGGCCCACCTCCGAACCAGAGTGAGATACTTGTGGCAATACCCGCCTTAAAAATAACAAAGCAGCTAGAGCCGATGTTCTCCCGACTGAGTTCTTTAAGGCAGATGAAATGGAGATGAGCATGCATCAGCTTATGGACAACATCAGGCTAGAAGTGAGCATGCCCGGGAATTGGAGTCTGTTATGTCCCATATACAAGAAAGGAGATCGTAGTGAGTGTAAGAATAACCGTCGAATAAGCCTATTACCAATTGCGTACAAGGTCCTTTCAAGCAAAATGTGTGAACGTCTAAAGCTAATTGAATCAAAACTAATTGGACCATATCAGTGCGGCTTTAGACCTGGTTAATCTACGATGGATCAAATATTAGCCTTACGACAAATCCTGGAAAAACTCATGAAAAGCAGCTCGACTCTTACCACCTCTTTGTCGACTAGAAAGCTGCCTTCGACTCTCCTATAAAGAGTAAGTTATGTGAAGCTTGCAAAGCTAATTCGACTTTGCGGTTGTACCTTAGAAAACACCAAATCCTCTGTTAAGATTGGTAAGGATCACTTTGAACCATTCAACATGGAAATAGGTCTCAGACAGGGTGATAGCTTGTCATATACACTATTAATTTAGTTATGGAGAAGGTGATGAGAAAAGTTGGTGTCAACATGTCTGGCACCATATTCCATAATAGCCACATGTCACTAGCCTAAGTCGATGATATATAAATCATGTGCCGAAATATGAAGGATGTTCCTGCAGTTTTCTCAAAACTTGAAAAGGAGTCAGCAAAAATGTGTTTAACGGTCAACGAGGACAATATAAACATAATGATTTCGACGAACAAAGAGTCCTGTCAATGGGGACGCACCGTCAACGTTGAAAATTATTGGTAGTAGATGAGTTTACCTTCCTCAGATATTCGGACTCTTACGGACTTCGGCAGCACTTTAGTAACACCATATTACCTCGGGATATTAAGAAACAGCTGTACCAGGTGCTAATTCTACCCGTTCGGTTCTGTTCTGTTCTGTTCTTACGACAACGGACATACAAAACCTGGGAGGATTCGAGAGAAAATACTCCGAAAAATATATGGACCTGTCTGTGTCGACGGCGAGTTTCGCCATCGAATGAAGGATTTCTAAAAAGTTTTCTTGATGTTTTTTTGTAAACTTCAAAATAGACATGAAACATCAGGTGAATGTCCACCGAATCGGGTAAATTAGCTACTCGCTACCAAGTTTCCGATTAAGAAATGATTTTGCAGAGGCGAATATCGCACGGAACAAGAGGCAGCATCAAATGCATTACTGCTGATCAAGTCCTGCTACGTATATTGATTGCTGCTGCACGAACACGAGTTTTTCAACTTGACCCAAAAAATCATCAATCGAAAGTCCCTTCGAGAAGCCCGTACACAAAATCGACAAAATTGTACATATGAAACATATCCTCATTATTACCACAATTCGTTTCACATCAATTTTGCTTTTCACTTTGTTAATATCCATTATCTGTATACTTTTTCTGTCGGACATAAAAGCAGCGATAACGTTTCTCGTTGCTCATCTTGAATGTCAATGACGCTTTTCCAAAGCATATCTCCCTACCCCCCTCCCCCCATTTTAGTTGTGCAGTTTACATACGTTTTGCCCTGAACTTCGCTTCGATAGCGGCATCAACGCAACTAACGACGACAACGACGTCCAAGGGTCAAGGCGCATGTGCCGGCTCACTCAGGAGATACATATCCGTTTTTCCCTAGAGTTCATTTCGTTGGTGATTAATCAATAAATTATGGGTTAACATCGTAATGTTGGATAAGTCAAGAGCAAGGCTATTTTAGAGGCATATTGCTCCTGTAGCAAGTTCATAGAGTCGAGTTGAAGGCAACAATGAAAGCTTGACAGTGATTATGGAGAAAAAGCTCTCTCTAGGGGAGAGAAAGTACATAGAACTCAACTGGTAAGGAATGAGACAGTAGTTTAGTGATGTCAAGAAGTAATATTTTCTGGGAAATTATAAAAAATTCATCAGTGATATTTTCTTAGAAATCACTGAAATTTTATTATTATATCTCAAACGGACCAGGTAATACAAATTTAATCTCATCAAACTTGCCCCTTTGATGTCGTCGACAACAACTTCTGAGAAACCGAGTATATATTAAGAGCTTCTCACGCAGCTGACGTTTGATATTGTCGTCAAACTGTAGGTCCCTATGTGTGAGTCTAAAAATGGCAACGGCTTTACTGACACATATGCGAGAAGTTCTGCTATACCTTATACATAAAATGCAAAGGGAAAATAAGTATTATTGTTCTTTTATTGGTAACTTATGGTATCGATATTGCAACTTACACTAGTTTTAATCTGAAATTTCTTTTGTATTATGGTACACTATGCTCGAGAAATATATTTTGAACGGATAAGTATCGTTATATAATGCTATACATTTTCCAAAGTCACCTTAACTTATTGCACGATATATAAGATCATATATAGAGTTTAAGTCGCTTGTTCTAACCACTATGCCACGGCCGGTCCCGGACCAAACATACACACTTTTACGAAACCCCCCAGAAAACAACCCAGAATCCACTGTTATCATAAAATTTCTTTGTACCCTAAAACGCAGTTCTCTCTATATACAAGCTTTAAGCTTTTTACAACATCGTACCATACCTGAGCAACAGCAGCAGCATCCCGTCGTCACACTGCGCACTTACAACATTCATTCATAAGTTACACAGCTCTTACCCAAGGCTATTTTTAACGTAAATCTAACAGCTGCCGGCCGGATAAAAATGTTGCACGCTAGGAATCCTAAAATAACTATAGTGGCAACGCACACACTCACAAAGTTGAAACGAAAAGCTCGATTGATTGATGAAAGGATACAGAGCAAAAACAAAAAGCATCAATCAGATAATTTCTTATTCCTTTGATGGACTTACCAGAAAACATTAGGAGATGGATTATTTTTGTATTATATGCAATTCATTTTCGTCGGAGATCTAAACAAATTTTAGGGTAAGGTAGAAGAACATTACTAAGCGAGTCTTTTGTTGATGTGAAAGAGAGGAAGTACATAACACGGGTCTACGCGAATGATCCAAAAGATGACTCCAGATGCACTGTTCATAGGGCACTTGTTTACAAAGGCAGTTTATACAATACACAAAAGAATATATGTATTGGAAAAAGATGGACTTTCTATAAATAAAGGATGGTTCATTTCGAAATTTTGTTTTTAATTATAAATAAAAAACTTGAAATAAAAATAAATGTCAAGAATTTTATTACAACCCAAAAGCCCAATCTCTGACATTTAATTTTTTAAAGATAATCTCATTTGAATATTGGCGCCGACAACTACGTCGGTGGTATATTTGGTAGGTCCAACTTTTGAGCTTTGACACCGTTCTCTCGTGAATTACGCGAATAATGTTGGTTTCTACATCTTAAATCGTAACTGGGTTATTGACGAAGACTTGAAATGTGGATATGTCTTTGTTTGGGGTAAACTTAATCTGTGTACCAACTTTACGAAGCAATACCACAAATAATTTTTCTGACTAAAGTGATTAAATTAAATATTTTAAGGTTTAATGTCATTGTAATACACTTGTGGAGAAAGAATACATAACAAATTTGTGGTTTCCCTATTGTTTTTGATTGGTATATGCCCAAAAATCGGTTTTGGAACCTATTCCGAGTCCCTGATTATGACGATTTACAGATGATCGAAAACTATTTGATCGCCCGGTCAGGGTTCGGCTAAAGAATTTATCGCATAAGATTTGATTAACATGTTCGGGTTCTAAGTTTGGATTTAAGGATCGGATTTAATGTTTGGATTTGGTTTTAAATAACATGTTCGGTTTCCAGACTCCGATGTCATGTTCGTAGCATAAGTATGGTATCAGCTAATAGATTCGTAGAATATAATCAGGTTTCGCTAACAGGTGCCGTTATCACGTAAATATGAAACCTATTCCGAGTCCCTGACCATGACGATTGACTGATGATGACAGATGATCGAAAACTATTTGATCGCCCGGTCAGGGTTCGGCTAAAGAATTTATCGCATAAGATTTGATTAACATGTTCGGGTTCCAAGTTTGGATTTAAGGATCGGATTTAATGTTGGGATTTGGTTTGAAATAACATGTTTGGTTTCCAGACTCCGATGTCATATTCGTAGCATAAGTGTGGTATCAGCTAATAGATTCGTAGAATATAATCTGGTTTCGCTAACAGGTGCCGTTATCACGTAAATATGTTCTTACACAATTTTACAATCTATCATACGCACAGATGACCAAAGCCCCTATGAGATCCAGACGACAGAAATCCCTTAAATGTACAGAAAACCGAAGGCATTATAAGGTACATACTATAAAAATTCCTATGAGGTGCAGTTAACCATATTCTCTATGAGATTCAGACGACAGAAATCCTTGTGAAGCACAGACGACCGAAGTTATTCTGGTGAACAGACGGCAGAAGTGCCTATAGAGTAGAGATAACATAAATCCCTGTGGGCTAAAGACGAATAAAGTTCTTCTGGTGAACAGACAACAGAACGACCGAAGTGTCTATGAGGTTCAGACGACAGTAATCCGTGTGAGGTACTGACGACCGAAATTCTTCTAGTGAACAGACGGCAGAAGTCCCTGTGGGGAACAGTCAACCGAAGATAATGCAAATGACCGAAGTCTCATTGAGATACAGACGACAAAAATCCCTGTGAGGTACTGTTGACCAAAGTTCTTCTGGTGAACAGACGACAGAACACCCTGTGGGGTAACAGACGACCGAAGTCCCTGTTGGAGTACATACGACAGAAATCGCTGACCAAAATTCTTCCGGTGAACACGACCGTATTTCCTGTAGGAAACATACAACCAAAGTGATTTTCACGCACTTAAGATAGAATTCCCTATGAGGTGCAGACGACCGAAGTTTCTGTGATATACAGACGACAGAAATTTGTGTTACTAACAGACGACGAAATTTCTTTTGGTGAACAGACGGAAGAAGTCGCTGTGAGGGAACAGACGCCCAAAAGGTCCTTTAGAGTACAGAAGGCTGAAGACACTACGGGGGAACGGACAATAGAAGTACCTGTGAGATACAGACGACCGGTGATTATGTATAGTACAGATGACGGATAACCCTGTGACGTACATACGGCCAAAGTTCTTCTGCTTAACAGTCGGCAGAAGTCCTTGTGAGGTACATACGGCCGAAGTCTCTGTGGGATACAGATGGCCAAAGTCCGTTTAAGATACAGACTGCAGAAAATCCTTTGAGATACAGACGACAGAAATTCCTGTGAGGTACGGACGAACGATGTCCTTTTGGGATACAGATGACCGGTGGTCGGTACAGTACAGACGACAGAAATCTCTGTGAAGTACAGATCACCAAAGTTCTTCTGGTAAAGATACAGAAGTCCCTGTGGGGAAACAGACGACCGAAGTCATAGAAACCCCTGTGAGGTGCATATAATCGAATTCCCTGTGAAATACAGGCGGCAGAAATCCCGACCGAAGTTCTTCTGATGAACATTCAACAGAAGTCCCTCCGGGAAAGGAAACAACCGAAGGCATTCAGAGGTGCATACTATATAAATCCATGTGAGGTACAGATGATAGAAATCCCTGTGAGGTACAGACCACCAAAGTCCCTATAAAGTACAGTCGACAGAAATCCATGTGAAGTTCAGACGACCGAAGCCCTGTGGAATACAGACAACCGATATTTCTGTGAGGTAGAGACTACTGAAATTCCTGTAAAGTACAGATGACCAAAGTTCTTCTGGTGAAGATACGGCAGAAGTCCTTGTTGGGGAACAGACGACCGATGTTTCTGTGGGATCCATACAACAGAAATTCATATGGAGTACAGACAACCGATGTTGGGTACAGACGTCTGTGTGGTACATACTGCCGACGTCCTGTGGGGTAAAGATGACGGAAATCTCTGAGAGTTACAGAAATTCCTATAAGTATGACCAGAAGGAACAGGTGATGTAAATAATATTCACAAATTTTGAACAGAACATATTGTTTCAGTAAGTTCTACATTGGCCTAAGGTCCGTCAGAGACGTAGACTAATTCAAGTCATGCCACATTACTTCTTCAATGTAATTCTTTTTCTAGTGAACCGGCGGCTGCAGTCCCTTCGTAGTACAGTCACCAGAAATCTCTGTGTAGTTGAGACGACCGATGTTTCTTTGGGATACAGATGGCCGATCTTTATGTGAAGGTGAGACCACAGAAATCCCTTTGAAGAACAGCTGACCTTTTGGTGAGGTTCAGACTACCGATGTTTCTGTGAGGTACAGATTACAGAAATACCTGTAGGATACAGACATTCGATGTTTCTGTAGAGTACAGACGTCTTAAGTTTCTGCGAGGTACATACGACCAATGTTTCTGTGGATTACATACGACCAACGTCCTGTGGAGTACAGACGACGGAAATCCCTGTGAGTTACAGATGTCCCTGTTATCAGATCAGAAGGAATAGATGATGTAAAAACCAGTAAGAAAGTTTCAGTCCGGCAACCCGACTTACATATACCATCACCCTCAGTACAACAAAAAATTTTCTATTATTCTGATATTATTACTTGATTTCTAGACTGGGCGGAGTGGTACATTTGTATGGGAGGTACCAGATGGAGCGTGGCTAGACTTCCAGTAATTTTTTTCGCAAAAACTGTATCCTGCTATAACTTTATCAAATACAGAATTTGGGAAAGATCGCGTTGGATTTATTGGTAATATTACTCCATACTAAAGTGGGCGGAAAGGTTCATTTGTATGGGAGGTACCAGAAGGGGCGTGGCTAGACTTCAAATTTTTTTTTCCAAAGCTTTATCC
Organism: Muscina levida; assembly: GCA_964034835.1. NCBI lineage: Eukaryota > Metazoa > Arthropoda > Insecta > Diptera > Muscidae > Muscina > Muscina levida. The sequence goes on along the minus strand of OZ035880.1, from coordinate 48,537,361 downwards.
TGTTATAGCTTTACTAAGAACAGAATTTGGGTACGATCCCATTGGGTGTATTGATATTATTACTCGATTTATAAAGTGGGCGGAATAATATATTTGTATGGGAGGTACCAGAAGGGGCGGTGCCATGTAGCCCATTTGCAATACCGTAAGTAGTTTTGGGGGAAATATTAACTCATACAAAATTTCAAAACATTTGGTTGTGTCTTTCGAAAGTTATCGTGCGTACCAGCCGGACAGCCAGACAGACAGACGGACATGGCTCAAACGACTTAAAAAGTCATGAATCGAATTTGGTTCAAAGAAACCTAGGGTCTAAAGTGACTCCTTCTATGTGTAACACTTTTGAGTCGTAACAAATGATACATACCCTCATCCCTAAGGGTTATGGTATAAATAGTCACACGTTCTGAACAGAACGATCAGGGGCGTAGAATACTTTAAGTCTAACCAGATTACTGTATTGTAGCTAGGATATAGGACTTTTTATAATTCTTTCTCTAAATAACAGTACCAGTAATATGACGACGGTATCCATAGAGGACAAGTGCGATATAAAGTTGATGCAGTCTATATGTCTTAGGAAGAGGTGGATCCGACTGCTGAGGCCTTATACCAGCTTGCAAGGTATGCGGCATCTTAAAGGTATCATCTTATCCTTGGATGCGACGCCACTTCTCACCATGCGCAGTGGGCTAGCAAGGATACAAATACAAGAGGTGAGTCATTGTGCACTTAAGTTTTGTAATGTGGGAATACCCCGACCTTTAGTAATAATAGTAATCAGGGTGGTGGAATAAACAACTGGAAATCTTGCGCAAAGCTACCAAACGGCTTTTTAACAAAGCGAAGGGTACGAACTAAGAGGAGGTTTGGAATGTTTTAATAACCAGTTTCAACAGTTACAGAAGCGACAATAAAAGGTCAAAGAGAGCTACGTGTATTAAGTGCTGCGAGTAGGTACTCGATATCAATGAAGCCGCCCGGTTCACATGGGTTCCGTCTAAGGAGCCAAAAGGATTGGATTTCATTTGTATTGGATTTCAGATTGGTCATGGATCGAGTGAGCTGCTGGAGCTGCTGATGGACACACACTTTCCGAGCTGAATGGACTTGGATGTGGATGAAGAAAAGGGGAAATGGTATATTAATACTTTTGAACACTATAAATCGCCTGGTCTGGATGATATAATACCAATTATGCTGCAGGCCTCTGTGCATATTATATCTCCGATTCTGTTGAACATCTTTAAGGTTTATGTTCTAAAGAAATGGAGGGAGGTTAAGGTGGTTTTTATACCCAAGGCGGGTAAGCCCATTCATAACTCTCCAAAGGACTACAGACCAATTAGCCTGTCAACCTTTCTGATAAAAGTTTTGTAGACATTGGTTGATATTTATAAAAGGACATCATTAAGCCCTTACACTCTGAGCACCTCTCAACACGCATACATGGCTGGAAGATAAGTTGAGAGCGTTCTACCTTAAGTGCTAGGCTTTACGGAATGCAACCCAAATTCAGGTGACTTCACTTTAGCTGACTTCCTAGATGTAGAAAGGGATTTCAATAATGTGACGTAATGTGCCATAAAGAACTCTTTGGACAACATCAATGTACCACGACCGCTGGTGAATTGAGTGGACTGCATGCTGGAAACCCGTGTTGTCAACTCAGAAAGCAGATGGAAGCTGCGTGAAAAAGATACCTACTAGAGGAATACCACAGAGAGAGTCCTGTCGCCTTTTCTATGGCTCCTTGCGATAAATAGAGTACTAAAATCATTTAATGATGGTACGAAGTGCAATATGCGGATGATGTGATTATCCTAATAGGTGAGAAATGTCTACCAACGATATGTGACCTTTTGCAAACTGCCCTTGGAAAATTACTACGATGGGCCTTGACCTATTGTCGGGGGGTGAACTCTTGGTTCTCTTTACCCGTAGATATAAGGTCAATAACTGTACTGTTGTTCTCGATGAGAAACTAAATTGGTCAAGGAATACCGAGGAGAGGTTTGAGTGGTGTCAATGCCTTTTATGTGTGCACCTAAGAGCATAGATGGGATAGATCCATATCGGACTACTACCTGTGACTGTGTGAGGACGAGGGGGAATTCGATACGATGGAACATCTTTTGTATACCTGTCCCGCTCTAGCCCGTATGGGGGCAAAGATACCTAGGGAAAGATACGCAGATGACCATTGAAACTTCTCCTCAATATTAACACGTCGTCCGATTAGCCAATTACCAGTAACCACTACTATTAATCTTGATGTATCCTCTTCGATGTGACCAATCATTGGTTTCGACCATGTTGATCTGATTGCCCTTCTTAATCAGCTATAAAAAATTAATCACCTGCGACCTTTGACCTAAACTTATTTCTATCAAATCACAATATAAACTGCCAGCGATTACTACAAAATAAGTATGTATGTAGAAAACAAATAATGTACCGCCTTAAATATAACAACAAACGTTCATTCATGTTTGGTTTCCTTCACAAATCCCATCATTCAAATATCCTTAATCCTTAGTACACAACTAAGAACCATCCACCTTACTTCTAGCATCTATAAATAGTCACTCATTACTTGTTTTACGGAATGCGTTGCAATCATTCTAAAAATAGTAGTACAAAAGGAAATAATACCAAAAAAGAAAACAAACAGAAAACTTCCAGACTGCGATGAATACAAATGAGAGTAAAATACATTGAAGACGACACTAACAAAGAAGTAAAAGTACAACAAGAAAGTGGTGCATGTTGTTGTTGTTGTTGTTGCTTTCTCTTGTCCTTGTAGCAACGCAAATTAGTTCTCTGTTCAAACGAAGGAAGTACAAGTGAATGACATTTTGTGAATAGGATGTCGGAGAGTAGTGGGAAGACAACTGTTCTCTTGGGTGTCAAAGAGAGGATGTAATAAAAATAAATTATTTATTTCCTTACAGTTAAAGCATTAACCAAATTAACCGCTGGTGTTGAGACCGGTATCACATAAAAATATATATATATATGTAGATGTTGATGTGTTGCTTTCTCTAGGCTTGTTGTAGAAATTTAGTATGAGCTTTATTGCATATTTTTAGGATGTTCATATAATTTTGGTGATCATATGAGTATTTCCATAATGAGAATGGAATAAAAGTTGTAGATATTTAGACAAAATATTTGTATAACCTTCAACACGCGCACGCATGAACCAAAGGTTATCCTCAGTATGTTCTGCCATTTGTAACGATTATAAGAAGGCGTGAGAGAAATGGCAATCCATATGTATATATAAAATTGCTTGATGACCGAATGATTGGGAAATTCATCAACGCCCTAACCATATGGCTGTAGATAGGATTTTGAAATTAAGGGAAATTTTTTAAATTCGTACTTTAAGGGGTAAAAAAGCTCCAAAAAGCGTACGATTGTTACCAACGCCCGGACCAAACGGCTTAAGGTAGAATCTCGAAAATCTCTATGGACAGACACACATTTTAAAGAATTACGAAGAGATTTTTTTTAAAATTCGTACTTTTAGGGACAACAAGGCTTAAAAAAGGGATAAAACTGGAAATACCTAAAGGTCAAATAGCAAAAATAAGTGTGAATTCTTATTTTATGATGTAATTGTGCAATATGGCTGGATTTTTTGAAAGTTGTACTTTTATGGGGTAGATGTCGAAAAAGGGATAAAATTGGTACCATCTTCCAGAACAACCGGCTAAAGGAAGAAACGCAAAAATAGGGGTAAAAATTTATTTTATAGAGTAGTTGTGCTACCGGCCGTGGCATAGTGGTTAGAACACGCGACTACCATGCGGGAGATCGCAGGTTCAAACCTGGCTCCAGTCATCTTAAAAGAAAAAAATAAATAAAATTTTCTTTCATTGTCGGCTCTCCTCGAATGTTGTTTGACAGCAACTTCGCAGTATTAAGCGTCGATTCAATCGTCGTGTCTAGTAAGAGCTTCTCAAAACAGTGACGTTCGCATTCGTCGATAAAGCGTGTTAATCATTCATGGGGTGCAAAGGAAAATTAAGTTAAGTTGTGCTATACAAAGGCATTTTTTTAAATTCCTTCTTTTAGAGGTAAGTATGAAGTTGAATACATATTTTATGGGGTAGTTGTGCGATTTGAAGTAAATTTGGTAATTTGTACTTTCAGGGATACAAAGGTTAATAGATATACAAAGGTTTTATACGAGTAGTTGGTGCGATACAAAGGGATTTTTCGAGATTCGTACGAAAATTGAATAATGCAAGACGGGAAAGATTGTCCATATACATTATATTGCTTGGTTTTAACGTACGCGTCTTCCTAAGAAAACCTTAAATATTGAATTAAAGTTTTTTCAAAGTTGCAATTTGGGGCAATGAAAATGTGCGTGGCACTAGAGAATTTGTGACCAAATGCGTGAAAAATGCGTCATGATATTTCGGAGAGCAGGTTCATCTCCCCGAATAAGCTTGTGGCTGTTAAATTAGGGCTTTAATAAAACTGATCAAATTAGCCTAGTCACTAATTAAAATCCAAATGCAAGAAAAGACCAAGAAATACTTTTATTGTACTTTTGAGTACAGTCCTTTTTTTGTACCAAAGTACTTTTACTGGCCCAAAAGCTCTTTTCAGTTGCACAAAGTACTTTTTTTGCGCCAGAGTACTTTTTCGTACCACAAAGTACTTTTAATGTAATTTTCGGTACTAAGTACTTTCTTTACTAAAGTACTTTTTGGTTCCAAAAAGTACTTTTATTGGCCCGAAAGCACTTTTCTGTCGCACAAACAACTTTTTTTGAACCATGTGCTTTTTTTACTAAAATGTACTTTTATTGTACTTTTGGTGTACTAAAAGTATTTTTGGGTCAATAAAAGTACTATTTGGTACAAAAAAGTACTTTGGTAGATAAAAAAGTATTTTATACCAAAACGAGCATTAAAAGTACCTTATGGTACATAAAAGTACTCTGTTACAAAAAGAGTAAATTGTACCGAATAGCACATTAAAACCAGTACAGAAATTTCAGTCAGGTAAACTGACTGATAAACACCATCACCCAATATAAGATACTAGCGGACCCGGCGAACTTTGTCTCGCCCCAATTGTATGCCTTCAGATAAGCTCAGTAGAGAATGTTTGATAAACAAAGTTTTTCGATTAGTTATCCACCGCAAAAACAAACAACGAAGGCGGCTCTCCAAAACTCGAAAAGGCAACGTTCAGATGACCGCACTTAAAACAGGGAAATTTGAGATTAATCTCACATACTTCCAACGATAGGCCTTGAGATTTATTGATTGTCGTCGGGGAATTGAAATGAATGATCAGTTGGAATTATCTGATTCGTAAGATAAGGACTTAATTCTTGGTGATCTTCTGAAATCACATTGTTTAACAGATTCTAGACGGACAACCGCATACCGTTGCACAATTTCGGTTGATTCAGATTCCGCAATATGATTATTATCGATCCCACCATCATCTGTAAATTATGCGACACATTAAGCGAGTTGAAATATTCGACCGGATTGTTGGTCGCTTTATCCTCGTCGGTCACGCTGTAAACAGATTTGTACGAATGCAGTTTTCCAGCGATTTAACTTTCTAAATTGAAATTCTAGCTATCGATGTCTTTATTCTTCGCTGCTAATAACATTCTGCCCGTAAATTAATCCAATCAAGATTTTTATAATTTTGTGCAATATAATGAGTTGCTCTTCCAACGATGTGAACTTGCAAAAATTTGCAGGGAACGATATCAATTCAGTCGAAGCATCAACACGAATTTGGCCATTGCCAAGCGACAGCATTTGTTTCGAGAATTCAGCAGAAGATGGGAGGTTCTGAAAGGAGCCCCCAATTTATTGGTAAATTTCAACTTCTTGACATTGACGACAATTTCAAGCATGGTTTAAGCAAATCTGCAGCATTAGACATTGTGAGCAAAATCATAGCTCCACCAAATCGATTTAAGTCCCCCCGTAAATCCTTTATCGTTCGTCAACTACTTCCAAAGCTCGTTTATTCGTTATCGGACATTCATCCGAAATGTTGATTTGGCATTTCCGCATACACTTCCCTGTTGCCAAATTCTTGGTCATTGTGTATTTTGGCTTTTCAACCATGAGAAGATTCATCGACAGTTTCAAAGCGGAATTTGCAGTTCGACTGCCTTCCAACAATGTGGTAGCTATGCCACATCGAGAAAGTAAATGACTTCCGTTTCGTCGAAAATCGTACACGTTCTTGTACTCGGCATTTAACAGCGGCACATTTGCTCGAACTCTTCCGGTCAGCTCACCTAGATAATTGTCTTGCTCCCGTTAAAATTCGCGATCGAATGCATCTTGCATCGAACGATTTGAAGCTGGCATTCCCAATGTCGACAGCTGATTGCCGCACATCCCATCGGGTTCGACGGATTTTTTATCTAAATATTATTTAATTCAAATTTTTCACCTTAACATCGTTCAAAACCATCAAACCATGCGAAAATTGCAAATATTTGTCGATAAACAAAAAAAACAAATTTTTTGCACTTTTCCGGAATTTTCCGAGTTTTTCCCTAGAATTTTTCTATTATTCCATTCGAAAAGCCATTCCGTAACAACTGCACACAAAATTCTATACAAAAAATCAATTTTAAATTTTTCCAATTTTCCGAAGGATTTCCCCAAAATTATCTTGCATAAAACCCTCATATCAATTACGAACAATTGAATAAAAACTGAGCAAAATAGGACAGCCGTTCTCTCTTGATGAATTACTATACACTGTTCACACCGTTTTTATACATATATATTTCACAATAAACCGAATTTTTCCAAGCATCACAACGAATTTTACACTTTACGTCGTCTAAAATCATCAAATCAAGCGATACAATGAAAAATTTCGTCGAAAAAATCCAAAATTTTCAAGTTTTTTCCACAATTTTCCGAGTTTTCCACCAAGAATTTTTCTATTTTTCCATTCGAAAAGTCATTTCGGAATAATTATCCGAAATTTTCACATTTACATCATTCAAAATTATCAAAACACAACAAAAAGTAAAATTTTCTATTGCAATTGCACACAAAATGTTATACAAAAATTCAATTTGCGATGCAAAATGTTACCGAAAAAATCCTATTTTGGGAGTTTTTCCGAGTTTTCCACCGAGAATTTTTTTATGTTTCCATTCGGAAAGTCATTGTGGAATAATTATCCAAAATTTTTCACTGTTACATCGTCCAAAATTATCAAATCATACGATAAAATGCAAAATTTCGTCGAACAACAAATTCAAACTTTTTGAATTTTTCCGGAATTTTCCGCATTTTTCAACAAAAATTTTCCATTTTTCTATTCGGAAAGCCATTCTGTAACAATTGCGCACAAAATTCCATACAAAAAGGCAATTTTTGATTTTTCCAATTTTCCGACTTTTCCGGAAGATTTTCCTAAAATTTTCATTTACATAAACCTGCTCCTGGCAATAACGAACAACTGAAAAAAAGTTTGAGCAAAATCGGCCCAGACGTTCTCAATTGATGAATTACTATACATTTTTGCCACCATTTTTATATATATAGATTGTTGAAGTCTTGAGTTATTGAAATGAATAGATTTTTAATTAAATTAAAATTACTTATGTATAATTTTTCCCCATAATTTGCCAAATAGTTAGGTTTTCTGAGGTTTCGCCTCCTATCACAATATAAATTAACCGACTAATTTTCATTACCCCTCAAATGTTGGAAGTTATTTTCCAAAAATAGGTCATATTGTATGAGAGGTACCAGAAGGGGTGAACCGATATAGTCCACATTCACTCCTGATTCATATTTTCATAAGCGTAAAAATTACTGATAATTTGATTGAATTCAGTGTACTTAGAAAAAAAGATATGTTTGTAAGACTATGGGGGTGAGTTCGGTCCTTTGTATGGGAGGTACCAGAAGGGGTGTGTCAAATAGTTAGGTTTTCTGGGGTTTTGCCTCCTATAATAACATAAATTAATTGACCAATTTTCATTACCCCCCAAGAGTCCGTTTGGAAGTTATAGAAGAAATATTAATTTTCCAAAAATAGGTAATTTTGTTTGGGAGGTATCAGAAGGCGTAAACCGATATAGTCCATATTCATTCCTGAGTCCTATTTTCATAAGCGAACATCATACTCAAAATTTGAGTAAATTAAGTTTACTTACAAAAAAGATATGTATGTAAAACTTTAATGGTCAATTAGGTCATTTGTATGGGAGGTACCAGAAGGGGTATGGCAAATGTTTCGGTTTTCTTAGGGTTTGTCTTTTGGTTTGTTTGCAAGATAAATAAACTAACCAAATTTAAATATCCTACGATCGTCCGTTTGGAAGTTATGAAAGAAATATAAATTATCCAAAAATAGGTAATTTTGTATGGGAGGTACCAGAAGGGGTGTGGCTATTTTGCCAATTTACAATCCCATAAGTTCGTTTTGAAAAATATTACTACTGGTAAATTTTCATACCGATCCGTTAAGGTTTACTCCAGTTATCCTGCTGACCAGCCAGCCAGCCAGACAGACGGACATAGCTCAATCGTCTTAAAAAGCCCTGAAACGAATTTAGTCTTAAGATACTTGGGGTCTAACTCGTCGCACTTTTTTTCGTATCAAATGATATATACCCTCATCCCTAAGGGTGATGGTATAATTACTTTTTGGCACAGAAAAGTACTCTGGTAAAAAAATACATTATTGTACTTTTTGGTACAAAGTACTTTCTTTTGTACTAAAGTACGTTTTTGTACCAAAAACGTACGTTTTTGTAACAAAAAGTACTTTTATTGGTCCAAAAGCACTTTTCTGTTGCACAACGTACAATTTTTGTACCAAAATAATTTTTGTACCAAAAAATACTTTAAACTTTTGGGGCAATAAATGTTAGTATTTTTATGTTAATAAAAGTACTTTTTGATACAAAAAGGTACTTTGTACCGAAAACAAAAATGTACTTTGTACAACAGAAAAATGCTTTTGGGCCAATAACAGCACTTGTTGGAACAAAAAAGTACTATGGTGCAAGAAAAAGTACTTTGCACCAAAAAGTACTTTTTGGTACAAAAAAGTACTATGTGCAACAGAAAAGTACTTTAGTACAAAAGTACCTTAGTACAAAAGAAAGTACTTTGTACTAAAATGTACAACAAAAGTACTTTTTGGTATTTGATTGCATTTCGATTTTATTTATTGACTTGGCTCGCGAGCTGTCTCTTGCCACTCGAGCCGAGAGCTCATTTGCAATTTTGGTGCTCTTGGCTCACAAGCGTAAATGTGCGTACATGTACGAAAATGTATCTCAAGATTATAGGGGTGTTTGGGAAATTTTCGAAACAGATTCTTGTTGTACTCATAGACGCCTATCAGAAATATAGTTATGTTCGCAGGTATATTTCGCCTTTTATATATTAATCAGTGTAGAATTGTAAGAAAGATGGCTTTCCGTCTATCCCCGCGATAACAGTCGTAGGTTAAGAGCTATCGAGCTGAAATTTGGTATACAAGCTTCTACCCACTAATATGTGCAAAATCGTACAAAACGAATGATGAAACGAATATGTCCTTAATTAACTAGGGGTCCAACACGTTTCATTCACACTTCTTCCCGTATCAAATGATATACACCCTCATCCCTAAAGGTAAAGTATAAAAAGCAAAAAAATATAATTATGTAGTGAATACTTATTATATAACATTTTTTAGTGCTGTAAAAAATCCCAGAAAAATTGTTTTCAAATGAAAGGCCAAAAAAGTTATCTTTTGCCAAGGCAATCCCCCAAAAAAATACCAAGCGCACCACGTTAAGAAACCCGCATCTACTCTCGGTGGTATTTCAAAATAAACCATTAAAATCAATTACTAAGAAACCATTTAACACACGTGTAAATCGATTAAAGTTTTACTTGTCACAAAAAAATATTTCGTTCAACTCAGCATAAATGGACAAATAACTATTTCCTGCATGTAATACAAAACAGAGAGCAGAGTAAAAAGGGAAATAAGAAAACTAAAAAATTCTCATTCATCTCTATGGACCACCACCATCCCTACCACTGCATCCAAATTTTTCTGACAAAACGTTAAACCGAGGCTACGCCCTAAAGTAGGCAACACAAAATTCTAAGAAAATTTAAACAGCACCGTAAAGAAAAATTCCCTTGAAAAATAATTGAGGAGAAAGAACATTACAGTGTTGACGAAGAACACTCGTACACGTATGCAAGTGTCTGTATACATAGGTATGTACTCGTATAGGTATATACATATGTATGTATATAGTATATTAAAATAATTGATTTCTGACAGCAACAAACAACGAAATGTCATCACACTCACCGTCAAGCGTTCATGTACGGAATGAGTCGAAGCAGAAGGAAATTTTGTGTTCGGCCCTCTTTTACGCTTGCAGCTGTGGAGGGGTCAGTCAGCAAACAGTTTGGTTTGGCAATGGGAAAACACCGATTCGCAATGACCTTGAATCCTGGCCAAGAAACGACGACTGCGACTGACGATGGTAGGTCTGTGATGAATGTGTGAATACACCGACCGCATTCGCAAATTGCTTGAGGGGGGTTATGGTGGAAATTCATTCATAAAAATACTAGGACATGCGCTGTTGAGAAATTCCTGCAGTTTCGAAGTTTTGATTACCCCTTACTGTGAGCGTAACACGCTTTTCTACCATCTCTCTCTCTCTCTGCCGTTTACTCTCTACTTGGTTTTGCAAAAAACATATAACTTCCCAAGGCCATAATAAGGCGCAAAAGTTAAAATTTCATTCATAAAAACCAAATATCCACAGCCCGTGTGGGGAGCAACCCCTAATGCTTATAATTCTTAGAATTTCATTCATGGCATCGCCAGCAACGATGTCATTTTATGCTTAGAAACTTGAGTGAATGAAATGTAAAGTGGAACTTTTTTAAGGCAGACAGTGGCTCACAACGCCTTTTACATTTCCGTTTACACAGTCACTTGGCCAGACTGTAACACCGACACCTACTCAACCTTTACTTGCTAATGCTGCTGCTGCTGCCTCTGTTTGCCCTGTTGTGTTTGGGTGTGTGTTAAAAATTATTTCCGTTTCCGGTTCGGTGATTTCTTTTCATGGTAACAAGCTTAACTGCACATAATCGATGGCGCCAAATAGTTATTTGTAAATGTCGACTTAACTTCCTTTCACTGCAGTGATGAGGGAGGGGGAGGCTCCACTGCCACCCTCTCTCCAAAATCTGTGTATTTACCTTCTCTTCTACACACTGCACGCTTGAAATGTCAAGGACACTTTTTTTTTACTTATTTTCTTTCTTTCTTTCGATTTTATGAATGAAACTCAAATTGTTGGCAACTTTTTATCTGTGTCTGCTGCATTCGATATAGAAGTAAGTTTGCGTATGTACTTAGTTAAGGCTGTCACATGGCAGCCGGATATTTTTTTGTGTTATTGTTTAATTTCCATTTAATTTATGATTCATTTCTACCTTTTTCTTGGTATTGAGAGGCAGCAGCTGAAGGTGATGTTCTAGCGATTTGACATCGGAGGACTAATGAAGTAGCACAGTGGGGCGTAAGTGGTAAAGAAGGTAACGTTTTCAATATAATTACGCAAAGGATAATGATTGCTTTAATCCATGATTACACTATGTGAATAGAGCACAAGACTTAATTGTTATTTATTATTAAGTTTACAATAGAATTACATATTAATACAATAAATCCATGTTAGACATAGAACGATATTACGCACACAACAATATGGTGTGTTTGTGTGCGGTCGCACGCTTAAGCGTCAGCACCGTCGAATTGTGCACGGTAAAACTGTTGTGCTCTCCCAATAATCGTTGAACATTGTTTCCCAGTAGCGGAATTCATGCCTTAGAAGGCCTTTCATCAGGACTTCTTAAGGCTCTGGAAGTCATGCTATACACATTGCCACTTCCTTTTCAAGTTACACGGGGAAACATTAGCGATCAAGGCCTTCTGCTCTCGCTTCTAAATGAAGGCCTTTTGAGATGTCATCAAATGAAGACATTTAACAAAAACTTTTTGGCTACTTTCACGTGCAGTTCTCAGAATTGAGTCCCTGTAAAAGTACGTTTAGGTACAATACAAATACTTTTTGAGTCAGTAAAATTAGTTGATGGTACAGTAAAAATATTTTTTACATTTTGGAATAAATGCTATTTTTAGTTGAATAAATTTACTATTTGACACAATTAAAGTAAGTTTGTAAAAAAATAATAGTACGTTTTGGAACAATAAAATTACTTGTTAGTACAATAAAAGTACTTAATGACACAATAAAAGTACTTTCTGATTAAAAAAAAAAGTAAAATTTAGTCCAACCGAAGTACTTTTAGGTACAATAAAAGTACTTTGTATAACCTCTCCTTTTGGGATGAAGGTATATATCATTTGTAACGAGAAAAAGTGTAACGTATTAAAGGAGTCGAGTTGGGCCCCTAGTATTCTAAGACCGATATCTTTTTAGGACTTATTAAGACGATTGAAATATGTCCGTCTGTAGGGCTGGCACGACAACTCGAGTAAACCTAAGTATACTGAACCTTATGGGTAAATTTCATAAGGAAAACAGTTTTATAAATAACTCTATGCGATTGAAAATAGGTAGAAGAGTACCTTCTAGTACCTCCCATACTAATGGCCGAATTCACCTCAATAGTTTTAAATACATATCTTTTTTGTCATATTTTGCGCAAGATATAAGAAATCGTTGTAGAACTTTTAAATACGATTGAGCGATGTCCGACTGTATGTCTGGCTAGTTGGCAGGTGAGCACGATAGCTCGAGCAAACCTTTACTGATCTTTATGAACATTTACCAAAGTTAATGGTTTTCTAAATGACTCTATGGTATTGTAAATAGGTAGAAGACCCTTTCTGGAAAAATGTATATTTCTCTTTTAACTTCCAAACGGACAACCGATTCAATTCAATTTGTACATTTCCCAAATGACCATATGTCCAGCGATATAGAATTGAACTTTTCACATTTGTTGACGTATTTATTAATAATTTTTGTACACAGTATTATAAAAAATTAGTTAATTTGTGTAACTCAAGACTTCAACACCATTATACATATGCTCAGGATATTTCATAGTAAGTTTACCTAACTAAAACTTCTGTACTGGTTTAACCTTCGAAATAAAAGGTTTTCTCACATTGCTTAAATTGAACTCAAACCAAATTTCTTAAAGCCAATGTCCTCACATTTAGAAACAGACCATACTTGCTGTTGGCTAAATGTGCCGGATGAAGTAATAATTCGCAAACCAATTATGTATTTTTACCATAGCCAGTCTCGAATCTGTCCAACAGCTGTGTGTAATATTTGGCGGTAATAGTTTTTCGACAGCTGCATGGCTCGCATTGATCCACCCGTTGTTGTCCTTTTAAATATGTACCGTTTGATCCCATCAATAGTAAAATTAAAAAAAAATTTTATTCTTGTGCCTCAACAGTATCAGGACGAAGACCCATATTTGTAAATTTTTCATCCGTTTTCCCACTATCAAATTTATATTTTCAAAAAAAAAATACCACATACATACTTGTTACTATATCCCATAACTGGGGACAAAGTTATCCCACTGTCTCGCAATGTTTTTATCGTAACTTCATTCGAACAAAAATAGAACTCCTGTCAATGAATAATACTCCGGCATTTCTCTGTCTGTGTAAGTATATTTTCTTTTAGCGTTGATAAAGACAGAATAACTTTTCTTTTACTTGAAACGGAGACAGAGGCAATGGTGTCGGCTTGTAATGGGCAGTCTGCCTGTCTGTGCCCATATAGCGTTCATTACGAAGCGCCCACACACAACAGCGCACAACAAGTATTTCCGGGTATTTCCCTTGTATCCTTTTACGGTATATTCTACTTATTATGAAATAAACAGAAGTGTGTAAGGGCTATTATATTTTAATTGGTTGGTTAATTTAAATTGAAACAGACAAAAAGAGATAATTTCTTATATACTTGATATTTTTTCTTACTTAATTTAATCAATAAAATATACCCCCACCCTCATTGAATTGAATTCTTATAAAATATTTGGGTAGGTGAGGTGAAAGGCTAGGGATGACTTTAGCTAAATAGGGTGTGAATTCGGTTAAGGCGTCAATTTCATTATGATGTTGGTTGTAAGCAAATAAATGGTAGTACAAAATGAGACTTAATAAATTCAAAGACTCTAAGTTGCAGCAAAAGTACAATGGGTTTCATGTGGCGCCAATTCCATTAATTTTGGAATTTGAATTTTGTTTACTTAAATTCCGGCAAGTGGTATTTGTGCTGGCGCCTTTTCTTTAAGAAAGTTGTTAGTTTTTTCTAAAATATGTTACCTCCGCTCGTGTTTACTTTGGTCACGTGCCGTATAGACTAATTTTTTCGGGAATTTCCTATCAGACATTTTGGAATTTATGGCGCCTGATTTATTAACTAAGGATTGTTTAAACAGATTGTTGTATTGTTTGTTACCTAAGATTTATATAAAAAAAAAATTGATGTATTTTTGATTAAACTCTTAATGGAAATTTGTTTGACACTATAGAACTTATGTGACTTCAATAGTTAGTACAGTGTGCGGCCAGTTACTTATGTATATGAGCTACAAACATTATATATATATATATATGTGTTCCTCTAACTCCCATTGGAGCATAGGGCGTCAATTACAGCCGTCCGCCATCGGACACGGTTTTGTGCAATCGATCTTAATTGGTTCCAGGATACGCCGAGGTTACTCATTTCGCTTTCGGTGGAGCGTCGCCATGTTATACGTGGTCTTCCACGCCGACGACCTGCCTGATGGAAGGGATTCCATTTAAGTGCTTGCTTAGCCACGTTGTCATCATTTCGGCGAAGAGTATGTCCAATCCACTGCCACTTACGCTTACGAATTTCCGTTGCCAGTGGTATTTGCCATAATCGCGACAACAATTCTGCATTTGAGATAGTACGCGGCCAGAAAATACGAAGTATTCGTCTAAGGCAGCGGTTGACAAAAGTTTGAAGCCGATTGGTAATACTACTGGTAACTTTCCAGGTTGTACATCCATACAGCAGTACAGACTTCACACATGCTTCGAAAATTCGCAGTTTTGTATGGAGGCTAATTTTGTTATTTTGCCATATTGAATTCCAAACATTGTTCTACAATAATGCGCAGCGTATTGATGTGGTCTGCACAGGAATATCCACTGCGATAACCTGCTTGACAGGAGCTAATACTATGTTCTAGGTGTTCTTTAATTCGGTTTAGAATTATATTTGCCATTAGTTTTGCTACCGTTGGGAGAACACAAATTCCACGCCAGTTGTTACAATTTTTCAAGTCTTCTTTTCTTGCAATTTTGACAATTATCCCATCTTTCCATTCTTCAGGGAAGGACTCAGTTTCCCATGATTCAGTAATGAGTGGGTGTAATAGCTCTGCAGTGAGTGTTGGATCACACTTATATATTTCAGCAGGGATACCATCTGTGCCGGCGGCTTTACCGTTCGGAAGTTGTTTTATCGCTGCTATAATTTCGGATAAACTAGGTGGTGAAGTTCCAATCCTGTAGTTTGTGGTATTTATTGAACTTGCAGGTATAGGTAGTTCAGCTGCAGGGTCTATTATGTTATTTAAGACTATGGAAAAATGTTCTTTCCACCTTTGCAGTTGTTCCTGGTCGGTGCTGAGAAGATTTCCAGTCAGATCTCGGATAGGATGTTCAGTGTGCAATTTGCGTTCCGCGAGTTTTTTGGTGACATTGAAAACTGTGCGAGTGTCGCCAGAATTTGCGGCATTTTCAGCCTGCTCAGCGAGACAATCTATACTTCTTCGTTTGTCCCTACGCACTGCACGCTGTACCGTTTTATGGCTTTCGTTATACTTATTTTCTAGAAAATTCTTCTCTTCGGTGTTCTTGGAAGCATTGAATTTATCTTTCAGTTCTTTGCGTTCTGCAATTAAACTCCAAGTAGCCTCAGACATCCAATCTTCTCTTCCTTTGGGGGTTGGTCCGATTGACTTATCTGCACATGACCGTATTATGTTTTTAAGATGGTACCATTTCGAATCAATAGAAGCAGGGAGTACATTTCCGGTGGTATTCATCACCTGTCGGAGTCGGGAGGTAAAGTTGTTTCGGACGTTCATATTCCGAAATCTACCAACATCGTATTTCCCGGGTCGGAGGTTCTGTCGGTTGTTTTGTATGGCTGCGGTACATAAACCTATTTTGGCTACTACTAGGTAGTGGTCTCGAGATTGGCCAACATCCGCACCTCGTTTACTACGTACATCAAGCAGGCATTTTTTAAAACGGTGGCTGATGGCGCAATGGTCAATTTGGTTCGCGGTGTTATGCCTGTCGGGAGACAGCCACGTTACCTTGTGACAATCTTTATGGGTAAAGAGAGTGTCACCGATAACTAACTTTCTAGCATTGCAAAAGTCAATAAACCGTTCCCCGTTGTCATTCCGTGTACCAAGCCCATGCTTGCCCATTACACGATTCATTGTCAGAACCGACCTTGACGTTCAGGTCTCCCATGACTATTACGATATCACCTCGTGGAATATCGTCATACGTTGCATTCAGCTGACTGTAGAACGCGTTTTTCAAATCGTCTGTGGCAGCTTCGGTTGGGGCATAGCACTGTATCAGAGAGATATTTCTAACCAAAAACGGGCAAGAATAAGTCGGTCCGATACAGGCTTTCAATTTATGAGGCTCTTACGCGCATTTGTTGACAACATTATTCCAACGCCTGATTGGTGATTGCTTCCTGTTTCCTTTCCAGAATATAGCATGACCGACTGTGAGCTTGGAGACGAATACTCACCAGAGCCAGTCCATCGAATTTCACTTAAACCGAGGATAGCAAGGCCGTCCCGTAAAATTTCACGTTCTGCTTGCAAATACATGGCGTTCAAACCGGTGGCGATGTTATCGCCGTCTCTGAGCGTTCTTACATTCCAGTATCCAATCATAGTCCTAGTTCGATATGCAAAGGTCGTCAACGAGTGTTTCGGTTTTTTATTTAGAGGCTGATTTTTTAACGATTCGTTAGCAATTTAGATTTCGGAAGATGTGGGTTGCTAAGATGTGGGTTGCAATCCCACGATGCAACCATGCTTCAGCGGTTTAAGCCTACTTTCCTGAGACGTCTCTTTGACCATTCAGAATACATGGTTGTAATGCCTTCTAATTCTAGCTAACTTCAAAGCGGTAGCTTTGAAGTCATTGCCCGGGGAATACTTGGTCTAACACCGAAAGTAGTTAGCTGCTTGGACAGTGCCACAAAGGAATCGATTCTGGTCACTCCCAAGTGAGTAACAATCAGTAACTTTCCACCTCTGGGCAAAGTCCCATTCCCCTTACAAACATTTGGACTTATTGGGACCGACTGTGTTCAGTTGATTAGAACGCGCAATTATCTATGGCGTGTTCTGGGTTCGACCCGAGTCAACCTGCTGTCGATTCTGTATACGGGCTGCTCGAAGGAACTTCCGATTGATGATACCTCTTCTAGCGTCAAGTTGAAATACTAGTGCCGCAGCAATCAATAAATGTACTGTTGTTGCGCCCGATTACGGTTTAGAGATATGGGATAAATATGTTCTGAAAAACTTTTGGGGTTGCAAAAATATTGGGGGTCGGTAATACAATTGACTCCGCTAGGGGCACCTTTGGGGCAGTTAGAGCAGTCGAAGCAATATTAAAAAAAAAATGATTTTTGTATGGGAGCCCCTTAGGTGGTCAAGATGTTGGTTAGGTATGTGTGGGGAAAATGTTTAGAGGGAAACATAACAGAGGCTGGTAATATATTTTATCGCTCTACAAGGCACAAAGCGAGCGGCAAGAACTGACTTCTTTAACAAAAATCTATATCTATATTGGCAAAAATGTTTAGTAATTCATCAATTGAGAACGGCTGGACCGATTTTGCTGAATTTTTTTTTTCAATTGTTCGTAATTGCCAGGTGAAGGTTTATGTAAAAGAAAATTTTGGGAAAATTGTCCGGAAAAGCCGGAAAATTGAATAAACCGAAAATTGCTTTTTTGTATGGAATTTGTGTGCAATTGTTACAAATGATTTTTCGAATGGAAAAATAAAAAAAATTTGTTAGAAAATTCGGAAAATTCCAGAAAAAATCGAAAAATTATAATACTATTTTTCGACGAAATTATGCGTACGATTTGATAGTTTTCAACGATGTAACTTGCGAAAAATTTCCGATAATTATTTCGAAATGACTTTCCGAATGAAAAAATAGATAAGTTCTCGGTGAAAAACTCGGAAAATTCCGAAAAAAATCGAAATATTTAAATTTTTTCGGCAAATTTTTACATTTCATCGCCTAATTTGAGGTAAATCAAAAATTAAATTTTGTTGGTTTTCGAATGGAAAAATAGAAAATTTTAGTTGGAAAATTATGGAAAATTCCCAAAAAAAAAATTCTTTTTTTTCGACAAAATTTTGCATCTTATCGTGCTTAGGTAATTTTGGGCGATGTAAATGTGAACAATTATGACTTTTCGAATGGAAAAATAGGACAAATTCCTGGTGGAAAACTCGGAAAATTCCAGAAGAAAATCGAAAGATTTGGATGCCTTCGACGAAATCTTCCATTGTATCGCTTGATTTGATGATTTCAGACGACGTGAAGGTGCAAAATTCGTTGTGTTGCTGAAAAATTTCGGATTATTGTGAAATATATAGGGGAATGAAAAATATATGTTGGCCGATTCTCAGACCTACTCGATATGCTAACAAAATTTCATGAGGATCGGTCGAGCCGTTTCGGAGGAGCTCAATCACGCACCCCGTGACACGAGAATTTTATTTATTAGAATTATGCAGTTTAGAATTTGTCGAGAAAAACCTCGCCCTTTAAATTTAAATATTTCAGAGGTCAAAGTAATAAACGAATCGTTATTCGATTTAAACTGCATTCAACATCTTTAACAATAATTTGGAGGCAGGACGGAGTCTGCCGGAACAGCTAGTTATAAGTAATAAAAAACAGTTATGGGGATCTGTTGGGGTTGCAAAAACATTGGGGTCGGCTAAACATTTGACTAGGGGCACATTTAGGAGGTAGTTATAGCGGTGGGATTAAAAAAATAGATTTTTGTATGGGAATACCCTTAAGGTGTGAAGATGGGATTAACCCCTCTTAGAGCAACCCAGGGCTTGATGTGGCAACGATGCGCTGCTATTTGACCCCACCCCACCTCCACCAAATTTTTCCAAACACACAAAATGAGGGGGTTTGGTTCGTATCCAAATCTTGTTTCTAAGGATCTCCAAACATCACTATCACAACGCGTTCGTTTATTGTACAAAATAGTACAATTTATTTCACCAAAAAGTATTAAAATTGTACCAAAAAGTACTTTTTTTGTACCAAATATTATATTTTGTTGAACAAAAAAGGACAATTTACTGTACCAAAAAGTACAACTTATTGTACTTAAATGAGCTTCAGTTGTATCAAAAATTTTAATTAACTTAGTATAATTTGTTTCCTGAAAAACGCTTTTATGTACAAAACTGTACGAATTGTGCTACAATATACAATTTATTGAACAAAAAAGTACTTTTATTGTACCAAAAAGTACATTTATAGTATTAAATGGTACAATTCATTAGACTTATAAGCACTTTTACTTTACCAAAAGGTACAATTTATCGTACCCAAATAGGGGCTACATGGCCACGCCCCTTCTGGTACCTCCCATTCAAATATATCATTCCGCCCACTTTAGAAGTCGAGCAATAATAACAATACACCCAACGTGATCGTGCCTAAATTCTGTATTTAGTAAAGCTATAACAGGATAAAGTTTTGGAGAAAAACCGATGGTCTAGCCACACCTTCTGGTACCTCACATACTCAGTTTAGAAATCGATTATTATTATTATTAGACCCAACGCGATCGTTCCCTAATTCTGTATTTAGTATAAATCAAGCTAGGTAAAGTTTTGAAAAAAAAAATCTGCAAGTGTAGCCACGTCCCTTCTGGTACCTCCCATTCAAATTTACCATTACGCCCACTTTAGAGATTTCGTAATATTATCAATACACCCAACGCGATCGTGCCCAAATTCGGTTTTTAAGAAAGCTAAATCAGGATAAAGTTTTGAAAAAATTTTATAAGTCTAGCCCTTCTGGTACCTCCCATATAAATGTACCACTCCGCCCACTTTAGAAACCGAATAATAATACTAATATACTATAAACTTTTATGTTTTACAGAGGGTGACAATATATGTGAGTATGTTTTCCCGGCGGAAACTTTCTTACTGGTTTTATTGTACCAAATAGTACAATTTATTATACCAAAAAGAACAATTCACCGTACCAATTGTTTTGGAAATTAATATTATTGTATCTAGAATAACTTTTTATTTAATCAGAAAGTTCTTCTGTTGTACTGAAAAGCAAGAACTACATTTGGCTTCTCCTCCAAGTGCAAAAATTACAGCACTGATTGCCACTCTATTCTGAGTCGATTTCAAGACTTTACAGCCCGCGGTTACAGCCGTATTTAAAAAGAAATCGAGCTGAAACTTTAGCCAGTATTGCCAGCGAATAACTTCACTCAAAGACTAAATATATGCAGACCGGGTTTTAAACACAACCACACCTCTTGAGTTGAAACTTTAAACTGACTTTATTAAAAAAGACTTCAACTTAAAACTAAATACCTAATCTAAAAACTAATCTAAACATACACACACATAAACCTAAAGACCCTTGAACTTATCCCTGCCTTATCTCTAATACACAAACGCTTTCCATGCACATGTGCCGCACTCTTATACATTGCTTCGGTTAGATGAACCGATCGCAATACAACCTAAATAAACAATTCAAGAAGAAACGAGATCACCAACAATATTCCTGTGCGACCCCAACGTCTATCACACTTATCCCAAACATTGTAGGATCTAATCTAATCTCAACCCAGATGAATGACACTTGTGTGTACCATTTATTCTTATCACTTATTACAATTCTTCTTATTTCAAACTCATCATGTTTCATGAACAAACTTAGTATGCAAAGTTTCTATCCTCTATGCTGAGGTTGAATTCTAAGATGAGCGTAAGCTCCTCCCACCTTCCATACAAACTGTTCCCGTTTGTGGTTCTGTTCCGCGAAAACTTAACAGAGGAATGAACGTTAACTATGTATATTGACCGACCCCTTCTGGTAGCTTACATACGAAATGACCTAATATTTCTCATATAGATTTCTAACGGAAAACTGTTATCCCTCATACAAATGACCGAATTCACAAAAAATTATTTACACACATATCTTTCTTGCATTTGCACTGAATCCAGTCAAATTTCATACAATAATTCATACTGACTGTCAAATAAAACCAGTACAGAAATTTTCAGTTTAACTGACTGATAAATACCATTACCCACTATAAGATATTGTTTAAGTCTTGAGTTATTGAAATTAACCGATTTGTAATTAAAACCAGTTAGAAAGTTTCAGTCGGGCAATCCGACTTACATATACCCTTACCCTCAGTAAAACAAATAATTTCCTATTATATTAATATTATTACTCGATATCTAAAGTGGGCGGAGTGGTACATTTGAATGGGAAGTACGAGAAGGGGTGTATCTAGGCTACCAGATTTATTCTCCATTACTTTATCCTGTTATAGCTTTACTAAATACAGATTGCGTTGGGTGTATTGATATTTTTACTACATCCCTAAAGTGGGCGGAAAAGTACATTTGTATG
Source organism: Muscina levida (assembly GCA_964034835.1). Classification (NCBI taxonomy): domain Eukaryota; kingdom Metazoa; phylum Arthropoda; class Insecta; order Diptera; family Muscidae; genus Muscina; species Muscina levida. Next base: position 48,515,552 of record OZ035880.1, on the reverse strand, counting down.
GGAGGTACCATAAGGGGCGTGTCTAGACTTCCAAATTTTTCTCCATAACTTTGTCCTGCAATATCTTTACTAAGTACAGAATTTGGGCACGATCGTGTCGAGTGCATTGATATTATTACCCTATTTCTAAAGTGGGCGGGGTGGTACATTTATATGGGAGGTACCAGAAGGGGCGTGTCTAGACTTCAAGTTTTTTTTCCAAAACTTTATCCTGCTTGAACTTTACCAAATACAGAATTTGGGCACGATCGTGTTAGGTCTTTTAATAATATTAATCGATATCTAAAGTGGGCGGTACCAGATGTGTATGGGAGGTATCAGATGGGGCGTGGATAGACTTAAAATTTTTTTCTTAAACACTTTATCCTGTTATAGCTTTACTAAAAATAGAATTTGGGTACGATCACGTTTGATTTATTGATATTATTGGGCGGAAAGGTAGATTTGTATGGGAGGTATCAGAAGGAGCGTGGCTAGGCTTTAAATTTTTTTTCCAAAACTTTATCCTGTTACAGCTTTACAGATTTTGGGTATGATCCCGTTTGGTTTATTGACATTATTACTCGATTTCTAAAGTAGGCGGAATGATATTTTGTATGGGAGGCAATACCGTAAGTAATTTTGAGGAAATAATAACTCGTGCAAAATTTCAAAACATTTGGTTACGTCTTTCGAAAGTTATCGTGCGAACCAGCCGGACAGCCAGACAGACGGACAGACAGACAGACAGACAGACGGACATGGCTCAATTGACTTAAAAAGTCATGAATCGAATTTGGTTTAAAGAAACCTAGGGTCTGAAGTGACTCCTTCTATGTGTTACACTTTTGGGTCGTATCAAATGATATATTCCCTCATCCCTAAGGGTGATGGTATAAATAGGCCTTGTTGTGCTGCGCCTACCACAGTACAACACATGATTTTGGGACTACATTCTGAGAATTGCATGTGAAAGTAGCCCCAAAAATAAGAACTTCTGCATAATTCGTGTTGTTGTGCATTAATAATTTAATTAGTTTTTAGCACTTTATTATAACCAGGACAACCGGAATTATGCTACAGCATGTTTTTTTTACAACGAGATATTAACAAATGGGTAATGTATTGGCAGTAGGAATAAAATGCAGAACCTGGTGGGCTGGGATTGCCACCCGCCACCAGTATAATGGCAGTGAATAAAATGAGAAATAAGAGAAAAAGAAACCCCCAAAATGTTGACGACCACCGCAAACGTTTTAAGGACCATGATTTGAGAATATGCACTTGGAATGTTAGAACTCTTTACCGACCAGGTGCCTCTATTCAACTGGAGGATGTCCTCGAAGAGTATAAGGCTGACATTACTGCTATACAGGAAATTCGGTGGACTGGATATGGATGCTCGCGGATGAGGATGTGTGACGTGTACTACAGCTGCCACGCGGAAAAGCATGAGTTTGGTTGTGGATTTGTGGTCGGCAAGAGACTACGACACCTAGTCTCTAGGTTTACTCCTGTCAGTGAACGAATCGCCACCATAAGACTAAAGGCAAAATTTTTCTACATCACGCTGATATGTGCTCATGCTCCGACGGAGGAGAAAAGTGACGAGGTCAAAGACGAATTCTACGCCCAACTTGAAGAAACATATGACCGTAGCCCGGGCCATGATGTTAAAATCGTGCTGGGAGATTTTAATGCCAAAATAGGCCGGGAGAATGTCTTTAGCCAACAGTCGGAAAATTTAGTCTGCATACTGACACATCGCCAAACGGAATCAGACTGGAAGGAACAAGGAACATGGTAATTAGCAGCACACGATTTGACCACAAAAACATTCACAAAGCAACGTGGATATCTCCCGATCAAGTAACGAGAAACCAAATTGATCACGTGGTAATCGATGGAAGGCACGCGTCAAGTGTCTTAGACGTACGAGTGATCAGAGGTGCGAACATCAACTCGGATCACCACCTCACTGCAGTGAAGGTGCGTACTAGGCTAAGCAGAGCGAAAACCCTACGTAACCATCCACAGAGAAAGCTGGACATCGCTAAACTGCAGACCGCGGAGATAGCCAACGCCTATTCTGACCAAATCACTCAACTACTTCTTGATGCTCCAACTCCCGAAAATACTAGCGCGCAATGGCAACATATTGCCCACTCGATGGAAAGGACTGCGCGGTCCGTACTAGGGTATGTGAAGCCCTTTAACGATAATGCCTGGTACGATGACCAATGCCGCGATGCCACCCGGGAACAAGATGCTGCATACAGGGCCAAACTGCAGCCAATGGCAACGCGAGCTGTTTATGAAAAGTATAGGGAGAAGAGGCGGGAGGCGACTCGACTCTTCAGGCGAAAAAAAACGAGTGCTTAAGGAGCGGAATAATGTGTGTATTGAAGATTACAGAAACAGAGGTGAAGCCCGAAAATTCTATCAGAAGATAAAAGGAAAGGTACATGGAACAGGTCTTCCCTCCTGTAAAGACAAGGATGGTCATCTCGTTACTGACTCCGAGAGCGTACTGAGAATATATAAAGATCACTTCTGCAGCCTATTGATGTGTGAAAACTTGACGGAAGAAGACTGTGCACCAATCCGAGATGATAACATCGAGTGTCCACCTCCGAGCCAAGCTGAGATAACAACTGCCATATCCCGCCTAAAGAACAACAAAGCCGCTGGGGCTGATGGTCTTCCAGCTGAGTTGTTTAAGGCGGGTGGAGATGAGCTTGTTTTAAGCATGCAACAGCTCATAGAGAACATTTGGCTTCAGGAGAGCATGCCAGAGGATTGGAATCTCAGTGTGCTTTGTCCAATCTAAAAAAAGGTGACCATAGTGAATGTAAAAACTATCGTGGAATTAGCCTCTTACCGATTGCGTATAAGGTCCTGTCTAGCATACTGTGTGAACGTCTAAAGCCAATTGTGGAAAACCTGATTCTACATTATCAGTGCGGCTTTAGACCAGGCAAATCCACGACGGATCAGATATTTACACTACGGCAGATTCTTGAGAAAACCCATGAGAAGCAAATCGACACTTACCACCTCTTTGTCGATTACAAAGCTGCCTTCGATAGTCCCATCAGGCACCGACTATACGAAGCCATGTCTGAGTTCGGTATTCCTGCGAAGATAATTCGTCTCTGCCGGTGTACCCTTACGAATACCAAATCCTCTGTTCGGATTGGCAAGGATCTATCTGCACCATTCGATACGACGAGAGGTCTTAGACAGGGTGACGGTTTGTCATGTATGCTGTTCAACATAGTGATGGAGAAGGTGTTAAGGAAAGCAGCGGTTAACATGTCTGGCACCATATTTAATAAGAGCCACATGCTGCTCGCATATGCCGATGATATCGGTATTATCGGTCGAACGATGCAAGAGGTAACAGCTGTTTTCACATCAGTTGAAAGGGAATCAGCGAAAATGGGTTTGGCAGTGAATGAGGACAAGACGAAGTTAATGGTATCATCGAACAAAGTGTCCATCTGTTGGGGACGCAGCGTAAACGTTGAAAACTATTGCTTTGAGGTAGTGGATGAATTTATCTACCTTGGATCCGCCATGAACAAGAACAACAGTGTCAGCCTCGAAATAAAACGGAGAATAGTGCTTGCTAACAGGTGTTTCTTTGGACTACGCGAGCACTTTATAAACACCACCCTATCTCGAACTACCAAAATCCAGCTGTACCAGGTACTAATTTTACCGGTCCTGTTGTACGCCTCCGAATCTTGGGTGCTTACACAGGCAGATGCAGCTCATCTGGCGGTGTTTGAGAGAAAAATACTCCGCAAAATATATGGACCCATTTGCGTAAACGGCGAGTTTAGGATTCGGATGAACCATGAGCTGCACGAGTTATACCACGACATTGATGTCGTCAAGCGGATCAAAGTGCAACGATTCCGCTGGGTAGGCCATGTCGTGAGAATGGATGAGGAAACTCCAGTACGAAAGGTATTCTATCAAGACCTCGAAGGACGGCGCAAAAGAGGGAGACCGCGACTACGTTGGAAGGACCAGGTGGAGGAATCACTGACGCTGCTTGGTAGGACTGACTGGAGACGGCAAGATCGAAGCGAATGGAAATCTTTGATCATTTCGGCCTCTGACTTAGGCACTAAGAAATAAATATATATATGTGTCAAGTTGTTTTAAAGGCTAATAATAATAATGAATTTACATGTTTCATGGTTCTACAAGTGTTTTGAGACCTAGTTGTTAGAGCATATTTTGGCATATTTTACCCATAAAGTCATATTTCAGCAAATTTTGGTTTTAAGAGCATAATTAAAAAAAAACGCTTTTTTAAAGCATAATTCATATTTTTTCAAAAATATCCCTTTTTAAGCATATTTTATGTTTTTCACATTATTTTTTGTTCGTAAAACTTTTGTTTTTTTAAATGTAACAACTGTGAAATGTTAAACGTTTATTAATCCTGTTTTTCGCGCTTACTTATTCAATAATTAAATAAAACATAAAAAAGATGTGCTTTTCCACCACCACCGATTTCGACACTGGACATAATGCCTAAAGCTAATCCGACAAAAGCAGCTAAACTAAAGGCGGTTGTAAAAAAGTTTCCTGACTTACGAGCTGATGGTGGATTCCTCTATTCTAAAATCTGCAGCAAAGTTATTGCAGCAGATCGCAGATTTCAAGTGAAGCAACATGTGGAAAGCTGCAAACATATTCAACTTAGTCATAGAAGTGAAAATAAGCAGACCAAACAATTATTTTGCCAGAATGTTCCGGTAGACTCTCAAAAAAACATGATTTTCAAGAAAAAACTATGCCGAGCTATTGTCTCTGCTGGCATTCCACTTTACAAAATGATAAATTAAAATATAAGAACACTATTTGAGGAATACACGGACTACCAAGTGCCATCCGAAACAGTTCTTCGAACTAAATATTAAAAAAAATGTATACAACGACTGCATGGACAATATACGAACAAAACTAAAAAATCAATTTATATGGACCTCAATCGATGAAACTATAGATGCAACAGGCAGAAATGTGGCAAAAATTTTAGCAGGTGTATTAAGGAAATTGCAAGTGAGCCTTGGAAAGGGCTAATTACTCAACAATTGCTCGACTGTGGGACGACGCCATCAAAAATCTGAACGTCAACTTCAATAAGAATAATATTTTGGTTTTTGTTACGGGTGCAGCTCTATACATGGTAAAGGCTGCAAAAGCTATAATGGCATTTTATCCGAAAGTGACGAATATGACATGTATTGCTCATTATATGAAAACGTAAATAAAACTATTGCTAATATGAAAAAGGTATTTTTAAAAGCTCCATATAGAGAGGAACTTTTTAAACAAATGTTTCCAGACCTTCCATTACCTCCAGATGCTATAACAACACGATGGGGAATATGGCTTGAAGCAGTTAACTACTATGCCAACAATTATGAATACATTTTAGAGGTCCTAAGTGCATTAAACGATGAGGATGCATAATCCATCAAAACTGCAACGGATGTCTTGACTTAAGACACTTTTAAATTGATAGATAATTTATGGGATTCCGAAATAAAAAATTGAATCAATTTATACCAAAAAACGTTGGCTTGGAAGAAGTGAAAAGTATTTGTTAAGAATTGTGTGGATCTGCGCCAACATTAACATCAAAATATGAATTAAAGGAAATACTGTCCCTTAAATTCGCTCCAATTACAGCTGTGGATGTCGGATTTTACGTTGTAATAGACAACATTTTTGTTCAATAATTTATCTCAATATTTTGTAGTTTATTGCAACAACAATCTCAAATAAGATGCTCCACATTCAAAAACACCGCAATACTTAGAAAACATGGTTGAAGATTTTTGTTACTTTAAATAAATTCATGTGATATTTTTTTAATTGTTCCTTAAATAATAATACATAAATATTTATTTCTATTTTTTTTTACTTACTCAACATTTGTGTATGTAAATTTACCAAATATACTTACAAAGTCTGAATTTAAAATAATATTGTTTTTTTAATTTTTAAGCTGGGTTTTTTACTATAAATAAAAATTTTGTGACTTTAATTTTTTAGAGCATGTTTTTGTTGATTTTAAGCCATTTTTCAGGTCATATTTTATGCGCATAAAACACGATTTTTAGGGCATATTTCCGGTTGCCCTGATTATAACGCTATTGTTTACCCATGCCAGAGCGTATGAGTTATGTGTAATTTTATTTATTACTCATACGTTAGTCAGTATATACGAAAATAACTGTAAAGGCTTGTTCAGACACAAGGAATCTGTCGAAAAAATTGTCTGTTATTAAAATTGTCAACTCCTCCTAATGCCAGTGTCAATTTAATAAACCACTTGATAATTAAATCTAAAATTTCCATACAAAATTACAAACGCATGTAAAAGTTCATTAAGTTTTATTTAATAAAAAGCTCAAGGTTAGTTGCCCAAAAAAATTTTACATAATTAGCGATATCATCTAATTACAAATCTAGCAATTTATAAACATTCAACGGCACTTATTTAGTACAACAATCATATCATATTTGTTATTCTTATTAATTACTAAACTATATTATGCAATATAAATCAAATCAACAATTCGCCTACACGACAGCGAACAAAACAAAAACAACACGCAGAGTATATCCTCTTCAACAATAATACCTCTTAAATGCCAACGCTATCTGTGCTAATACTATCTCACCATTATAAACCAATTACTAACTAATATTATAACATATTTACACACAAATCTTTTATATATTTGCACATATTTTCATACAATAATACTACAACAATGCTGTATCAGCAGCCCATGAATGGAGCAATTATTATTACATCTGGTACACCTACTAACTAATGAATAAGTTCTTCCACTCTCATTGCACCATTCTCTGCATAACTGGGCTAACTCGGATGCCTACGCACGTATACGTAACATAGATGTGCAATGTTGTGCATAGTTGGATTGTGTAAATGTGCCAAATAGTGAGAGAGATAGAGGAAGAGAAAATGAGGATGCCTACAAATGGCACAGAAAAAGGCGGGAAACGGACATGGCTGTATTCACCTACAGTTCCGATAATTGTAGCAGTATTTATTTCTAATTTACTGCAGTTTTTCGCCTGATTTTGAATGGTCGTTAAAAGTCGTAGCGATTGTTTAATTTTATTCTAGTACGTGTTTCAGGGCATTTTGAAGTGGTATATTAAATTCGTCATGTGGTATGTTACACTTAAGTTATACAGGAAAGTAACGACCCAGCAATAAAATTTTTTATAGTTATGCATAAAAAATAATTTTGTTTGCTTTCAGATTGGGGTTTACTTTTCTCACCATAACTGCATAACTAATAACACAGTGATACAAATGTGAAGAAAAAAAATATACAGGGGTTCTCATGTAGCATTTCTGTTAGACTGGAGTCCATAGAGTAAAGTGATACTTTTAGTTTTTCTCGGTCACTTCGTTAAGTAATGTTTTTATAGCAAATTAAGTGAAATGGCGATATTCCTAAAATTACAAGTTCCAAAATTCATAAGTCTTCTCTTTGTAAACAGATTTCCAAAACCTTACATCTGCTGTCAAGCTATGACTTTCACCTTTTATTAAAAAAAACATATTCCAAAGAATGTCGAAAAATATATTACAAAAATTAGCATAACTCATTCATTTTTCCACCGATTCTTATAAACTAACCTATTTTAGAAAGCTACTTTAATATAGCATAATACAAAAATAAAAAATATACATTGCGCTGCTTCATGATCAACTGAGAGCGTTGGGAAAATGAAAATTCGCAATTTTTTGCGGGGTTGTTTTGCTTAAACAGCCGCCGTTTCACTATTTTTTAACCGATTTTTAAAATTCTTTTTTTTTTAATAAAAGGTGAAAGTTATAGCTTGACAACAGATGTAAGGTTTTGGAAATCTGTTTACAAAGAGAAGACTTATGAATTTTGGAACTTGTAATTTTAGGAATATCGCCATTTCACTTAATTTGCTATAAAAACATTACTTAACGAAGTGACCGAGAAAAACTAAAAGTATCACTTTACTCTATGGACTCCAGTCTAACAGAAATGCTACATGAGAACCCCTGTATATTTTGTGTGTAGCACAGTGTAATTAACCTCAAATCTCGGTTCTTGCTGTATACATTAATATTTTTAAATAGTAACTTGTTTTTCTTGTAGTTTTTTCTATGCATCCCATTAATTAGAATAAGTGACCTTCTCGCATTGAACGAGTCAGTGCGCTTCTACATTAAGACTCACATAGTAAACCCTACAGTTTAACGACGATTCCGAATGTCAGCTTTTTATACCATCACCCTTAGGGATTAGGGTACGTATGATTTGATTCAAAAATCAGTAAAAAAGTTTCAGTCGAGCAACTCGACTTACATATACCCTCACCCTCGGTAAAACAAAAATTGTTCTTTATATTGATATTATTACTTGATTTCTAAAGTGGGTGGAGGGCTTCATTTGTATGGGAGGTACCAGAAGGGGCGTGTCTAGACTTTTTTCTCCAAAACTTTATTCTGCTTTATTAAGTACAGAATTTGGGCACGATCGCGGTGGGTGTATTAATAATATTAACCGATTTCTAAAGTAGGTGGAGTGGTACATTTGTATCGGAGGTACCAGAAGGGGCGTGGCTACACTTCAAGATATTATTCTCCAAAACTTTATTCTGCTTTAGCTTTACTAAATAAAGAAGAACGATCGCGTTCGGATTGATATGTGGGCGGAATGATATATTTGTATGGAAGGTACCATAAGGGGCGTGGTTATGTGGCCCATTTCCAATACCGTGCGTAGTTTTGGGCAAATATTAACTTGGGCAAAGTTTCATACAGGGCGAAACTGCAGCCAATGGCAACGCGAGCTGTTCGTGAACGGCACAGGGAGAAGCGACGACAGACAACTCGTCTTTTTAGAAGAAAGAAGAAGGAGCTGAAGAAGAGGCAGGATGAGTGCACTGAGTTGCTCCGAAGTAGAGGGGAAGCCCGAAAATTCTACAAGAGAGTGAAAGCGAGCCAGAGCGAGATACGTATGGCCATCTCCCGCCTTAATAACAACAAAGCTGCTGGAGCCGATGGTCCTGCTGAATTGTTTAAGGCTGGCGGGGAGGAGCTGATTAGGAGCATGCATCAGCTCATGGAGAACATCTGGCAAGAGGAGAGCATGCCCGGGGATTGGAGTCTCAGTCTGTTATGTCCCATATACAAGAAAGGAGATCGTAGTGAATGTAAGAACTACCGTGGAATAAGCCTATTACCAATTGCGTACAAGGTCCTTTCAAGCATATTGTGTGAACGTCTAAAGCCAATTGTAGAAAAACTAATTGGACCATATCAGTGCGGCTTTAGACCTGGCAAATCTACGACGGATCAAATATTCACCTTACGACAAATCCTGGAAAAAACTCATGAAAAGCAGATCGACACCTACCACCTCTTTGTCGACTACAAAGCTGCCTTCGACTCTCCGATAAGGAATAGGCTTTATGAGGCCATGTCTGAGTTTGGTATTCCTGCAAAGCTGATTCGACTTTGCAAATGTACCTTAGACAACACCAAATCCTTGGTTAAGATTGGTAGGGATCAGTCTGAACCATTCAACACGGAAAGAGGTCTCAGGCAGGGCGATAGCCTGTCCTGTACACTATTTAATATAGTTATGGAGAAGGTGATGAGAAAGGCTGGTGTCAACATGTCTGGCACCATATTCCACAAGAGCCACATGCCACTAGCCTATGCCGATGATATAGACATCATTGGCCGAAATCTGCGGGATGTTACTGCAGTTTTCTCATCTCTAGAAAATGAGTCAGCAAAAATGGGTTTAGCGGTCAACGAGGACAAAACAAAAATAATGATTTCGACGAACAAAGAGTCCTCTCGATGGGGACGCACCGTGAACGTTGACAATTATTGTTTTGTAGAAAAATAATGTCAGCCAAGAAATTAAACGGAGAATAGTGCTAGCCAATAGATGTTTCTACGAACTTCGGCAGCACTTTAGTAACACCACCTTCTCTCGGAATACTAAGAAACAGCTATACCAGGTGCTTATCTTACCTGTTCTGTTGTATGCTGCCGAATCATGGGTGCTTACTACAACGGACATACAAAACCTGGGAGTATTCGAGAGAAAAGTACTCCGAAAAATATATGGACCTATCTGTGTCGAAGGCCAGTTTCGCCATCGGATGAACCATGAGCTGTATGAGCTTTACCACGACATCGACGTAGCTAAAAGAGTCAGAATCCAACCACTTCGATGGCTGGGACATGTTGCCAGGATGGATGTAAATGCTCCAGCGAGAAAGGTGTTTGAAGGCGAACCTGAAGGACGGCGCAGAGCAGGGAGACCTAAACTCCGTTGGAAGGACCAAGTGGTAGGCGACGTGCCACCATCTGGTAGGACTAACTGGAGAACACACGCAGAAGACCGAAGCGTGTGGAATTCTTTTTTACTTCAGGCCTCAAATTTATGAACTACGTTTCGTAAATTTCAAATCATTTGCGTCGTATCAAATGATATATTCCCTCCTACTCGTAGGGTTAGAGTATAAAAACCAATGTTGTTCATGGTTTTGATACAATTACAAAACTTTTTGATACAATAAGAGCATTTCTAGAAGGTTGAAAATAATTTTTCACAATTAATTAACTTTTTAGTACACTAAAAGTACTTTATGGTACAAAAAATTAAACTTTCAGTACAATAAAAGTATAAATATAATAAATTTACTTTTTGCTACAATGAAAGTACTTTTTGTTGTAATCTAAGTACTAAAAGCTCTTTTTAATACATTGAAAGTAATTTTTCGTACAATAAATGTACTTTAAGTACACTTAAAGTACTATTTTGTACAACTTTTTGGTACAATACAAGTACTTTTTGTTGTAATCTAAGTACTTTCTTGTACAGTAAAAGTACTTTTTGGTGCAATAAATTCACTTTCTGGTGCAATAAAATTACATTCTGATGCAATGACAGTACTTTTTCGTACGATAAAAGTCCATTTTACTAAAATACAAATACTTTTTTGGTGCAGAAAATGTACTTTTTTGTACACTTTAATAATTTTCCGGTACAACAAATGTACTAGGTGTTCATTAAAAGTACTTTTTGGTACACTTTTTTCTACACTAAAAGTACTTTTTAGTACTATCAAACTACTTTTGGTGCAATACACATTTATAGTTCTTTTTCATACAAAAAAAAAGTAATTTTTAGTAAAATACAAATGTACTTTGTATTCATTAAAAGTACTTTTTGGTGCATTGAAATTACTTTTTCGTACAATGAATTTACTTTTTATACAATAACAGTACTTTTAGATACAATAAAAGTACTTTTTTAGTAAAATAAATGTACTTTTACTTAAAAAAAAGTACTCTTTGGTACAATAAATTTTACTTTTGATACAATAACGGTACTTTCTAATACAACAAAAGTACTTTGTGGTACATTACAAGTACTTTTTGGTACAACAAAAGTTTCTTTGGTACATCAAAAGTACTTTGCGGTTTAACAAAAATACAAGAAAAGTAAAAAATAAAAATACAAAATATGTACAGTAGCCGGGTCGATCTATATGGAGAAAAAAAAATATATGAATGTTACCGCCTTATATGAACAGTCTTATAAAAACAAACTCGAAGGTGCAAAATTTTTATTTTTGTGGGCGTGGCAAAAGCGCCGGTTTTGACGTTTTGTCCATAACTTTGTTATTCGCTGTCCGATTCTTAAGTTTTATGTATCGTTAAAGATGGATTAACAAGACCTTTGTTATTAATATAGTTACTTAAAACTATGACGTCATATTCCAGTGGTTCTCAACATAGTATCCTTAAAAACCCCCCTAATCATAAAATTTTCTGATGCAGATTTGAAGCCCTGTAGAAACTATAAAATAATTGCGAAATAAACGTTACATTTTTTTCATAAACAAAAAAGTTATATTGATTTAACATTTTAGTACATATGATAGTTCGAAGTAGATTTGTATAAAAAGTTTAATTTGCTCAACCAAAGATTTCCTCATGATCCGATATGGCATTAAGCGTCATCATACTTAATTTACATTGGTCGCTAAAAAAATCTTTGGAAGTTCTTCAGTTAGATAGTATTCCGATTATTTGGTATTTTAGAATATTGATTTTTATTTGTTTGAACTTTATTTATTTTTCAATTGTTCACGTTTTATAACAAACGAATGTAATAAAAATAAACAAATGTATATTTCGCATTATCACATGTACTGGCCTTTTAAATCAATATAACTTTTTTGTTTATGAATAAAAGTTAATGGTTTTTTCTAAAATCGTTAATAGTTTTTTAAGGCCTTCAAATCTACATCAAAAAATTATATGCTTAGGGGGGTTTTTAAGAATACAAAGATGAGAACCGCTGGAAGATGGCGTCGTAGTTAAAAGTCTTTAACACACAAAGCTGTGGCTAATACCGTTTCAACGATGCATAGATCTTGACAATCGGTATACAAATAACCATGTTATGGTAAAAACCCCGAATCCGGCGTTTTTGCCGCGACCACAGAAAAAATTTTTTCACTGCCCCGAAATTGTTTTTACTTAATTTTTCATATAAGACGGTAACATTGACAACTTTTTTTTTCGACCCGGCTTAATGTACAGGTCTGTGGTGATGATTTAAACACAGAGTACGTTGCCGTCTACTATGCCGTTGCATATATTTGTAATATTAGCAGATTACGAGCTCGAAATTTAAATACAGATAGTTTGATTTACGCAAGTTCCATTGCTTTATATAGAAGATCAAACGATTTAACACGGCTCTTATGTTACCTTCCCTACAAATTTAGAAAAACTCCTAGATTTTGGGTAATTTTAATGGAAAGTGCCATAAGGACTGAGTTCTTAAAAAAAAAAAAACTTAATTTCCCTTTGCACCCCATGAATGAGGTATGGGATAGCTTCTCGCGTTGTTGTGAATTAACACGCTTTCTATTTTTAGTTTCACAACTAACGGCACCTACTTATTTATCGACGAATGCGAACGTCACTGTTTTGAGAAGCTCTTACTAGACACGACGATTGAATCGACGCTTAATACTGCGAAGTTGCTGTCAAACAACATTCGAGGGGAGCCGACAATGAAAGAAAATTGTATTTTTTTTTTCTTTTAAGATGACTGGAGCCAGGTTTGAACCTGCGATCTCCCGCATGGTAGTCGCGTGTTCTAACCACTATGCCACGGCCGGTCCCAAGGACTGAGTTCAACCTTTCGATATTCTTTAAATTTGTATATCTTTGTAAAGCATCCCAGGAAAATTTTTCAGAACTTGTTGCGAATGATATTGATACTAGAATCGTTTCTTTTTTAATCGACTTTCTATTCTGTTTCTGGTTCTATATAAACGATTATGTACAACATGTTGCACCACAGATTCCGTAGAACAGAAAATGAATATTCGTATTCGAAATAAGTATTTTTTAGAGGGTATTTTTTAAGAAAAACTCAAAAATCTGAGTTAAAATATATTTCGAACTAGCACCCAATTGAAAACCAATGAAATTTCAAAAAACAGCATATGTAATTCAGTTATGTAGCAATTCATTTCATAACGGTTTCCAGGAGAACATGTTGGCTTTGGGACAATTTCAAACAAAAATAATATATTGTGCAACGGAAAGTGGAACTTGTTACTTATCAGTAAAAGCTATTCTGTAATTGTTTCTTTGCAACAAAATATTTTGCTGGGATATATATCTTTATAATTCACAACAACGCGAGAAGCTATCCCATACCTTATTCATGGAGTGCAAAGGGAAATTAAGTTTTTTTAAGTATAAAGCACGTAAACTGTAGTAAATTAAACTTGCTGGTGATTTTTGTTTAAAAACCAGTGCAGAAATTTCAGTCAGATAAACTGACTGATAAATACCATCACCCACTATAAGATATTGTTTAAGTCTTGAGTTATTGAAATTAACTGATTTGTTATTAAAACCAGTTAGAAAGTTTCAGTCGGGCAACCCGACTTACATATACCCTTACTCTAAGTAAAACAAATAATTTTCTATTATATTGATATTATTACTCGATTTCTAATGTGGGCGGAGCGGTACATTTGTATGGGAGGTACGAGAAGGGGTGTGCCTAGGCTTCCAGATTTATTCTCCATAACTTTATCCTGTTATAGCTTTATTAAATACAGAATTTGGGCACGATTGCGTTAGGTGTATTGATATTATTACTACATCCCTAAAGTGGGCGGAAAGGTACATTTGTATGGGAGGTACCAAAAGGGGCGTGTCTAGTCTTCAAAATTTTTCTCCAAAATTTTGTCCTATTATAACATAACAAAATTCAGAATTTGGGCACGTGACGTGTCGAGTGTATTGATATTATTACCCTATTTCTAAAGTGGGTGGAGTGGTACATTTGTATGGGAGGTACCAGAAGGGGCGTGTCTAGACTTCCAGATTTTTCCTCCAAAACTTTATCCTGCTTGAACTTTACCAATTACAGAATTTGGGCACGATCGCGTTAGGTCTTTTAATAATATTAATCGATTTCTAAAGTGGGCGGTACCAGATGTGTATGGGAGGTACCAGATGGGGCGTGGATGGACTTACATTTTTTTTCTTCAAAACTTTATCCTGTTATAGCTTTACTAAAAATAGAATTTGGGTACGATCACGTTTGATTTATTGATATTATACCTCCATTTCTATAGTGGGCGGAAAAGTAGATTTGTATGGGAGGTACCAGAAGGGCCGTGGCTAGGCTTTCAAAATTTTTTCCAAAGTTTTATCCTATTATAGCTTTACCAAATATAGAATTTGGGTACGATTCCGTTGGGTGTATTGATATTATTACTCGATTTCTAAAGTGGGCGGAATGATGTATTTGTATGGGAGGTACCAGAAGGGTCGGGCCATGTAGTCCATTTGCAATACCGTAAGTAGTTTTGAGGAAATAAAAACTCGTTCAAAATTTCAAAACAGACAGACAGACAGCCAGACAAACAGACAGACAGAGAGACAGACAGACGGACACGGCTCAAACTTCTTAAAAAGTCATGAATCGAATTTGGTTCAAAGAAACCTAGGGTCTAAAGTAACTCCTTCTATGTGTTACACTTTTGGGTCGTATCAAATGATATATACCCTCATCCTCAAGGGTCATTTGTATGGGAGGTACCAGAAGGAGTGCGTCAAATAGTTATGTTTTGTAAGGTTTTGCTTCCTATCACAAGATAAATAAATTGACCAATTTTTATTACCCCCAAATGTCCTTTTGGAAATTATGGGAGAAATATTAATTTTTCAAAAATAGGTAATTTTGTATGGGAGGTACCAGAAGGGGTGATCCGATATATGTTACGCCAAATTTGAGTGAATTCAGTGTACTTACAAAAAAGATATGTATGTAGGACTATGGGGGTGAGTTCGGGCATTTGTATGGGAGGTACCAGAAGGGGTGCGTCAAATAGTAAGGTTTTCTTAGGTTTAGCTTTCTATCACAAGATAAATTAACCGATCAATTTTCATTACCCCCCAAGTGTCCGTTTGGAAGTTATGGGAGAAATATTAAATTTGCAAAAATATGTAATTTTGTATGGGAGGTACCAGAAGGCGTAAACCGATATAGTTTATAATCATTCCTGAGTTCAGTTTTCATAAGCAAACATCATATGCAAAATTTGAGTAAATTCAGTTTACTTACAAAAAAGAGTTCGTTTTGAAAAATATTAATGCTGGTAAATTTTCATGCCGATCCGTTAAGTTTTACTCGAGTTATCCTGCTGACCAGCCATCCAGCTAGCCAGACAGACGGACATAGCTCAATCGTCTTAAAAAGTCCTGAAACGGATTTGGTCTTAAGATACTTGGGGTCTAACTCGTCTCCTTTAATGCGTTACACTTTTTTTCGTATCAAATGATATATACCCTCATCCCTAAGGGTGATGGTATAAAAATATAGCAATGTTTTACTATGAAATCGTCCGTCCTTCCGCTGGAAATACCCATATATATATATATACAACTACTTCCAAACGCAGTCATTTGTTCTTAATGTAGTAAGTAGAAATTTTCAAATAACATATAATTTTCAATTTAACATTACAAAATCAATTGTTATGATACATATGCGTATAAGTTACCAATAAGTTACACTCTCCAACATAAAGTATACGCTCCAAAGCACTTTTGTACAAAATTGTACATTAGGGCAATTCCAAAACAAATCAATCCAACAACCATAGATTTAAAATTCGGCCCCTTTCGTTTTCACATACACATATATGCTACTCGTTGCTGCCATTACAATACGTTCAATTTTAGGCGAAATTTTTCACGGTTCATGTTTTATAGCTGTCTAAAGTTGATCATCGGCAGCAGTTTGTTATGAGATAGCCGTATTGTAATGATCATGGTGTAAACTTTTAGGTTCCAACCTCCTCTTTTGGAATAAAGACCAAAAATGGCAGATCATCAAAATATAGAAAATGTCCTTTATGTGGCTTTTGATTTCTCTAAATTTATTTTTTAAACATTGTGCATACATTGTACACTGTACAAGATGTGAATATTTCAAGATGAGTTCAGAAAGTGAAATATTTTCCATTTGTTCTTTCTTTTCCATTAGTCCCAAAAGAATGCTTCCTAAGTCATCATTGCCAAATCCCAATTAAAAAATCTAATAGAAGGTGTATCAACATTTTCCTACCAAACTTACATTTAATATGGTAATTTATTTCGAATTTTTAAAATACAGATTTGTGCATTTGTGTGTGGGTGTGGTGACTGCATGTGCATGCAACAGCCAACTCTATTGCAGTGTGTGTTCGCCACTTCCCTCGATTTTATGAATGAATTTATTTTCTGCACGTGGGTTTACGCACCATAGATATGTGCATGAAAAAGTGAAAGTGCATTCACATTCAAACACACAGATACACAGACTCTCACAGACGGTGGTAGTATATCGCCCAAAAAACTATAAATCGTATTATTTTGTTTCGTCGGTTCTATCTTTGGGTAACAGTCGTGAGATGGTGTGAGAGCAAGCACTTCAATGTGGGAGTGGAATTTTTTATAATATTTTTTTTTCGTTTCAACTTTTGTATGTTTTTTTTAGTCGCATTTGTATTCGCCAGGATTCGCAATTGTAGCTTTGCGAGGCCAAGTAAGTCAAAAAAAAAACAACCAGACTAAAAACACAATGTCGAGAATTTATGGAAGGAATAGGTAAAGTATGTAATTTATTACTCAAAAAGCACTCGTACAAAGTTAGACTGTGATTTTCAGCTGATGTGAATGTTTAAGCACATAATAAGTCATTAAAAGACTTCTTGCCTTTTATCCCCAAAAGATTCCTTCTCTCCATACACTCTATGTTTTCTAACATTACTTATATGTACAGAAGATAAACTTGAATACGTCTTCGCCTCCAATTTACTTGTAAAACTTTAGTACTTTACCTCAATCTCTAAAAAAAATGCAAATCCTGACTCTTCCGATTGCGTTTACTTTCTCTTACTCTGCGAGCTTTTTACTTAGATGTTAAGCGATATTTCGTTTTTTCGAACCCTGGTCTTTACCATATCCACCCATACGGTTGCAGTAAACACAAGATATTAATTGCAACACATTTTAATGGTCAACAATAAAATATTTTGATCCTTCTCCACAGAAAAATACATCCTACGCATACATATTCACACACACACACACACCAGTGGCAAAAGCAGTTTAGTCTCAATGATGATAAATGCTTGTTGTGTGTATTTATACCCTGCATATACTGTCTCCGTCTGTTACTCCCTCACAGTTGTTGTTTCTTACTAAAGATTAAAGGTCAATATGTTAAATGACATTATATGCAATTCGTTCTTAATCTCTGGTCCATGAATTATTTAACTACATATGTATATATTTTGTATGAGCAAATAATTACTTGCAATTAATAGATCATTTATCACGTTTTACTGGGGTCATATTAGGCTGAAGCGAAATTAGTTTTTTTTGTAAATTTTAATAACTATAATTATTAAGAAAATTTTGGATTCTCCCTGAAATATGCAATGGCTTCTGTGAAAACTGGAAAAGAATCAGAATAGACCAGATATTTACAATGAGTACTAAAAGTTTAAGTTATGTTACTTAAGTTTGGGTTGATGTGTATACCCTTGTCTACTTTCTCTTAAATACATCTATATCTAGAGTTTTGTAAATATACACATATGGGTAAATCCTGTGTTGCGGACGTTACATTCGTACGCATTTATGTTTTGTTTTAATTATCCCGATTG
The DNA here is from genome assembly GCA_964034835.1 of Muscina levida. Lineage (NCBI taxonomy): Eukaryota > Metazoa > Arthropoda > Insecta > Diptera > Muscidae > Muscina > Muscina levida. The sequence continues at coordinate 48,497,243 of OZ035880.1, read as the reverse complement.
CGCTATGAGTGAGATATTTGCATATAAACTTCAGCAACAACAGTTAGTTGAGAGTACTTTGAAATGACATTTAATTGATTGCTTAACTACTTTTGACAAAAACAATATTCGTGCCAACAGTGTCGTTGCGGACGTTACAAAAAATGGAAGTAGTTTTGGATGTCAACTTGCATTTTCATCTATTTTAGCAAATATTGCATAGTAACCAGAAAAATCGAAATACGTAAAGGCAAAAGGAATATTTAAGGATTTAAAAAAAACTTTAATGAGAGTTTTAAATTTGTTGGTTTATCCAAAAATTTGAAAAAATTTGTTGCGGGAGTTACACTTTTTCCTTCTATCCTATTTATTATAAAGAATTGTATCAACATCAGACACTGTTAAGAAGCTGTTAACACACACAGGTATAATTATAATAATTGTATATATTATAAGAATGGACCCGCTAGGTGGCCCTGGAGTGGACTTATTTGGAAAATTTAAATGGATGGACCAATTTTACGGAAATGTAGAATGTATATTTGTTGTTTCCAGAGAAAACAATTGATGTACAAATCGACTCGACAGGTGGCGCTGGGGTGGACTTATTTCGAAAATTTGAATGTATGTTCCAATTTTACTGAAATTCAAGATGCATGCTTGTTTGATCATGACAAAAACTTTTATGTACATTTGCATTGATACAATGCAGATCAATATGGTACTGGCACCAGAACAGCTGACTAACCGCAATACATGCCCGTATCGTTAAATGTTGAAGAAATTCTCATAACTCATAAACTCTAGAACTAGTGACTCATTCCGCAAACACTTCATATAAGTTCACAATTGCTGTGTCCAATAAATATAATTTTTGAAAAAAAGTTCCGTTGTGGATGTTATACACGTTGTCATTCATATTTTCCTGTAGAAGGGTGTAAAAATACATATTTATAAAGTTTTGGAGAAAACCATCTGGTACCTCCCATACACTTCTGCTACCGCCCACTTCAGAAATCGATTAATATTATTAAAAAGCCTAACGCGATCGTGCCCAAATTCTGTATTTGGTAAAGTTCAAGCAGGATAAAGTTTTGGAGAAAAAATCTGGAAGTCTGTACACGCCCCTTCTGGTACCTCCCATACAAATCTACCTTTCCGCCCACTATAGAGATGGAGAAATAATATCAATAAATCAAACGTGATCGTATCCAAATTCTATTTTTAGTAAAGCTATAACAAGATAAAGTTTTGGGGAAAAAATTGGAAGTCTATCCACGCCACCTCTGGTACCTCCCATACACATCTGGTACCGCCCACTTTAGAAATCGATTAATATTATTAAAAGACCTAACGCGATCGTGCCCAAATTCTGTATTTGGTAAAGTTCAAGCGGGATGAAGTTTTAGAGAAAAAATCTGGAAGTCTGGACACGTCCCTTCTGGTACCTCTCATACAAATGTACCACTCCGCCCACTTTAGAAATAGGGTAATAATATCAATACACTCGACACGATCGTGCCCAATTTCTGTATTTTGTTATGTTATAACAGGACAAAGTTTTGGAAGTCTAGCGACGCCCCTTATGGTATCTCCCATACAAATGTACCTTTCCGCCTACTTTAGGGATGCAGTAATAATATCAGTACACCCAACGCAATCGTGCCCAAATTCTGTAATTAGTAAAGCTATAACAGGATAAAGTTATGGAGAATAAATCTGGAAGCCTAAACACACCCCTTCTCGTACCTCCCATACATATGTACCACTCCGCCCACTTTAGAAATCGAGTAATAATATCAATATAATAAAAAATTATTTTTTTTACTGAGGGTAAGGGTAAATGTAAGTCGGGTTGCCCGACTGAAACTTTCTAACTGGTTTTAATTACAAATCGGTTAATTTCAATAACTGAAGACATAAACAATATCTTATATTGGGTAATGGTATTTATCAGTCAGTTTAACTGACTGAAATTTCTGTACTGGTTTCCTTCAGACATTTTTATCAAACATACCTATCCTTCACAACTAGAGATGGGTTTAGACATGGGTATTTATCCAACGCTGGGTATTTTCCCATTTATACCCATTAATTTCGTATTTATCGTATTTCGGGTAAATTCTCATTTGAATAACAAATACTCGTTCTTACGTAGAGTAAAAGAAATGTGAACCCAACCCATTTAAATACCCAATTTACCCTTGTCCCATCACTGTTCACAACCTAAGGGGGTTCCCATACAAAAATCAAATTTTAAATGCTTATAGAGGAGTCAAATGTATGACCATCACCCTCAATAAAACAAAAAAAAAATTATTATATTGATACTGATATTATTACTCGATTTCTAAAGTGGGCGGAGTGGAACATTTGTATGGGAGGTACCAGAAGGGGCGTGTCTAGACTTTCAAAATTTTTCTTAATCCTGTTATAACTAAACAAAATACAGAATTTAGGCATGATCGTGTCGAGTGTATTGATATTATTACTCCATCTCTAAAGTAGGCGGAGTGGTATATTTGTATGGCAGGTACCAGAAGGGGAGTGTCTAGACTTCTAGATTTCCAAAACTTCTAAAACTTTATCCTGCCTGAACTTTACTAAATACAGAATTTGGGCACGATCGCGTTACGTCTATTAATAATATTAATCGATTTCTAAAGTGGGCGGTACAAGATGTGTATTGGAGGTACCAGATGGGGCGTGGCTAGACTTGCAGTTTTTTTTCTCAAAAACTGTGTCCTGCTATAGCTTTACCAAATAAAGAATTTGGGTACGATCGCGTTGGATTTATTGATATTATTACTCCATCTCTAAAGTGGGCGAAAAGGTACATTTGTATGGGAGGTACCAGAAGAGGCATGGATACACTTCAAATTCTTTTTCCAAAACTATATCCTGTTATAGCTTTACTAAGTACAGAATTTGGATACGATCCCTTTGGGTGTATTGATATTATTACTCTATTTCTAAAGTGGGCGGAATGGTGTATTTGTATGGGAGGTACCAGTAGGGCGGGGCCATGTAGCCCATTGGCAATACCGTAAGTAGTTTTGGAGAAATTTTAACTCGTGCAAAATTTCAAAAGATTTGGTTGCGCCTTTCGAAAGTTATCGTGCGAACCATCCGGACAGCAGACAGACAGACGGACATGGCTCAAACGACTTAGAAAGTCATGAATCGAATTTGGTTCAAAGAAACCTAGGGTCTAAAGTGACTCCTTCTATGTGTTACACTTTTGGGTCGTATCAAATGATATATACCCTCATCCCTAAGGGTGATGGTATAAAAATCCATTTGAAATTCAAAAAACCTTAATTAAAATTTAAACTTTCTTTTAGAAATTAAAAAAATATCAATTGAAATTCAAAATTCGTCAATTGAAAAAAACATTAATTGAAATTCAAAAATCATCAATTGAAATTCGAAACTAGTCAATTGAAATTAAAAATGTATCAATTGAAATTCAAAACACATCAATTGAAATACTCATCAATAGTACTTCAAAATTCTTCAATTGAAATTTTAAAAAACATTAATTGAAATTCATATCTCATCAATTGAAATTCGAAACTCGTTAATTGTAATCCACAATTCGTCAATCGAAATTCAAAGTTTATTAATAGAATTTCAAAAATCATTAATAAAAATTCAAAACTCAACAATTAAAATTCAAAACTCATCAATACATCGGAAAACATAAATAACTCAACTATTTGTTAACCCATTTTTACAAACAAGTATGCGTAATTGGAATTTATGCCCGATCGAGTGCCGATAAATTGAAAATCGGTATAAAAAATTATCACCCCAGCTAACCACCAGCTGTTACAACAACAACAATAGTCATAATAACCTTCTGCCTTCGACTTCCCTGGAGAAATGGACAGCTTCAATTGGTCCTTAATATCGTGTAAAAGCAGACAAATTTTTCGTTGCATCACTCACCAATATTACAGCAAAAAACTGTGAAAAATTGTTTACTAGCAGTGATTTTTAAAAACATTGTCCGAAAGCCTTATCCTCGAATATACATAGTCTTAAAAAGTCTCAAATATATGTTAAAAATAAATTTTTTTTCCTCTTAGACAAAAAAATAACGTCACATCATAGCCTATGAAAAACATTTCCAATTAAAATTGCTGTTTTTTTTTTGGGTGTGGTTTACTTTAATGCATCGGCTAAGAATATATCCTAATGTCACTTATTCTTAATTTCTACTATACTTTCTCATTTCTCGTCCACCTCTGTGTGAGCTTCTACGCGATACTGCAACACTTCCTCGTCATTGTGTTTCAAAGTGCTCACAATGTGATAGAAACCGGGACGTAAATAGGCTGCAAACTTCGATGAATCTATGGGATAATTGCTAACTTCATATTTCTCTTTGGTCACCGGACATATGTCCGGATCGGGAGCATTGCAATGCTCTTTCAGCGTTTCGTAGAAATACTTTTTATACTGATTTTTCATAACATCACAGACACCCATGTCAACTTTATTGATCACCATTTTGAATTCGCCATCTGATTCTTTAGAGTATAAAATATCAAAGGTAAGCTGTAGGGTAGAAAAGTTAGAAAAAAACGGAAATTAAATTGTATTCATCATATTAATCAATGCTGTTTACCTTGTAATTATCATCCAAGTCCACAGATTGTTCAACAACGCCATTGATTTTAACCTCATCCTCTCCGTCCTTATCAAATGTCAATTCGGTTTTCAGGATATGTTCGGCATCCTTGACTTTCTGTAGTTTATCCAAAACTATTTTTAATTTCTTTTTTTCTTCATCCGCTGAGATGTGATTGATAATTAAGAAAATTACACACCAGCTTAAGACCAACTGGAGTTTAGACTTCATCTCGCCTGAGATCGATTGCAATGAACGCGCTCACTTTGCATTTTCACGCGGTTTGCTGTTAGTTTTTATGCGTTTTTTGCATTGTATTCAAAAGCAGCATTTTTAGCTTATCTGATGTTAGGGTACATCAAACGGAAATGTTTACAAAGTTACAAAAAGTTTGTTCATGTTTAATGAAATTATTACTTAGAGGGTTCGGTCAGTTAAATTAGATAATATTTGAACAAAATTAAAAAACTACACTTATGTATAAAAATAATTGTATGTTTAAAATTAAAAATTAAAATTAAAAATTAGAAAATAGAAAATAGAAAATAGACAATAGAAAATAGCAAATAGAAAATAGAAAATAGAAAATAGAAAATAGAAAATAGAAAACAGAAAATAGAAAATAGAAAATAGAAAATAGAAAATAGAAAATAGAAAATAGAAAACAGAAAATAGAAAATAGAAAATAGATGCGATTTCTTTTTAATTATATTAGTTTTGAAATTATTTTCGAACTCTTTAATAGTTACAAAAAATACCGAATTTCCGTTTCTTACTAGTCCCGGAGACATTTTTCTTATCTAGGAAAAATCGGTTACTATAAATTCCCTAACTAAAAGTAACACAACAAATATAATATTTTTTTTTGTAATTTCATTTATTTCTTTTAATAATATATAAAAAACCAAACAATATGTTTATTACAATAACTGTATGTATGTAATATATATTTTAAAACATTTAGCGTAGTGTGTCAATAAGTAAATTTAATGTTCTTTGCGCAAAAAGCATAAAACCATTAACAAAATGTTAAAAGCAATAAACACACAATTTGAAATTAAAATAAATATAATATTTTAAACAACATACAAAAGAAAACAAAATTTGTAAAGAATACCCTTCATTCTTCTTTAATTACAAATTATTTCAATATTTTTTAAATATTGAGTAATGCATTCAGGATTGTTTTATGTCTTTTTCTTTTATTTATTTAAGGCAATGTGATTTGATTTGTGATAAATTTTAATTTAAGCTAAAACATAAACTTATATTAAATTGATATTTAAAAAAAAAATGACAACTAAATTAACAAACTTCAAGGAACAATTTGTTGACACTATAAAGGAGATAGCAGATAAATAAATACATAAAAATTCCATTAAAATTGCAGAGCACACAAGGGTTGTAGGATACATGGAGAAAAGGCGGTGAAGAAATAGGAGGGCCCTTAATTAATTTGAAAAGCAATAATTGCCTAATATATCTAGAAAGGGAATTATATGATTTAATCGGCATATAAGAGAGTTATTAATTCTTTTGAAGAGTTTTTAATTAAACGATTTGAAAGAGGGCTTATTTAACTACAAATAAGTATAGCATATGAAGATTTTTTAATTAAACGAATTGAAAAGTTAAACGAATTAAGGAAATCGTTTGTTAGTTGCAATCGTTAGGGGGGAATATGGCCACTGAAGTAAATATTTAACTACAGGTAAGTATAGCCGATGTATTATCCATCGAATCTGTTTTTTAAGCTAAACAATAAAATTTAATAAGACTATATATACTTGACCATTTGCATAAAATAAATTTAGAATATTTCAAAAGAAAATCTAAAAATGAAACAAAAACTGAAAATTACCGATTGCAAAAGATTTGAATATCTTAATGTAAAACCGCTCTTGTGGTATATGGGAATAATCGATTGAAGGTGTAATCAGATTATCTTGGACTAATATACCCAAAATCCCAAATTTTGTTATAACTCTTACGTTTTTCCCATACAAATAGTTACTTTTTTTTGGGATTATCAATTACTAAGCAACTCAACTCAAATTTCTCAGAAAGTTTACTTTGGCTGTGGGCGACAATTTTGTTTCAAAACAAATAAAAATATACTACTTGGAAGTTTGGATTTAAATACAATCTACTTTTGTACCAAAAAGTAATTTGCATTATCAATCCTCTACTTTCGAGCGACATTTTCGTGTTAATTTCACGATAATATTATCTCAATTTAAAATAGAAAAAAATCAAAACACCTCTGCGAAAATATTGCAACACCAACACGCAAGCTCATGCATATATTTTTACGTAATACGTAACGTCATATATTTTTCATTCATAACATTAAAAGTTTTCCTACTATCCCTTACGAAAACCAAAACCATTTCCAGCTAATCTCCTCCACAATTGCATATCTTGTAAACTATACTCCTCCTTCCCCTCACATAACCCCCAGAGCGCCCCATTCATTCTCCTCACATGTATGTCTTTTTTTAAATTGTTTGTAAAAAATATAATATCTATAATATAAATTTACCAACAGCAACATGACTACGCTGCCTGCGATTCACTAGAATCCGATGATGCCACAATGCTCTGCATACTGGGCTCTGATTCTGAACGTTTGTGAGTACGTCGTGTCACACGAGTTTGACTCTGATTTACTGGCGTTTTTGGGCTATTCGTCGAGTTTTGAGCTTTACTCACATTTGCTGTTTGCTGCAAATCTGGTTCACTACGTGCCAATGCCTCTTCGACAAAACCTGCTGCCGAAGATGTATTGTTTGTCTCCAAAACATGTTCGTTTAGGCAGACGTCATCCAGGTCTACGTCACTGTTGGAAAAGAGAGCTGTAGCTCCCAATTCCAATGAACTTTTTACATCTAAATCGATGTCGTTATGTGTCATGGTTATTAAACTTTTGGGGGAGGGTGAGCTCGTGATTACGGTGGACTTTGATTTGTTTAACAGACCCGGGGCACTGCTACAGGAGGTGGCGGAAGAGTTTTTATTAACTTGTTTCGGTGTGGATGTTGCGGACATGTTCATAAAATCTTTGGTTGTTAAATCCGCTGTTACAGATCTTTGTAAGTTGTAATTTTGTGTTGCCCCTCCACCACTACCACCACCACCGCCTCCTGTTGCCGGATGTGTAGGTGTAGTAGCCATATCGGACCTATGTCTACTGGGTAGAGGGGAACCCGATAAGTTTTCCACACCCGGCATACCCATTGTGGCCGTATTCGTATTCACTCCCACCGGTGGCACATTTGTCATGGAACTTGGTGTCGAGGAATTGCATTTCTCATCCTGATGCTCTTTCATCAGTTTGCAGGCTTTACCCAAGGCACATATGGTCAGGCATATTCTCAGCCCCAATGCAAAAGCGTAGGCCAACAGAAACAAAACCCAGGCAGCTAGATTATTAAACGGTACCGCCGAATAAATGGCCTTTATAAGCACCACGGACAGGGGAAAGGGTATGAAACCCATTCGCCTGGCCACCAAATCCGAATGATCGGAAAATGCATGTTTCTGTCGCGTCTGGGTCATGTCGTAGGCCAAGCTTGTGGTGTACTCTCGGTAAATGCATTCTGGCAACTCATTGAACCGTGTTATAAACGCATGCTTGATCCAATCTATAAGAATTTCAGTTATAAGCACGGAAAAGCAATCGGGCAACATGATGCAGAACTGTGTAATGCTCCAATCGAATTCCTTCATTGTTTGTATCATCACAATGAAGAGGAGCACAGTGAGATGGAAACGTTCACGTACATCGCTGCACGTCAGCTGGAAGAGATTATTTTTATCGAATTTTTTGAAGACAGATCCTTTAAGTTCTACGAAATTATTCGATATCATAATGGTGAGAAGGCCCTTGTTGTTGGAATTGACGGCGACATTGAGAGTGGTGGCCTGGAAAAGGGGAAGAAAATTAGTATTAATAATGGAGGAATACAAATAAAAATAAGGTAAATAAATAAGATAATAAATTTTATTATATCATATGTAGTTAATAGCCAAAGTGAATGCATTTGTTTGAATCAGAGCTGTAAACTAATCATTACAATTTGTACTCATTACTGCTCAATTACAAATACAAGTACATCTAAAAAGGAATTGAAAGTTAACTACAATTCTAATTACATGAGGAATTGGAATTGGAACTAAAAGTCTCAACTACACTGGTAATTGTACTTGAAAGTAATGATTAATTTAATTTAAATTAGCTCAATTACTTTTTAATTACAAGGAATTGAAAGGAATTGGGAGGAATTGGGAGGAATTGGAAGGAATTAAGAGGAATTGCTGCAATTTGGAAAGGTCCGTTATGTTAAAATATATTGCTCCCACTCTCCTTTTCTAAATTTTTTATTGTTGTGGAACTTACAATTTCTACCCCTTATTTCAAAATTATTTCAATACCTTTCCAAATTGCAGCAATTCCTCTTAATTCCTTCCAATTCCTCCCAATTCCGTCAATTCCTTTCAATTCCTTGTAATTAAAAAGTAATTGAGCTAATTGAAAAGTAATTAGGAATCATTACTTTCAAGTACAATTACCTGAGTAGTTGAGACTTTTAGTTGCAATTGCAATTCCTCATGTAATTAGGATTGTAGTTAACTTTTAAATACTTTCGAACATGGTAGGTAATGATTACTTGTACTTAAGTTTACAGCTCTGGTTTGAATTTGTTGACAAAATTCTGTGGATTATTTTTTCCGTTAAGATAATGTTATTCGATTTGTGATAATCTATTTAATATAAAATATATAATATATGGCACCAACTTTTCACTGCATTGGTTTGATTTACATTCTTCTTCCACTCACCTGAAACATTATCAGAAAACTATGCAGCACCACATAGATCAGCGTAAACAAAATGTGCGTTACCAAACCGAAATGTTCTCTCTTCGATGTCTTTGACTCGGTGGCTGTCCAAAATAAGGCATCTATCGTGTCCTGACCAAAAGCCGACAGCAAGCGATCACCTACCTCTAACATATTGTAAAATAAATACAATTTTATAATCGATTGAGACTTTATGATATGATACACCCGATTTGTGTCCACCGACAGCATTAGCAATGTGACCGCAATCCAAATGGAACCCTTTAGCAGATCACAAATTTCCGCCGGTGTCAACAGACGCTGTGTCCTTCTCCTCAGACCCAAACAACTTGCAATAGGTCGCGTTATCATACCCCAAACGGCTAAGGCAAAACGTACCGGCAGGAAAGTGTGTATGTACAGAAATGAATCGGCACACTGCATTATGCCATACACCATAAAACGTTCTAGGTCGCGGGGAATCTTCATGAAGGAATAGATTTTCTTACGCCTGGCCGTATAGCGTTCCTCGTCATGCTCCAGCAAATAGCCACGGGTCATTTCCAATTTAAAAAAGTCCATAAACGAAGGAGATTCTACATTAGGTTTGGGGAATGCAAAACACTAGTGTCAGTCAATTGAGCAAGATGTGGCAAATAACTCTAACAGGTTTCTTGTTGGCCTAACTTACCCCTTTCCTCCTTGTTCTCTTTGGTTGATTTCTTTGCATCGTTGCTTTCTTTACTGCCTGTGGCAGCAACACTCCCACTAGAACGTCGTTGCGTGCCACCACCGCTGACACCGTCCACCACCGACTCATCAAACAGTTCGTCGATGCGATTTTGAAAATTTATATCACCACGAAATCTTAGCTTTTTCGAAGTCATTTTCTAGTTGATATACTTTCTAGCAGTCTCCAGTTGTTTGTAGCATTAGTAAAATTATGTTTGCGTTCTAGGTTTGAGCAAAAATTTCGGTTTACATCCAGTTTTTGGGGCAAAGTTTGTTTGTTTTTACTACTTCGCACCGAGTCACCAAAGTTCTAATGGAAATGCACCACGAATGTTTATGACAACATTCCATTCACAATGGCAATCATAACAAATGTAGACAGAGATGTTTGATGGGGTGGTCAGTTGTTGTCATGGTGATGTGCTATTGTTAATGAATAACAGTGGTACGAGTGTAGATTAAAGCAAATAACTTATTTTGTTACAAATAAACAAAACACAGTTAAATGGAATATATTGATTGTTTTAAAATTAACTGGGAATATTAGAGAAGAGATTTGTGAATATGGTTTCATCGTTCGGTTCATCGCTTGTTCTTTTCTCAATTTTATTTGTGTTTCTTAAATTTGGAACTAAGAACTTATTAATTTCAAAAATGCATTGAACTGATTTTTCAGAAATTTATAGTTTTAATAAAACTGCAGTTTTAAAGTCGTTGTATTTGAAAATGGTTTAAATTAACAGATCAACAGATATATATGTAACAGAATAACAATATTTTTAAATCAAATTTCTGACCTGTATATCTTTATATTTTGTAAAAAAAGTGGATATTTTCTTACATTTCCCTTATATACATTTTTCAGTAAACTATATTAATTTATTTGACTTTTTATAGTTTGAATATTTGCAACATAATTCCCGCATTTTCAATTTTGACGTTACTTTAAAAATGCAAATGTAGAAAAAAAATTGTTTAAATTATATTTGTGTTTACTAATTATTTTTTTTTACAAAATATGATTTTGAATATAACAAAAATCTTTTATTTTTCATTATTCATAGAATTTTTTTCATTTCATTTTTTGTTTGTTTTTTTATAGTCTATTCACATTTATTTTTAATTTTTATAAAATTTCATATATGTAGTGTATTTTAAATTGTAGCTTTAATTTTTTTAAAATAGTTTTATTTGTGAAATTTAAATTAATTGCGAAGAATTGAGCGGTTTTATTTGAAAAATACAGTTTTTGTATTGGAAGATTTTTTTATATTTGTTAACCGCAGTCCGGCTCTGTGCTCTGGTTTCAATGGTCAACAACTTTTCATAACTTTCATCATGCAAATCATTTGTTATTTACATATGTACATGTCTTCATATTGCTCAGCAATACCGTTTGCATTTCGATTTTTTGTATTTAAATGTCTTGAGATTTGTTTATGTGAGCACACATACACATACACACAAATTGCGTGGGAGTAATAGAGAAGTCAAGCAAGATATTCCAATGGAAGGCTCTTGCTCAGTTACATTGCTCTTAAATAAGTTACATGTTTCTGGCCGTTGTTTGTGTGTATGAGTATTTGTGTGTGCCGATATCATTTTTTGTCCTGCATGTCTTTATGATTTCATTCGTTTTGTTCTATTGCTCTAATAAAGACCTTTTAGTCAAAATTTTGTATTTTTTTGTCGTATGTCGAAATTGCCTACAAAAACTATTGCAGGCTCAAACATTGGTGACCCCGACGTGATCTTATTAGTAGATCGCGCAAATTTTAATATCAATTCGGATATTATTATAATTTCACAATAGCTTTTTCGTTTGTGAAGCAGCAGTAGAAGTACCGTAAAATGGCAACCAGCAAAGACCAGACATCGAACGATGGTAATGTAGCAAAGCATTCGGTGAATTTGTTGCCGTTAAGAACGCGTGTTACAGCAATGGTGAAGCAGTTAGAGGGTTTGAAGGCTTCTCTAACAACAACACAGCTGGGCGAGTATGATGAAGCGGAACTCTCTGTTCGTTTGGACTACGTAGAACAGATAAACAATACATTTGAAAAGGCTCAGTGTGCCCTGGAGGAAAGCGAAAGTGGCGAGTTGGAAGGCGATGGTCGTATAAGGTTTGTTTCGCTGTACTTTGATGTTAAGTCAAAATTAACCCGCCAACTCAACGTTGCTTGCAAGCCAGGTATGCTGCGCTCATCAACTCTTCGTCAATTTTCTATGGAGCAATCTCCATCTGTACGCAAAACAAGGCTGCCTGAGATACACTTGCCTAAATTTGGAGGTTCATATGCAGATTGGCCTAATTTCTTTGGGTTGTTTTCAACAATTATACACGATAACAATGACCTAACGAACCTTGAAAAACTTCAACATCTCCGTACCAGCTTATATGATGCCGCGCTAGATACGATTTCGTCATTGGAGCTCAGTGACTCAAACTATGAGGAGGCGGTGAAGTTATTGAAAAATCGATTCGATAACAAGCTACTTAATTTTCAGAGCCATGTAAGGGAGATTTATCATTTAGCGACTGTGGAAAATGGTTCTCCAAGTATGTTGCGTCATCTAAGTGATAAACTGAATTCGCACTTGCGTGCTATGCAGACGATCGCTACGAAGGAGCAACTTGCCGACGGGCTCTTAATCCATTTGGTGGCAACAAAGCTGGATCCAGAAACGCTGATGAAGTGGGAGGAGAGTTTGTCAATCAACGCGCTGCCAACATGGACCTCTATGGCTGCATTTTTGGAACGCAGGTGCCGAATGCTGGAGAATGTACAAAACTCAATCGCAAATAAGCCACCCAATCAGCAAGTCGCCAAAAAGGCAGCCCTTCACAATCGGCATGTTCATGTTTCGTCTGTAACTTCCGCTGCTTCGTGTTCATTTTGTGATTCAAGTGAGCATTTTATTACCAGCTGCACTCGTTTTGGAAACCTGCCGCCCTCTCAGCGCTTTAAGGAGGTAAAAAGGCTCGGGTTGTGCCTTAACTGCCTCAAAAAGGGACATTTGCTTAACAGGTGTACCTCTGGATTCTGTCGCCACTGCTCGTCTAAACACCATACCATGTTGCACATTGATAACTTATCTTTAGATCAACCTTTATCTTCACCGGCAGATCCAATAGTTCCATTAGCATCGCAGTCAGTACTTATTTCGTCCACAAGTCCTCTTGCTAAAAGGTCGTCGTCAATTGTTGGTGCAAGTGTTTTGCTTGCTACGGCCATTGTTTTAGTAAAAAACCAATTCGGTGTTTTTGTTCCTTGTCGCGCCATCTTGGACTCAGCCTCACAGCTCAATCTGATTGCCAGCCGTTTTGTGAATCGGCTCCAGTTACAATGTGATCAGGCTTATGCAACCATTTCTGGCGTTGGTGATGGAAGTTTTGTTATAGACAAGTCGGTAGATATCATCGTAAAATCTCAGCATGGTGACTTCTCAACGTCGTTTACTGCCATGGTCGTTCCTACCATCACAGACTATCAGCCAAACGTCAATATTAACACTAGTGACTGGAATATTCCAAAGAACATACAGCTGGCCGACCCCTTGTTTCACCATTGTGGCCGCATCGATATTTTAATTGGTGCCGAATTATTTTTCGAATTAATGTCTGTGGGGCAAATTAAAATGGCTGACAATCTGCCCACCTTGCAGAAAACATTATTCGGATGGGTGGTTGCTGGTGGTGGTTGTCGTACTCGTCATTCGTGGTCTTTAGCTGTCGCTTGCAAAAAGGATAAGGGAGAGGAAGAACTACTGTCTGTCGTCGTAAAAAACTTCTGGGAAGTCGAAAACAATTTTGAGAATAGCGAATCATTTACCAATGAGGAGCTGTTTTGTGAGGATCATTTTTTAAAAAACACCGTTCGCCTTACTTCGGGGGCTTATTCAGTGCGATTGCCTCAGGTCGATGGTCGTGATGCTCGGTTCCTCGGGGACTCATATGAGCGTGCCTTGCAGCGTTTTAAGAGCTTGGAAAGAAAATTTAAGAAGCACCCTGAGATTAAAGATAAATATTCTGCATTTATGAGGGAGTACACTGCATTGGATCATATGACATTAATCTCATCCCATGTGGCAACTAACCAATATTTCCTGCCTCATCATTGCGTGCTTAAAGCGGATAGCACAACTACCAAGCTGAGGGTAGTTTTTGATGGCTCTGCAAAAACAACTAGTGGCCTCTCGCTAAATGATGTTTTGCATGCTGGCCCCAGCATTCAGCCAAAGCTTTTTAATACTCTTTTACGCTACCGTTTTTTCAAGATTGCACTGAGTGGAGATATTTGCAAAATGTACAGGTGTGTACGAGTCTCTCATCCTGATGATTACCTTCAATGCGTGTTGTGGAGAGAAAATGAAGATGAAGATATAAAGGTGTATAAATTAAATACAGTCACTTACGGTACCAAACCAGCATCATTTTTAGCCATTCGTGCCATGCACCAACTTGCAGCTGATGAAGAAAATCACTATCCACTGGGTGCAAAAATTGTGAAACGTGATTTTTATGTGGACGACATGTTGTCCGGTGGCGATTTCGTTAGTGAGGTTTTAACGATTAGGCAACAAGTGGCAGCGTTACTTGAAAGAGGAGATTTTATAATACGTAAATGTTGTTCGAACGTACCGGCAGTATTAGATGGCATTCCGTCAGAGCAGTGTGAGCAATTCTTGAAATTTCATGATGGAACTGACGTCACAAAAACTCTTGGGCTCATATGGGATCCCAAAAGCGATAACTTTATCTTTTCGTTCAATCCTATCTACAATTTCAAGGTGGTTACCAAACGCTCCGTGCTGTCATCGATTGCTCGTCTCTATGATCCGTTAGGATTAATTGGCCCCGTAATCACCAAAGCCAAGATCTTCATGCAGCATCTTTGGAAGGCTGAGTTGCAGTGGGATGAAAGCTTACCCCAATCGTTGCATTCATCGTGGCTCAATTACATCTCAAAATTTTCGGCTGTTCATCGTTTTACTTTTCCCCGTTATGTTTCGATGCCCCAATCAAAGGTACAAATCCACGCGTTCTGTGATGCTAGCCTAGCTGCGTATGGTGCGTGTTTATATATTCGATCTGAAGTGGGCGATGTCATAAAAACGTCATTACTTTGCTCTAAATCTAGAGTTTCTCCGCTCAAGAGCCTTACTGTTCCAAAACTTGAGCTGTCTGCAGCGGTTCTTCTAGCTGAACTTTTGGATGTGACTGTAAAAACGCTGCCCTTTAATTATGAAGTCCATTGTTGGTCGGATTCTATGGTAGTGCTGTCATGGATTCGGGAACAACCTTCAGATTTTAACGTCTTCGTGTCAAATAGAGTCACCCTTATTCAAACTCTCACCAGTCAAACGTCATGGCATTACGTTCCAACAGATTTGAACCCGGCGGATATCTTATCAAGAGGAGCAACGCCCGAAGAGCTTTTACATTCATCCATATGGAATGTTGGTCCTAATTTTTTGCTCTACGGGCCTTCGAGTTGGCCGGCTAACGTAGAATTTTTGGCTGAACTACCTGAACGCCGCAGAGTCATTTTGGTAACGGCCTCGATTTCAGATTTGTCGATACAATGTAAGTATCGCAACTCATTTTCGAAAATGCAACGAATATTTGCCTACGTCTCTAAATTTTTAACCTTGAAATTGAGAGAATTAGGTGAAGAGCTCACCCTAAACGACATCAATTGCGGAACTCGCCTCATAATTAAAAATATACAATTAATTCATTTCGCTGCTGAGTATAGAGCCTTGAAAGACAAACAAAATGTTTCTTCATCCAGCAAGCTGTCATCTTTGATGCCAATAATGGATTCATTTGGACTGATTCGAGTAGGCGGCCGTCTTCAGCATTCAAGTCTGGATTTTGATGCCCGACATCCAATTATTTTGCCTCAACGTCATCCTTTTACTGCATCATTGGTCATGCATTTTCATGAAAAGCTGTTGCATGCTGGTCCACAGTGCTTGACAGCGTCAATCCGTCAGCAGTATTGGCCCATAGGAGGTCGTAAGTTTGTAAGCTCAATAATATCTAAATGTCTGCGATGTTTTCGACTGAAGCCTGTACTAATGCAACACGTAATGGGTAGTTTACCTTCAGATCGCGTGAGACCAAATCGGGTCTTCCACACAACTGGCGTCGATTTTTGTGGTCCATTTTACTACAAATCTGAGGTGAAAAGTCGTCCGCCTGTGAAATGCTACGTGGCCATCTTCGTGTGTTTTTCGACGAAAGCAACTCATCTTGAGGTCGTTCAAGATTTGTCCACACCAGCTTTTTTATGCGCTCTTCGTCGTTTTGTTGCCACCAGAGGCAAACCCAAAACGATTTGGTCTGACAACGCAACAAATTTTGTGGGCGCTAAGAACGAATTGGCAGAGCTTAAGAAAATGTTTTTGAGCCAGTCCCATCTAAAGGATCTTCATCAGCTGTGTCTCAACGATGGCATAGAATGGAAATTTATACCGCCTAGATCGCCCCATTTTGGTGGATTATGGGAAGCTGCTGTGAAGTCGGCAAAATACCATTTTTATAGAACAGTCGGTCTGAATACTTTGACCTGCGATGGGCTGCGCACATTAGTATGTCAAATTTCTGCGATTTTAAATTCTCGTCCCCTGTGTCCTATATCAGAAGACCCTAATGATTTAGATGTGCTGACTCCCGGACATTTTTTAGTGGGTGGCCCACTTGTATCAATCGTCGAACCCGACATGTCTTGGGTCAACTGCGGACAACTTAATAGTTGGCAGAAAGTGTCTGAAATGCAGCAAGCATTTTGGAAAAAATGGAGCAGTGCCTATTTGTCGCTGCTGCAAGAGCGCTCAAAGTGGCGAGATGAAGCTAAGAACATTGCCCGTGGCACCATGGTGTTGCTAAAGGATGAAAATATGCCGCCACTTAAGTGGCAAATGGGTCGCGTTGCTGACGTAATATGTGGTGATGATGGTGTAGCTCGTGTCGCAAGCGTTAAAACCAGCAACGGAGTATTGAAGCGAGCTGTCTCAAAATTAGCCGCTTTACCTATCAGTGATTCTGTTGAAGGCCTAAACTCTTCAACGGGGGGAGAATGTTAACCGCAGTCCGGCTCTGTGCTCTGGTTTCAATGGTCAACAACTTTTCATAACTTTCATCATGCAAATCATTTGTTATTTACATATGTACATGTCTTCATATTGCTCAGCAATACCGTTTGCATTTCGATTTTTTGTATTTAAATGTCTTGAGATTTGTTTATGTGAGCACACATACACATACACACAAATTGCGTGGGAGTAATAGAGAAGTCAAGCAAGATATTCCAATGGAAGGCTCTTGCTCAGTTACATTGCTCTTAAATAAGTTACATGTTTCTGGCCGTTGTTTGTGTGTATGAGTATTTGTGTGTGCCGATATCATTTTTTGTCCTGCATGTCTTTATGATTTCATTCGTTTTGTTCTATTGCTCTAATAAAGACCTTTTAGTCAAAATTTTGTATTTTTTTGTCGTATGTCGAAATTGCCTACAAAAACTATTGCAGGCTCAAACAATATTATTTTGTTTGTGACGTTGAAAATTTTTCTGTAAGAAAAAGTTTTAATAAGTCAAATTTTTAAGAAAAAATGTTTTTCAATAACATGGAATTATATTTTTTATGAACTTATTATGAATTTTGTTTGTGATCTTTTCGTATACTGTTTGTAGTTTTAAAGTTTTAATTATTTTTAGAATTAGACATTTTTTAGTAGAAAATATTAAATTATTAATTTTTTTTTTTAATTTTGCACTCTATTTACTTTTTTCTCTAATTTTTAGAAAATTCATATTTTTCGTATTTTTAAAAGTATAGGCCTATTAATTTTTTAAAATATTTTTTTTGGACAATAATGTCCCTTTTGAAGAATTGTGTGGTTTTATTTAAAAAAAAATCAGTTTCTTCGTTTTTCGTTAAAAAATTTGCATAAACAAGCAAAAGTTTTTGAAATTCATTAAAATATTTTTTTTAATTAACTTTTTATAAAATTTTTGTGATGTATATAGTTTCTTTTATTTTTTGTAGTTTTAATATTTTTTTGAATGGTTTTCCAATAGATATTGAATTTTACGTAAATATTAATTTTTTGTTCTAATTGTATATTTTTGTACAGTTTTATTAAATGTATGGTTTTTTATATGAAGAATATATATGTATAATTTTACATACGCATATTACTAAAATGTTTGCTTGTTTTAAATTGTATACTTAATTTTTTGGATTTATTTACTACATATTTATAAATTTCAAATTAAATAAAAAATATCTTTTTTAATTTGTTTTTAATATTTTTGATTTATTTGGCAGTGTTTAACGTATTTATTTCATATTTCTTTTAATTAAAATAAATTTTAGTATATTGAATGTTTTATTTATTTATTTTTAATTTTATGTTATGAATTTTTGTTATTTTTTAGTTATTTTTCATAATTGAATCTTTTTAAAAGTTAATATTTGCGGTATTTATCAAATTTATTAAAAATATTTTTTTTATTGAAACTTAATAAATTTTTTTAATTTTTTTGTAGTTTAAATATTTTTAGTATTTAGTATTTTAGTATTTTTTTTTTGAATCGTTTGCCAGTTTGTTAAAATTTTTTTTTTGTATTATAATCAAATATTTTTAATTTTTTACCTATTTTTTAATTTGCTTTAGTTTTAATATTTTTAAATTGTTTGCCAGTGGTTTACGTATTTATTTCAATTGAAATAAATTTTTGTAAATTAATTATTTTTTTTAATATGATGAGTTTTCAGTAACTTTTATGTTAATGTAATAAATTAGTTCTTTCCCGTTTTTTAATTTTTATAATTTATTTATTTTTTTTTTTTTATTGTTTTATTATAACATTTAAAATTTTTGAATTTTTTACGAAGTTAATATTTAATTTACATATTTAATTAAAATTATTTTATTAAAATTCAATAATTTTTTTGTAGATTTAAAATTTTTATATTTTTTTGAATCGTTTGCCAGTTTTTTTTATACATATTTTAATTAAATATTTTTGGTGCAGTTTTAGTAAATTTAATTTTATTGTATATTTTAAATATGAAATTTTTTACAAATATTACTAAAACTGTTGTTTGTTTTTTTTAATCATTATATATTTTATTTTGGTTGTATTGCTTAATTATTTTTCGTTTTTATATTGCAATCTTTAAGTTTTGAATTGAATTGAAATAGATTTTAAAGAACCTTGTTATTTTTAAAATGTAAATGGCGGCGCAGTTGCAGACTTTAATTATGTATGGACATTTAATAACGTCTACATGATTCCACAAAACTTATAAAATAGGTCTAAAATGGTCAGACCAAAAATAAGCATAGTTTGAATGATGGCGAAAAATGTTCACAAAAGAACTCAAAGTGCCCACTTTTTAGCTCCATGGCCCCGTCTTTGACCCTGGTTTTTGTATTAAGTGGTATTTGGGACAATTAGTCCTTTTTTGCTCCAGCTCAAAATTAAATAATATATTTTGAAACGAAGCTATTTTTATTGAAACAAATATTGTTTGTAGCAAAAAAAAAAAGTTTGTAAATAATAATAAAAAAAAATTTTGTATGCCAATTATATTTTTTGTCAAGATTTTATTTTTTATTGGCTTTAATTTTTCTTTTTGAGTTTTTTTAAACAACAAATATAATATAATATTTTCAAATATAATTTTCCTAAAGGTTGCTAAATTTTTTATTTTATAAATTTATTTCAAAATTAAAAAAAGGTATTTAAAAGAACTGAAAGCTTTTTTTACTGTTTTTAATATTTCTTTTTATAAAATAAAATAATTGTATAATTTTGTTCAAAAAAAAACAAAAGTTTAAACCAAAAAAATGTTTCTTCCCTTTTATAGATTAAGTACCCATACAGCAGCGGTACTTAAATTTGATCAGAACATAACACTGAAAACATTTCTTATATATACATATTCAGGGATTTGTTTGTTTCTTTTGTATTTTTACTTTGACTATTTTTTTTTTCAATCAGTAGAACCTATAAACAACTACTCATTTCCAACTATTTAATCCAAATTCTGATAATTTCTAACAACCCTAACTCTCTATTGTGAATGTGTATCCCCACACAGATGTTTCTGTGACAGATTTTCACACGAAAACTGTAACAAAAGAAAAAGTCAAATTGAATTTTGTTTTTATTGTACTTGGGCTCAGTTCTCTCTTCGCCATCAGCTCCAAATAGTCGACTGGGGGATAAAGTGTCTCAATACATTTTCCAATAACAAGTAAAAAGTTAATTACATAAACAAATTCACACTAAAAAAAATGAGTATAGCCCAATAAGCTACACAAAGAGTGAAACACAAACAACAAGAAATATTACAACAAAGAGTAATATATTTCTCACAATACAGATTTGCCGGCTTTGGGAATTCGTTTAGCGCTGAAAACTGAAAACGCTTAGCAATTTGTTAGGAAGGTTACGTGATGATGAGCAACGTACGGCGGCACGATTGACAAAATCAAAACAAACCCCCCAACTAAACGAAAAAGAGAAACCCCTCTTCACAACTAAAAAATCAGCGATTGCGCAGTGTCGGTGTGCTGCTCCATCAGCCAACACGAGAAGAAGAAGAAACACGCCACAATTGAGGGAGCCATAAAAAGCATAAAAATATTTTGACAGTCGATGGTGAATCTTTTTCGTCACTTGCGGAGTAGAGAAGAAATTGTAGAAGTGAGCGAACACACAAAAATATCAAGAAAAATCCATACGGGAGGAATCCACAAAGTGAAATCCAAAGAAAAGCAAAAATACCATAGTGCGTGCATATGTGTGAGTGCGTGTGAAAATTTCAATTTTTGTAGTTAAGGAAAATCGAGTAAATCGGGTTAAAATCACTTAAATGCATTAGAAACGAAGTCAACTCCGCAGAGATATTACAAATTCATCCTAAAGAATAGTGTATTGTGTGTGATTGTATCGCGTTGATTCGCATAATCATTTTTGTCAGCCCTCGTCATGGGTGAGACCACCCCCCATACACCAGCGCCCTCACCGACCGAAGAACATGCTGCAGCCATGGAAGCGGGTGCTGCGGGCAATGCACAACCAACAAATTTCAAAGTTCTCATCATAGGAGCAGGTATGGCTGGCCTATCGGCCGCCAATCATTTGCTACAAAATGGATGTGATAGCTTTTGTCTGCTGGAGGCTCGTTCACGCATCGGTGGACGCATTGTGTCCATACCACTGGGACAACAGAAGGTAGGTAATAGTGGATGACCACTGTCTTGGGACTGCAAAGGTTTTGGATTTGTTGCTATACATTTCGTCACTTCGTTCTTATGTAAGATAGAGCAGCGAATGATAAGTCGTTTTGTGGCAAAGAAGGATAGTGTGACAAGTAATGGGAAAAAATAAGGAATATTTGGATAAATAAAGATACAAAAAAGAAATAAAATGGGATGTTTGAAATTTTCATCTTCATAACAGAAAAAAACAATAATAAAAAAACATTGGCTGCCATGGACATATCGCTATGAGAGGAATGTTACACATTATGGGTATTTTTTTCTATAATAGAATTGATATTTATAATCAATATTCTGTGATGGATTGCAGTTGTTTTATTTTGCTTTAAGCTGGAGTATCATCATTTCTGTTATTAACTGTGATGGAATTTGTTATGAGACATTTTGGTGGAATGCATTTCTCTGGTGGAACGCAGAAGAAACCTTGATCAAGCATAAGTACAAAAAATATAACTAGTTTGGAAAATCAATGTCTAATACCCAGTGAAACTCATATTTACAACCTACAACACGGAGTGAGATGTGTTTTTTGAACAAATGCCAATTTTTGTAATACTTAGAAAATTTTATCGAATATAAACAGATCAGCATGGCATGCGAATCAGAGCCGATTAGCTGAAAATAGGAATTAATATGTTATAAAAATACTCGTAGGGGCTAGTCAAACTAGTGCAAAATTTTACTATTTTAAAACTATGAAATTGTTGACCACTTCCAAAATGGGAAAGTACTACACAATCAATTTTTGAACAAATTTATACCTATATTGTAGTCGATAAATAAGAAAAAGAGAAATTTTAAATATCTTCAAAAGTTATATATTAAAATATCTCCGACAGCAAAAGACAAATGCTCCTTAAAGAATGTTTAGCTATCGAAGGAATTTGCGGGATCTATGTAGACAGTCAAGCGGCCTTAAAGGCTTTGGTATCAAAGGTTATAAAGTCGAGTTGCACTCTTTTGGGTCCTCGGACATAGTGAAATTTTAGGTCCCGAAATAGTGGATAAACTGGCGCGGAAAGGCTCAGCACTGAGATCCGGCCAAACGGATGGACCAGTGAGACCACCAATGCGTCATATACGGAATTGTGACCCGTCACATCGAAAGGCTGGCAAATGCATCTTGGGAACATGGCATCGACTGTGTGGTACCACGGGATGTTTGGCCAGGAATTGATGGAAGACGAACCAGATCAATATTGGAAATGGACAGAAGGGACGTTAGACGACTAATTGGAGTAATTACGGGACACTGTGACGTCAGAGCATTTACATCCCATTGGGAGACGACACAGGATAATAATTGCACTATTTGCGATGATGTGGAGGAAATTGAGGCTATAGGGCATTTGTTATGCCATTGCCCAGCTCTTCATAGAAGAAGAAAGTCATTCCTCCTGAATTGTCGTCATGCAACATGGAGCATCTGGCGAAGTTCACTGATGGTTTAAGCTGGCTTAAAGGCAGAAGACCATAGTGTCCCAACATAATCTTACTACTTGTATTTATATATAAAGTTGAAGAAGCCCTTCTGTCTGTCTCCCACTGTACTATTCTTGTTAACTCTTTATTATATTGCAAAATAACCTTTATATTTCTCCTTTCTTATATCATGACAATAGCAATGGACCATAATGGTCTGCGAGTATTGTTATGGCATGGAATTGTGCTGTATCATTCCTCAACCTAAACCTAAACCATCGTGGTTTAGCCTACTGCATGTTCGGTCTAATGTTTATCCAAATATTTACTTTAATATTGGCCCTGTTATTTCATTTCAATGGCTGACTGCGTTAGGGGCATAAAGCTCTTGTTTCTAGAAAGCAATATTTATAAAACATTTATATACCCTATTAACAATCTTTAGGACAATCAGTTTAAAAATAACGTGTGTAGTAGATAGGGTCGAACAAAGTTGATGCGTTCACCCCCAGTTTTACAGTTTGGCTGAAGACAACTAGAGGATATCATATTTTGATCCTTGCACCATTTGCACCATACCATCCCCCTGTAGTATTTATTATGCTGCAACGTCAATTGAAGTCCGATCGAAACTAGGCATATATCATTATTCATGGTTATTTTTGATTCTGACGCCAATGTAATGTTTAAATTTTTTTTTATTAACGCGTCAACTTTTTTCGGCATATCGAGCGACCCTATCTAGTGAGTAGAATATGTCATCATTTTTAATTTTATATTGTCAAGTATAAGATATTATCATCTCCTTAGGTTTGTTGAAGAGATCACAACGTACCCGTTTTTTTTTCTCAGGCCTTTTCCGATAAAGAATGCCTCGGTAAGATCCTTGCCAATCTTCATTAAAGACTTCAGCGTCATTTCGCAAAGGCCTAATTGCATGGCATCGTTTACACAAACTGAATTGTTATTCCCCACACTACCTTAGCACTTACGGCAAAGCAGATCAATCTAAAGCAGTTGTTGGACCTGTTTGTTTATAGGCAGAATTTTCAATGTTCTTACCAATTTTTGAATTAATATATTCCAGAACAATTTTAATATTGTTGAAGGCACTAGTAGAATGTAAATTTAATTTCAACGTCATTATTTTCCTTTGGGGCATTTTTTTGTATTTTTTTTATGATCTGTATTGCGATCACTAAATATCAGTATTTTTTATACTGCTAAAGATATATATTATTAAATAGTAAGTAAACAGTTTATTTTTTACATTTTTGTATTTTTTTTGCATTTAAAAAATCAAATATTCTGCATTATTCTTTGAACTGATAATGTCTCTACCATTATTAAAAACTTATCTGCTAATATATTTAGCAATTGCTTGCATTTAGTTTCATCTTTTCAAAATATAATCTATATGGTATTCCAGAAGGTAATGCAATTTTCCAGCGTTCAATTCCACACTCGAACATAATTTATATCACTTTCTTCACAGATGTGAAATATATAAGAGATATTTGCAAACCAGCACTTAATTAAAACAATTAAACACTTGGCATTACCTACGTGTTTAATATAGCAACAAGCTAATTAAATTATCTCTCCCAAATTTGTTAATATTTAAATATGTATGTATATAATATACATATATTATAGGATTTGTTTTGTATGCGCTGTCAGACTTTGTTTATAATAAAATCAATACTTCGTTGTTCTAATTAAGTTTGTTTATTGTTGTATCATGCCAAATTTGCAATTGCTTGGTTTTTATAAACTCCTGTATTTTGTGTAATATCTATGTTCCCTAAAAAAAATTGCCAAAGCTGTTGCAGTTAAGGCATGAGCTATCCCAAGCTGCTATTTATATAACACCACACACTCAGTATCACACTACCAAACAGGGGGCAGAGTTGCTTTTATTTTTGTCCCCGTTGTCATCGTCAACAACTCTAAATAACCAACTACAACAATTGGCCAGTACTGGTACTAGCTCTGATACCCGGGCATATGTTGCATTCAACAGTGTGAAGTGGTCGGTCGGTCACACAGACGTCTTAGTGACCATATGAAGCATTCAACAGAGTGACACATTTATGGGTCTTACCTTGCAATCTGTAGTTTCCGTATGGCTGAGTTATCATATCTTCCTCTTTTTCTGTTGCAATTCGTTGTGTTTTTTGTTATGGTGATCAATGTTTTTTTGTTTTTTGTTTTGCTGTCGGTTGTGTTGGCAAGTGTTTGTCTTCCTATACCTACAGCTGTGCCTGCTCCCCTTCACGCGGTTAATAAAATCATGCGAAAATTAAATTTTTTTTATTGTAAATTGCTACTCTCTCATATGGGTCTGTTGCTGCATTCAAATGTAATGGTTGCGTGTGCGATTTTTCGTCATCTATCTTTGGGTTTTATTTTTCAATTTAATGATGCAAGCAGAACAGAGGAGGCCCGTCTACGCCATTAGCAAGGACGTTTATAAGTCAGGCGTCTTGGCAACGTCCTTGATGTGGGCTGTTTTCCTTAAGTTTCCGCATGAAATCATAAAGTTCAAATGGGGATATTTTTTGTGCTTAAATTAAAGTCTCTTCTATGGTGTAGTGTAACTATAGTAGAGTTTATTCTGGTATAACATTTGGTCACAGACAATTAAGATATTTTGATTTTTCTAATAATATCAATATAATATCAATACCTCAGGATGTATAGCAGCAGTCGATCAACTCTTGAAAGTTAGCGTCTGCTGGCGAAAATGAATTTTAAGTAATGTTTGTATGATATCAATTATGAAGTCCGCGTACCATTGAAAATATAATTTAAAAAAGTTTTATCTTACTTTCAATTGGAAAATATTAAGTTTATTCTACTGTAAAACTTTTGGCGATTTCTTATAGAAACTCTAAAGTTCAAGTGCTGCTGTTACAAAACACATACATATAATGATAATCACATTTTCTTAATTATAGGACAGAGAAAACTACTATACAATGGTTCATTGGCTAGGCATGCACAAAAGAAGGAAAGCTATTAAGTAAAGTGGACATGATCAAAACAATTGTAAATGTTTTAAGAGACCTTTCCCATAAAATATTACACAATGATTTCAATAAATCCATAGAGGAGTATAATTACCATAATCAAACCAATTGGTAACGTTGAAGAGGTTTTATCTCTTCATATTATAGCAACAAAATCAAACGCAAGCTGCACTTAGGCGAATCGATTATAACAGCATATATGTTACGAGTTTGAGAAATAATTCAAATTGTTGTTGAATATTATTTGGTGGCATCTCTTTATACTTGCTGTTGGATAGCACCAATTAATTTCGGTATTAATAACAAAATCGTCAGTATACTGCTTAAACCGACCAACTGCACTATTTTGTGAAATGGACTCAATGATGCCCTCTAAAAAATCCTATGTATATTTAAAATTGTATATAAAATATAATTTAAAATTGTGGGACCGGCCGTGGCATAGTGGTTAGAACACGCGACTACCATGCGGGAGATCACAGGTTCAACTCCTGACTCCAGTCATTTTAAGGGAAAATTGTTTTTCATTGCCGGCTCCCCTCTTATGTTGTTGACAGCAACTTCGCAGTATAAGTGTCAAGCCAATCGGCATGTCTAATAAGAGATTCTCAAAACAGTGACGTTCGCATTCGTCGATAAACAAGTAGGTGCCGTTAGTTGTGAATCTAAAAATAGAAACCGTGTTTATTCACAACAACGCGAGAAGCTATCCCATACCTCATTCATGGGGTGTAAAGGGAAAGTAAGTTAAGTTAAGTTATATTTAAAATTGTTTTGTAGATATTGTATCAAGACATAGTCATAAACTTTGAATCATCAATAACTTAAAAGCTCAAAAAGTGTTCTTGAGAACTTTTTTGCAAAAGTGTCTCAAACATCATATTCTATGCCCTGTAAAAAAAAATCATTTCTATTTGAAGTAGTTTTGTAGTTATTGTATAAAAGCGCAAGCGGCCATAAACTTCATCAATACCAAAAACTTTGAATCATCAATAACTTAAAAGCTCAAAAAGTGTTCTTGAGAACTTTTTTGCAAAAGTGTCTCAAACATCATATTCTATGCCCTGTAAAAAAACTCATTTCTATTTGAAGTAGTTTTGTAGTTATTGTATAAAAACGCAAGCGGCCATAAACTTCATCCATAACTCAGAAACAAAAAAATTAAGTTAGCCAGTTTACGCCGGTTTGACATGTTCTCGTCCGTAAGAGTTTTTTTTGAGGGCAAACACGTTGTGAGCATTTGTGTTGGCCGTTTTAGAAAAAAAGTTGTGGTATAGAGAGTGTTAAATGAAAACCCAAAATGGATAAAACATGAAAGGAAGAAACCCATTTGTTTTCAAATGTTTGGATTTTGCAGAGACAGTCTCCAGATATCGAAGTCGCCTTATACATTACATATGCCTCCTACGAAGCAAAGTTTACCGTATAACTTCTGAGACTGATGCTTTCCAGGTAGAAATCTCCCAAGAAAATTTCCGTCTCCGCTTATGTGCCGTAAATTCGTGCACTAGATCACCTAACGATTCTGTTGCTTTAAATCATAGTGTCCAGTTATGATGCCAACTAATAGACGAATAGTACTCTTTTTCTTTTCGATTTGGAGGTAGATTTAACATTTGATCTAGGCCAGCATTTCTTAGAGACAATTCCCCGTATCGGGCTTGCTATCCCTGATCTATTCTAGCCGACTTCCCAGTAGCGGGATCAATTGATTCTTACATATTGATTCGTTGGTCCGCAGGTTGGGGTTGGGTGGAACGCCCTGCAGTTTCTCATTTCGGGGTAATTGTCTTTTGGCGATCGCGGACAGTACAGCGGTGACAAAAAAGCGGGTCTCTGAGCACAGACTTTCCCTATATAATAACATAACTATTAATCTCCTTCGTGTGGTACCTGTGCAACGGGATATTTTTTTTTATCATGAATAGCGGCAGTGAGTGAGCGACGAACACTGATGGTTGGGTTAGCCAACCGCCTTTAGGTCCTTTACTGGCTATGAAAACACGAGAAAGAATAAGTAAGAAACGGAATCCCCCAAACGTTGACGACCCCCACAAACGTAATAAGGATCATGATTTAAGGATATGCACTTGGAACGTCCGGTCTCTCTAAAGAGAAGGTGCAACTATCCTACTGGCGGATGACCTCAAAAAAAAAAAAATAAGTCTGACATCACTGCCATCCAGGAGATGAGATGGACAGTTAAAGGATGGTCGCGAAGTAAAAATTGTGACAGCTATTACAGCTGCCATGCAAAAGCAAGAATTTGAATGTAGATTTGTAGTTGGCGAGAAAATTATACATCTTGTCTCGCGGTTTAATCCTTTTAGTGATCGAATAGCTACAATCCGCATCGAGGCGAAATATTTCTACATCACGCTGATTTGAGCTTATGACCCGACGGAAGATAAAGATGATGAGATTAAAGATGCATTTTACGAGCGCCTCTGCCCTGGCCACGACATTAAAACTGTTCTGGGAGACTTAAATGCAAAAATAGAAAGGGAAGATGTTCTTGGTACATAGATCGGTAAATTCAGCCTGCCAGCGAGAAGGAACATGGTAGTGGGTGGAACCAGATTCCAGCAAAAAGATATCCACTAGGCAACTTGGCTATCCCCCGATCGAAACATTAAAAATCAAATTGATGATATGGAAATTGATGGCAGGCACGCATCTAGTGTCATGGACGTGCGCGTGATCAGTGGCTGCTAGGACACAAAATTGAGCAGAGCAAAAAACGCATGTAACCAAACAGGATATAGAGCGAAACAGGGATAGAGGTGAGGTATATACCAAAAAGGTATAAGCAAAAGGCTTATGTAATAGTTTTCCTCCTGTAAGGACAATAAACGGAATCTGGTTACAGATACGCAAAGTTTGCTCCATATATGAAGAGAACACTTCCTGCAACTGCTGGTTCCAGGAGGCAGAGTATCTGAAGGTATCAGACAAATTCAAGCCGATGCAAGAGCAATATTGCGGCTGAAAAATAATAAAAATAATAAATATGTCCTGTGCTGAAAAAAGGTGATCCATGGGTGTGCTCCAACTAACGCTGGCCTTTTATCCATCGCATATAAAGACTTGTCGGGTGTGCTATTAAAAAGACTAAAGTCAGGGTTATCCAACCAGATCGGGCCTTATCAATGCGGCTTTTGACCTGGTAAATCAACAACTGACTAAATATTCACACTTAGACAAGTCCTGGAAAAGACCCAACAGAAACAGATCGACACGTGCCATCTATTCATCGACTATAATGTTGTTTTCGACAGCCCAATACGGCAGAAATTACTCGAAGCCATGGCTGAGTTTAACACTGACACAAAATCTTCCGGGAAGATTGTCAAGGACCTTACGTAACCCTTCTATACCAAAGGGGTATTTGTATGTTTGATTAACAATTGACATCCTATGTAGGTTTACGTAATTTTGGCGACAGCTCCATTTTCCGACAAGCATAGAATGTGCTTAATCCTTATTCATTATTTTTTAGAGTTTTTTTGTTTAGTTTGCTGTCAAAAATTTCACACGGTTATTTAGCCTCAGAGTAGAAATTCAGATCAATGCCGTCTATTCTCGGCGGTCTGTAGTCCATTATTTTGAAATCAACAGCCATTGGCTCTGCTTGAGAGCAACGACACTGAGTTCGGCAATAAATTGCTAATTACACTATGCAAACATGAATTACTTAACTATTTGTTAACAGATTTTTACAAACAAGTATGCGTTTAACTCGTGATAGCGTGCACTTTCTGAAAAAAGTAGTAAACATTAGGGTGTCTTTATAAAATAGGGGCTACAAACTTCATCAAACTTAAAAAATAGTGAAAAAATTACAAAAGTTTAAAATTTCGAGGCAAAAAACAAACAGATATGACAAGTTACCATTATAACAATATATATGGTTGGAAAGGCCGCAGTCTCATCTTTCTAAATCCACTGAGAAATTTTAAATCGGATGATATTCAACCACGTTACTATAAGTGCGTAAAGGTTCGAAAAACTGGTATCAACGTGGACTTTATGAGCTATTAAGGTTGCCTAGACACGTTCAGATTGGATTGATATATTTACGAAAGTTGTTTATCTTTACCAGGGCTACAATTTTGGCGAACAGTGTAAGAGAAAAATTTGGACTCCCTCAAAGAAACAATCAAAAAAGTGAAAAATAATAAATTCTTCTTCAATTTTTTTTGAACAAGGGCAGGAATAACCAGCCTTTTTGACATACTTTGTTAATAAAGTTAGTGCGCAAAACTCCCAGCTACATTATTGCCCAATACAGCTTAGCGCTATCACGAAGTGTGAGTTAGCTGTTGTACAAAAACTGATGACACCTTTTTTCATGGGGCTCACTGATTTTGGAAATCTTTAGGGGCCCATAAAAAAAAATTGGTCACCAATCTCGCCAAACTGAGTATAGGGTTTTATTACCCTTCAATAGTAGAATCGAACCTATACTGTCACGTTTTTGTATTTTTTTCACTGTTGCACTGTGTTATTGGTAGAAATTTTGCCGTGGCTGGAATGAAGATATCATCCCTATATGCCACGTCCTTCTCGACGTCTAGAAGAATATGGAAAACCACTAGCAGCCATAGGATATGGATAAAGCACCCTTAAGAAGTTATTTTTCTTAGATAGTAGTCCACTAAGGTGTCCGGTCTTGGCATAGTGGTTAGAACCAGAGCTGTAAACTAATCATTACAATTTGTACTCATTACTGCTTAATTACAATTACAAGTACATCTAAAAAGGAATTGAAAGTTAACTACAATTCTAATTACATGAGGAATTGGAATTGAAACTAAAAGTCTCAACTACACAGGTAATTGTACTTGAAAGTAATGATTCCTAATTACTTTTCAATTAGCTCAATTACTTTTAAATTACAAGGAATTGAAAGGAATTGACGGAATTGGGAGGAATTGGAAGGAATTATGAGGAATTGCTGCAATTTGGAAAGGTATTGAAATAATTTTGAAATAAGGGGTAGAAATTGTAAGTTCCACAGTGTGACGTCACAAAGAGAAAATGAGAGTGGGAGCAATATATTTTAACATAACGGACCTTTCCAAATTGCAGCAATTCCTCTTAATTCCTTCCAATTCCTCCCAATTCCGTCAATTCCTTTCAATTCCTTGTAATTTAAAAGTAATTGAGCTAATTGAAAAGTAATTAGGAATCATTACTTTCAAGTACAATTACCTGTGTAGTTGAGACTTTTAGTTTCAATTTACAATTCCTCATGTAATTGGAATTGTAGTTAACTTTTAAATTCTTTCGAACATGGTAGGTAATGATTACTTGTACTTGAGTTTACAGCTCTGGTTAGAACCCACGAGCACTACGCGGTAAATGCGTGGTTCGATTCCCGGCTTCAGTCATCTACATTTTTCTTTAATTGCCGGCCCCCTTGATGTTGCCAACAGCAACTTCGCAGTATAAGAGTCGAGATAATCGGCATGTCTAGTAAAAGCTTCTCAAACAGTGACATTCCCATTCGTCGATAAACAAGTAGGTGCCGTTTGTTGTGAATGTAAAATAAAAAGCGTGTTAATTCACAACAACACAAGAAGTATCCCATACCTCAATCATGGGGTGTAAAGGGAATACATTAATGGAAGTCGTGGATTCAGGATCTATACGCTCGCTAAATATACCAATGTGAAGTATCATTGGCCACTATATTTGGCTCACAGTAACTCAACCTTGGAAATCTCTTGGATTTCTCAATGGGACTGTTATACAAATTAAAAGTTGTTCTTTATGTATTCCAGGTCATTGCTCTTTAAAACACAGGCTTATTATAGTTTTGTAGCTCACTAAGCTGTTTGATCCTTTTGATTGAATGTGATCGTTTGTACGGGTACATTAAGGGGCATGCTTAGGGGTACCACTTCTTGATTACATCGGTCATTTTATTTATTATATATCTCAGTATTACGTTATTTTTAATAAAGTTTATATCTTTGAAACACAAAAACCTTGTCCATTTGTTGCATTCACAGATGTACTATGAAATTTCTTGCTGTAAACAGATTTTTTTTATATCCTTAATTCAAGATACAGCCGGCACACTTTTTCTTGACATTATAAAAAGTGACCTTCACCTACAATGTGCACATTATTCTTTGTTCCTCCACAACAATTTCAAGTGTGAGGTTTATTTGTACTCACTTTTGTTTTTCTAATCCAGCACTTAAACTCAAAATTGTTACGATGGTGTTTGTTATAGATTTCATTACATACATTTTGACTTCTTTCCCAGTTTATTGGTTAAGAACCGGTAAAGTCGCAAACAACAACAACAACAATTGATAATTTTGTTAGTCACTTCATACTCGTATTAGTAATTGCCTTCTCATTTATTTGCTAAGCTATTAAGGCAGAAGTATGAAGGTATGAAAAAGAACCGCAATGAGGTAAACTTCTTACATGACCTTCAGTCGTTGTTGTAGGCTGTTTCTGTATATTAAACGAATTGGAAGCGGTTTTCCAATGACAGACAATTTGTAATCTGATTTGTGCTAAATTTTTAGATTATTTGGAAAATTGTGGTTAGTTTTTTTTTAAATCCTTATATTAGTCACTGGTTTAAGTTGATATTTTAGTAGTAATTAATTATTTGATCCTTTCCTTTAGTCAATTTCATGTTCTTCCTACATCCAAAAACTAACTTTTAAAATGAATGATTGTTTAGATCGTTTATATCTAATCTTTTAGCCAATTCGATGTAACATTTGATACCCTAACACGAATTGATGAATAATTATCTATTAAGTGCATTATTGAAATAATTCTATATAATATTACATTTCTAGCCAAGTCATTGTTGGTGAAAGTTATACATTACTATCTCTTAGAAATTTATTGTTTCTTAATATCCCAGATCGGTTGACTTTCTTCATTACAGAAATTTTTGATTCCACCAAACATTCATTCATTATTTTCAAATTAACTCAACTTAACAAAAATTATGAGCGTCATGATGACCCAAAATCGATTTGTCATTGCTGTAATGTCGTAGAGCGCGTTTTTGTTTTCGATTTTCATTAAAACCTAATTTCGAAATTGTTGGTTCGATGACAAGTGCAATTAAAGTATTGTAAGGCGTTAACTTAAAGCTTTTAGAAATTTCATAAAAATAAAAATGTAAAGCGATAAAATCAACCACCCAACAAAGAAGCTAGCGATAGCTTATTGTGCTTTCCAGCCCAAACTGGGAAAATGCAATCACAGCACAATAGTCAGAGTGTGTGTGCATTTTATGCAATTCCATTTTGATTGTGGCACCTTTTTCTTTCAAAGGGGGGAGTTCATTAAACTGAAGAATAATGGAAAAAAGTTTATAATAAAAAAAGAAAACTACAAACTGGGAAGATGATGGAGATTTACGGGTACACTCCGTATATGAGATTCTGAGAAGACCTTCTCATCAGCTGCAAACAACAATGAATGACTTCATGCTGTTGTTGTTTTTAAAATAGATTTCACCCATTTCCCGCAGCAGCAGCAGTAACAGCAACAGCAATATATAATTAGAGTCATTAGAATGCTATGTTTTTGTTGTACATTTGATTCTGTGACACAAATGTATTTAACCATGATATGTATCTCTAACTGCTGTGATCCCCCATACATTACAATGACGACAGCGTTGACGACGACAGCGACTTCACTATGATACCTCTGTGCCCACTCATTCCATCCAGCGATCGTGGAAATACTGAACCATGTGAACAGTGATTGTGATAGTTTGTGAGTTTCCCAAAAAGAAGCTACATATGTAATAGATAACATTTATCAGAAAAAGTAATATGTTTACATTGCATGTTCAAAAAGTGGGGCAATTGTTGACATTTTAAGTAATATTTTTTCAAATTAATTATAAGTTTGCATTTCGTGTGCGAATCAAGGTTATTATATAGGGCTTAGTATATAAACACCTGTTGATCGAATATTTAAAAATGACGTTATGCTTTAAACATTTTTTTTGAGTATCCATAATCCTATGGGGGATTTTAAAAAGAAATGACACTAAAGATAAAAATTCCATATGTTTTAATAACAAAATTATTCATCATATGGAGTTGAATTAAGTTTGGATAAAGGGGCGACATGACACCGACAATAAGACCAGTTTCCCAAGTCATACATTTGAACCATCTAGGGGCGATTCTGGGGCAGTTGTAGGCTTTGCTGTGGATTTTTCTCCAATACAAAAAGTTTCTTGGAAAAAACCGGTGTGGCGATTTTGATTTTTGTCCCATGGTTTCTTGGGCTAAATTTCTTAGAATTCATCGTAGATTACGATTTTGATAAACGCTTGATGCATTTTTTTTACTCCATACAAATTGATCCACTCTTATGTTTATACATATGTATATTTATATGTATCCAAAGTAGGATTTCGGTGAAAAATCCAAAATGTACTAATTCGGGCAATATCTTGATTCACTAGTTCGAGTAATTTTTGTCTGAACTTTCAGATAATATGTTCAACATTTTTCATTTACCTTTGAGGATTCTTTACGGGAAAATATCTTACCAATTCAGACAATATTTTACTTTAGTACTTTGCGGAATTGTTGTCGGGATATCCAGTAAGCAGTAAGCAGTATCCAGTAACATTCTTTCCAAATTTAACAGAATCTTCAAAATACATCTATCCACTCCGCACTTCTCTAATCTATCTTAACTATATGTATGTAATGGGCAAACTCAAACATTACTGAACGGATTTCAATAATTCCATTTTCTAAACATTACAATTTACCTTAGAATCATAATGGTATATATATGTTGGTAATTATATCCTTACCTTAGAGATGAGGGTATATTTCAGCTGATACGGGAAAAAGTGAAATGCATTAAAGGCGACGTGCTGGACCCCTAGTATCTTAAGATCAAATTCGTTTCAAGACTTTTTCGGACGATTGAGTCATATCCGTATGTCTTGCTGGTTGGATGGCTGGTGGGCGGAACAACTCTTATGTAAATTTACCAGTATTAAAAATTTCCAAAACAAAGTAATGGGATTGTAAATAGGCAGAATAACCCTATTAATTCTGGTACCACCCATACAAAAATAAAAATTTCCCTCATAAATTTCAAACAGAGCTGTAAACTAATCATTACAATTTGTACTCATTACTGCTCAATTACAAATACAAGTACATCTAAAAAGGAATTGAAAGTTAACTACAATTCTAATTACATGAGGAATTGGAATTGAAACTAAAAGTCTCAACTACACAGGTAATTGTACTTGAAAGTAATGATTCCTAATTACTTTTCAATTAGCTCAATTACTTTTTAATTACAAGGAATTGACGGAATTGGGAGGAATTGGAAGGAATTAAGAGGAATTGCTGCAATTTGGAAAGGTCCGTTATGTTAAAATATATTGCTCCCACTCTCCTTTTCTCTTTGTGACGACACACTGTGGAACTTACAATTTCTACCCCTTATTTCAAAATTATTTCAATACCTTTCCAAATTGCAGCAATTCCTCTTAATTCCTTCCAATTCCTCCCAATTCCGTCAATTCCTTTCAATTCCTTGTAATTAAAAAGTAATTGAGCTAATTGAAAAGTAATTAGGAATCATTAGTTTCAAGTACAATTACCTGTGTAGTTGAGACTTTTAGTTTCAATTCCAATTCCTCATGTAATTAGAATTGTAGTTAACTTTTAAATACTTTCGAACATGGTAGGTAATGATTACTTGTACTTGAGTTTACAGCTCTGATTTCGAACGGACAACTGGAGAAATTTGGTCAGATTATTTATCCTGTAATATTGAAATATTATTTCCTGTCGAGTGTGCTATGTAAAAAACTAAAGCCAGTGTTATCTAAACTGATCGGTCCTTATCAGTGTGGCTTTAGGCCTGGTAAATCAACAACTGACCTGATATTTACACTGCGGAAAATCTTGGAAATGACCCAAGCGAAACAATTCGACAAGTACCATATTTTCGTCGACTATAAAGCTGCTTTCGACGGCCCGATACGGCAGGAATAACTCGAAGCCATGTCTGTAGATGTGAATCAAGTAGGATAGCGCAAATACTCTCTTCTTCTTAAATGGCAGCAGCAACAGAAATTCACCAATCAGTAGCTGCACGTAGAAAAGAAATACAAGCGCTTCGGTCTCTTGCGCTCCGTAGATTGTTAGTCACACCAAGTGTAGATAACAGCTTTCACCATCTAACGAAGTTTTGGTCCCTCTCCAGTGCCGCCCATCGAGTTTATTGACGAAAACCTATCGAGCTGGAACATTTTCATCCATTCGTACAACGTGTCAAAGCCAGCACATTCTGTCTATTTCAACGCGATTGACTACGTCGATATCATTGTACAGCTCATACAGCTAGTGGTTCATTCGACGACGATACTCGGCGTTATTTTTCTCTTTGAAGACTTCCAAAATAACTTGATCCACTTGTGTTATTACCCAGTGTTCTGCTCTGTAGAGCAAGACAAATAGGATCAGTGTCTGGTAGAGTTGGATCCTTGTTCTTCGAAAGAGCGCTTTGTCATTAAATCGCTCGCTTGGCGCATAGTAGCAGCGGTTTGCGATCAATACTCGTCTTTTGATTTCCAGGCTGACATTATTATTTTTGTTTATGGCAGAGCCAAGGTAGACAAAATCAAAGTTATAGTTGTCAACGTTCACGTAGCGTCCCAGACGAGTGGACTCTTTGTATGATGAAACAAACTTTGCTTTGTCCTCAGTTATCACCAGACCCACTTTCGCCGACTGCTTTTCAATGCTCGAAAAAGCCGCAGTAACATTCCGCAATTCACGGCCAATGATATCTATATCATCGGCACACGCGAGCAACATGTGACTTGTTGAAGATGGTACCATTCCTGTTTACTGCAGCCTTCCGCATGATCATCTCCATTACTATATAAAAGAGATCTCAGGACAGGCTATCGCCTTGTCTAAAGCCTCGCTTAGTAGAAAATGGCTTAGTTAGATTTTTGCCAATATTCACTGAAGACTTCGCGTCAGTCAGTGTCATACCACAAAATCGAATTAGTTTCGCGGGGATACCAAACTCAGCCATAGCATCCAACAATTTCTGTCGTATCGGACTGTCGAATGCACCTTTGTAGTCGATAAACAGATGGTAGGTGTCGATCTGTATTTCTTGGATCTTCTCCAGGATTTGTCGTAGTGTGAATATCTGGTCGGTCGTGGATTTACCAGGTCTTAGGCCACACTGATAAGGTCGAATCAGGTTCGACAGAATGGGCTTTAGTCTTTCACATAACACACTGGACAGGACCTTGTATGCGATGATACACATACTTGGATCGCCTTTCTTAAGCACGGGACATAGGACACTCTGATTCCAATCTTCGGGCATGCACTCCTTGAGCCAAATCGTGTTTATGAGCTGGTGCATGGATGTTACCAGCTGGTGGACAGTCTACTTCGTCATCTTTGATTGGTGTGATTTCGTCGCTTATGCTGTCTTTAGGAACGAGTAGAAATTGCAAGTGTTCCCTCCATATTTTCAGCACACTCTGAGTATCCGTGACCACATTTCCGTTTCTGTCCTTACAGCTGGGCATCCCTGTTCCAATACCTTTGCTTTTGACCCTTTGGTAGAACTTTCGGGCCTTACCTCTATCCCTGTAGTTTTCGATATTCTGGCTCTCTCTTTTCTTCCACAGGAGCTTTTTCCGCCTAAACAGACGTTTCATCTCCCTCCTTTTCTCATTATAACGCTCCGCCACCGTACTCGTCGCCATTGGATGCAGTTCTGCCATGTAAGCAGCATCAATTTCCTCAGACATTTCGCGACATTCATCATCGCACCAGGGCTTGTCTGAGCGAGTTTTTCATAACCCAGTACGGTCGTTGTGGCACCGGTCATAGAATTTGCAATATGCTGCCACAGTGTGTCAGGTACACCAGAACTAGGGGAGTTTGTTTGGAGTAATTGAGAGAGAGTTGGTTGTAGTGGGCATTGGCTATCTCGGTGGTATGCAGCTATGTGATGTCTAACTTCCTTTGCGTTTGATAAGAGTGTTTTTAGCACTCGTTAATCGTTTGCGTACCTTGGCTGTAAGTAATTGGTGTTCCGAATCCATATTTGCACCGTGCATCATATTCACGTCCATAACGCTTGAGACATGGCTTCCATTAATTACAACGTGATCAATCTGATTTCTTGTATTTTGATCGTGAGATATGCAGGTTTCCTAGTGGATATCTTTATGCGGAAATCTGGTTCCGCTCACAACCATGTTTCTTGCCGACGCGAAACTAACCAGTTTGAATCCGTTATCGGAGGTGTTGTTGTGTAGATTGAATTTTCCGACTGCTGAACCAAGAGCATCTTCGCTTCCTATTTTAGCATTAAAATCTTCCAGAACAAATTTAATGTCATGTGACGGGCAGCGGTCATATATCTCCTCCAGGCGCTCATAGAGTGTATCTTTAATGTCATATGCGATTTTGATGACCAAGGGCAACAAATTTTTGTAAGATATTATTCTATCATGTTATTGTCTGAAACCGGAGCAATTTTTACGGAAACACGGAATAAAACTTAATTAAAGGCAGCGAAAACTTGAAAAATCATTAAAATTTTTACAAAAATCCAACTTTGAAGCACCTTAACTTCGTCATTTATGATTGGATTTTAAACAGCTATCGTTTATCTTTTATTTTCGCAAACATCGGTAAACTAAACCCAGAGAAACTGGCATTTTAGTAGACCTACCTTTTGTTAAAACACTAAAAATGGAAATTTGACCATATCTCAAAAACCGTTCTGAGAGCAGATTTGAATTCAGCATGAAATTTTACATAAGGATCAACTATTTAGAAGTTTGTGTTATTTTCCATCAGAAAGATTGTGATTATGAATTATAAGGTAAGGGTGTTAAATTCATCAAATGATTGTTATCTAGTCCACATATTGGGAGTGAATGAATTTAAAAATCTTTCCTACCTGTAGAGAGAGATAGATAAGAATCAATCTCAGTAAGTTAGATTACAACTGATCTCATTTTAACGATTATTTCGATTAGTTACAATTGACTTCAATACAACGGCTATTATGAAATTTTTTGTTAATTTACCAAAAAATACATTCAGCAGACTTCCACAACATAATAATCTAATCGACAACTGGACTGATTGATTAAATGTGATTCATTTAAATTATAATATAATATGTTCTATAAACATGCCGTTATCACTAAAACAAATGTAATTTTTGTTTATATTGTGAAATTTAAATTTAATATTTACAGTGTAAAACCACTGTCTGTTTATATACCCAGACTCGCTGCACCTTTATAATTGCCAATACGAATATGTTAAATCGCAATTATTTAACTGAGTGAGGGAAAGAAAGATGGAGTTGAAATAAACAAATTGGCATTACGACCCACTAACCATATCAAATTATCTATGCACAGCCGGCGACGAACGACCTGTCATTGTTTTGGATTCCGATTGACTTCAAAGCTTATGAATCAATCGATAGTGTTTGTTAGTGAGGCTACATGTGAGTTAGTGAGAGTTGTATGATAAATGAGTTCCTTTATAGTTAGAATAGAATTGATAGGATTTATTGAAATATACTGTGTTTACATCAAAAGAATATATAACGCGGGGTCCAAAAATTTTAGATTGATTTTTAATGTCTGAAAAGACTGCAGTAACATAATTTTGATCTACAGAATCATTACAATTTAGGGATTTAGAAGCAATGGGATGGAAGTGAAAAAGAGTTTTGTTGAAATAGGCAGTGTTTATCTAAAGAATGTATAACGCAAGGTCCAAAAATATTAGTGTGATTTTTAATGTCTGAAAAGACTGCAGTAACATAATTTTGACCTACAGAAACATTACAATTTAGGGGTTTAGAAGCAAAGAGGTGCAAGAGACAAATTGACTAAAATAGAGATTAATGTGCAGTTGTGTTCTTTGACACTTTATCTGTCTACTAGCATGAGATGAGATAAATTTGCTTTACCAGTGCTGATATCGAGCCGAAAAACTGTACAAATAGTAACTGATTTTGCACTCGAATTTACAACTTTGAAGGCGAATATCTCGAAATTAACTTTTTGTCACTTGCATCCCATTGCATCTAACCCGATCAATTGTATTATAATAAATCTTTAGTTGCTTGAGCTGTTGGATATACTAAGCCAGGTGTTTTTCATACAACACTCGTATGTGTCTGGACCTATCTGCATATACATAGTTGGAAATGCGAGTGCTACGGGAGTTTTTACAATTGCTGACAAATGCATAGAATTTCGCTCATGTTCTCTCACATAATCTCTAGCTCTCTTTGCACTGTTAGTACTTCCACAATTGTTTAAGTCATCAATATCACGCTGGCAGTTCCACACAGTTCCATACTTATCTGGTTGTTGCCAATTTGTTTGCATTAAATTCTGTGTCTGCTACTATTAATAATCGTTGTGTTTTTTCAATTTCATTAATGTTTTTTTGTTTTGTTTTATTTTTCTCTGTACTAGCACAAGCGCTTATTTGGATATCAGTTCAGTTTCCATTTCCTCTACTCGGCGCCCTCTGTGGCATGGGTATAATTATAAAAAATAAGCGATCGTAAAAAATTATCACACATTTGTGTTTTGTTTTTGTTGCAAAATATATAAGCGTCATTTTGTAAGCAATATAAAAAAAAGTAAATAAAATAATAAAAACAACATCTGAGATTAAGCAAATGACAGGCGAATTTGTTGTTTTTAGTTGTTTGAATTGATTTTGGTTTTAGTTTTTTTGTTAATTACTAGTGTGGAATGTTTATCGGGGGATGCTTTTCAATACCCAGTGAAACTTTTGGTGTTGAATGTTGACGTGGTCGTACAAGCATTTTCATTTCGAGTTTAAAATTAACCAATTTTTAATTGAAATTACTTACATATGGGGGATTTCATGTCAAGTGACCCAAATTTTGAAACCGAAGTCTTCCGATCGGGTTGTAAATCAAGAAGAGTTGAGGTGACATA
This sequence comes from Muscina levida, assembly GCA_964034835.1. Taxonomy (NCBI): domain Eukaryota; kingdom Metazoa; phylum Arthropoda; class Insecta; order Diptera; family Muscidae; genus Muscina; species Muscina levida. Next base: position 48,456,270 of record OZ035880.1, on the reverse strand, counting down.
AGGCCGCCCAGTTTGATACCAGAGTTGGTTGAAATTGGTGGGGACGGCTGGTTGTTGTGTTGAACCCAGATTTTGAATCCATCGTTGTTGTTATTGTTGTAACAGCTGGTGGAAGTAGCTGGGGTGATTTTCAATTTGTCGATTTTCAATTTGTCGGCACTCGATTGACCATATAATCCGATTATCATATGATCAATGTTGGCAACTCTGTTTCGTTCCTTTGTAGATAACAAGGTTTGAGTTTTAACCGCCAAATTACACCAAAGATGGCGCCAGCTGGCTTATTGATTTATATGCGATGTTGATAAATCATGTTCCTTTTTCCTTGATCCTTGCGCAATCTGGATTTTTGTAGTGGAAGCATCTAGGATGAGTTTTGTTGGCTGGAGAACTCGAAAGTATTTGATAAGAGTAATTTTTCATCGATGTTAATTTGGCCAGTGCCCCGTCCAGGAATCGAAACCGGCACCTTCGGATTGCTAGTCTATGTCGCTACCACTGAGCTTTAGAAGGCCACTGAATCCGTCGTAGTTTGCTTTGATTATATTTATAAATTTAGCTGAAGTCCACGAAACAGATATGAAAATTGGGTTGATTTTAGTGAATCGTTCCTTTCAGTTCCGTTCATCCAAAGGAACTAGTTCGTTCCTTCTGTTCATTTCGTTCCTTTTGATTTTTTCGTTCACTTGTTCCTTTTCATCACTTCGTTCACCCATTCAATATGTTTTGATTGTTTTTAGTTCTTTTTTGGTTTATTAAGTGAACGATTTGCAAACATATTGAAATATGTAAGAGCTGCTTAAAAGTTTATGAAGTATTTTCAAATTGTTTTAATGGTGTGTTTAAAAAAATAGTAATCAAAGGCTTTGTTTATAGGATTTATGAACCAATTTTCATAGCAAAATACAAAAACAATTTGTCTGCTGTATTTGTTGTGGTGATGCCACCACTTTAGAATTATTACATATGAACGTAAGAACTAGTGAACGAATGACCGAAAATGGCAAATGAACGAAAATAGCAAAAGGAACGAAAAGAACAGAAGGAACGAAAAGGTCAGAAGGAACGAAAAGAGCAGACGGAACGAAAAGACCAGAAGGAACGAAATGAGCGGAAAATGTGGAACTAGTTCCAACCGTTCACTACATGGAATCGTTCATTGGAACTAGTTCGTTCCGGAACTATACAAGTCTATTGAGGAGAGCAGTTAGGAAATCTCCGAAAAGTGTTTATGCCACCTGTTAAGTTGGTCATATTTGGATGTAAGTAGATGACACATTTTATCCCGTATTAGACGTGTACGTTTTCTGTTCTTTCCCGCAACTTTGGAAGTAATGTCGTAGAGGTCTCTGAGGTTATTATCCCTATCGGCACCTTCTCCTTAGTTTGTGAGAGGTATGGACCTATTACGTTTGTCTGTGCGGTTTGAACGATGAGGGTTAGTGAAGTTTTACTAATCCAGGCCGACCTCGCTTTGACCAGTGGTTTAAGATACATGTTTTAGTGCCACATGCCACAGTGAATTTGTTTACCAAATCTCGTTAACAACAGAGCTGTGGTTAGGGGCAAAGGGGAGACTTTCTCTCAGGTGTGGCACAAAACTTGTAAGGGCGTTTGTGTTCTTTAATGAGTCGGAATTAAATAGGTCCTTAGTCCTTAGGGATTGCTTGCGTATCTCCACTACCCGAATGCGGATTCTCGCGATGGCCAGGAATTGGCCGGACGCGACATCTGCGCTCCTAAAAATTCGGACATCCACTTCTTGCTAATACAGAAATGGTCGATCTGGTTTTCAGTTATATTATTCAGTGAGAGTTAGGTCACTTTATGACATCTCTTATGTTAGAATATTGATTTACTGACCACAAGGTTGTTGTTGTTGCACAGCAAAATTAAAAGATCGTCATTTTCATTACGTTGACCTAATCTGTGTCTGCCCAAGGTATGCTCCAGTCCAGTGTTATCCGAGCCGATTTGTGCGTTTAGATTACCTATGAGAATAACAACATGCTGTTTTAATGGAGGCTAGTGTGGCGTTGATGTCACTTGGCTCTGTCAGTGAATACACTTGTACTAAATACTAATACCTTGGGAAGGAGCGAGTTGAAACGCGCTAGCAAGATTCTGGATGAGATTGGCTTCCAGTCGATTAATACTTGAGACGATTTTTTTTTTATTGAGAAGAAGCCCAACATCTTCAATATGGTGTTCATCGTGATCTGAAAAAAAGGAATTTTTCACCTGTTGCAACCTTGCAACCGCATTTTAGACGTGCGTGTTAACCTCTATTACTCGGCTTAGACTTTCAAAATGATTCTTTGAAAATGGCCTGTTTATTAGCTGAGCTACAATATAAAAAAAAAATCTAATTTCTTTCAGTTTTTTTTGTATTTTTTATTTTTTTTGTTTATAAAGAAAAAATATTAATATATTTTTCATTTTCCAATAATGTTTATTTATAAAAACAACTGGGCATTTCATAGTCTTCAAAAAAAAATGTATATTTGATGCCGCCTTTATTCTTTGATTGTACTCAATAATTTAAAACTAGTTTTCATACCGAAAACATATGAGTGCATAAACTTGATCCTATTTCAGGCATGAATTGAATTTACATAACATTTCTCTGCTGTGCAACGCATCAATTCAAACGAAATAATTATAATATATCTTTTATTCTAAATGTATCAATTACTAATAAATTCCAATCAAATTCTAAGTACTCAAACTGGGATTTCAGTTTTAGTGCAACTTTTTGTCAGCTTCTAATTCAAATGCGGCTTTAGCGGCTTTCAATTATCTCCCGCCTTAAACCAAATTTTTTATTATTGTTGATTGCAAAATTGTTTATAAAATAACAATATATATACTGCGTATTGTGTATTTGTTGAGCAGTCTCCTACTTAGTTGTCAACAAATTAATGTTGTTGTTTTTGCTGTTCCCTCTACTACTAAGACGTTAGTAGGTGGTGGTCATATCGTAGCATTTAGCATTTGTTGCTGTTTTCGTTTTCAATTCTTGGCATCAATAGCAGCGCACATTTTCAAGGTGATTCAGAAAAATGTATGTTTACGGAAATTATACCTAATTAAAAATACAAAATTGTCAAGTGATACGCCGGCTTTTGTGGGGTGGGCTGATCATAATAATGTAATAGTAGAATTCTTTAGAATTGTTTTATTTGTTGAGTAAGGGGATTTGGCTCTTTACTGTTAAAATAATACGCACTTTTCTTATTTTTTTATGAAGAAATTTTAGAGTAAATGAGGTCACCTAAAAATAGGCAACGGTTTTTGATTGCTGCAATAATAGAAAATATTGAATAAATTGAAGTGAATTCATTCTACCAAAGTCACATTTTATAATTTATTTTTTTGGTGGAATAATATAATTACAAATTAAGATAATTCATAATGAATTGAAACCAAAAAAGAATGACAAAACTGTGATTTTTATCAATTTTTTTTTCTGATGAATTTTTAAAAATTTTTTTTTTTTAAATTTTTAAAATTTTTTTTTGTCAATCTTTAACTATTTCTGAAACTACTGGGCAAATTAAAACCAATGTAAGCACGGTTTAAAGATAATTTTGTTGACGAGTTTTTTTCGAGCAGCTGTAGTTTTGGTGATCCTGTTCTTAATTCACTAATACCTTGTTCTCCTTGTGTAGTCATTAACTCACATGTTCCCTTCTCTCTTTTTCTTTTTCTAGGTTGAACTTGGCGCTAATTGGATACACGGTGTCTTGGGCAATCCCATCTTCGAAATGGCCGTACAGCATGGTCTAGTCAGTGTTGTCAACATACCTAAATCTCACAAAGTGGTAGCCACCACCGAAGATGGCCAACAGGTTCCTTTCAATATTCTGCAGGAAATCTACGAGGCGTACGTGTGTTTCTTACGCCGCTGTGATGAATATTTCCTGTGTCAATATAGTCCACCGCCTGACATTAACAGTGTGGGTGAACATATTAATTTCGAGATTCAAATCTATTTGAGTTCGGTCGAGGATCCCAAGGAGAAACGTTTGAAACAATTGATTTTCAATTGTTTGCTTAAGCGTGAAACTTGTATAACGGGGTGCAATGACATGAACGAAGTAGATCTCTTAGAATTAGGTGAGTTGTGCAAAAATATAACATTCTAGTATAATATTAACTTTTTTAACTCTTTTATTCTTTTTTCAGGTAGCTATACAGAATTACAAGGTGGCAACATAGTTTTGCCCGCCGGTTATAGTTCAATATTAAGACCCCTTACGGCGCAAATACCTAAAGAGGCTATCATCACCAAGTGTCCGGTAAAGAAAATTCACTGGAAACGGAAAAAGACTGTCTCCGGCTTAGACACTGTCGATGAGTCTTCGGAGAATGAAAATGATTCGGATGATTCCGAAAAAACTGTCACAGAAGTACCCACTGCGGGCAGCTTAGCTGCAGCCACAGCTGGCCATGAAGGTACACCATCCACTTCAAATAATTCGCGTTGTGGTTCTGTGGACTCGGATGGCGGCAATAGCGATTTTCCCGTGCGTGTAACCTGCGAGGATGGTCGTGTTTTCAATGCTGAACATGTGATATGTACTATACCTTTGGGCGTTCTCAAACAATGCCACAAGACACTCTTCGATCCCGAATTGCCTCACTATAAACAGGAATCTATTGAACATCTAATGTTCGGTACAGTAGACAAAATATTCTTAGAGTACGATCGCCCCTTTCTAAGTGCCGATATATCGGAAATAATGCTACTGTGGGATGAAGACAAATACGATATACATGCCTCCGATGAAGAACGTTCTACGCCCGAGTTTTTAAGTAAAAATTGGTTTAAGAAAATCTATTCGTTTGCTAAACTCTCGGATACTCTACTGTTGGGTTGGGTGTCGGGTCAAGAGGCTGAGTATATGGAAACGTTGCCTTCGGAAGTCATTGCGGAGAAATGCACCGAAATCTTAAGAAGTTTCTTGCAGGATCCATATGTGCCGAAGCCGAGAAGATGTGTGTGGTAAGTTAAAAGTAGCTAAAATTGTGAGCTATTAATAAAATAAAGTTATTAAAAAAGAGCTAAATGTTTAACACTTGCAAAAGCGCTGTTATATCATATCCAAGGGAGCGGTAATGCAAAAATGTAGATCTCATAAAGCTTAATTATTTGAGTATGTAGCATAGTTGTTGTTTTTGTAACAATTTGGATGTTTCCGAGAGTTCTTTAATGTGAAGATATAAGAGTAATATCCTGTACCTTCTCTTATATCTTTGTGCTTGAATGGATAGTTGTTATTGGCAGCTTAATAATTCGAGCTACTTCAGTCGGTGCCAACCATAGGTCTACTGTGCGCTAGTCAGTAGTTTTGTTTGGTTAGTTAAAGAGATGCCCATGGTCAAGAGGACTTTTGAAGAAGCTTTTGACAAATTTTTATGAACAAGAGCAAAACCTCTAGTTGTGGATTTTGGTGTACCACCAGAGGTTATAAAGGAGATTGCAGTTAGACTTCCTGAACTGCTCCTCAACATGTTTAACAAATGTTTGATGAAAGGACTATTCCCAAGAATGTGGAAAAGACAACAACTGGTCCTAATTAGCAAAGGAAAGGGTGACCTAGACTCACCATCAGCATACCGGCCACTCTGCATGCTAGATACTGCAGGAAAACTTTTGGAAAGGCTCCTTAAACCAACGCTAGGAGAAGCTATAAATGCCAACGGGGGACTATCAGATAGACAATATGGATTTAGACCAGGGAGGTCTACCGTAGGAGCTCTAAAAGATGTAATCGACGCATTCTAAGCCGCACAACAAAAGAACTATTTTAGCAGACCAATGATACTGTTGGCCACATTAGACGTTAAGAACGCTTTCAATAGCCTCAGATGGCCGGACATGCTACGAGCCTTGGAGATGGATTTTAACATACCCAAATATCTGCTGCGTATCGTTAAAACTATTTTAAAGAAAGAGAGCTGCCATATAATACAACTGAAGGACAGCGTAGAATACAAGTGACATAGGGTGCAGCACAGAGGTCAATCCTCGGGCCAGACCTGTGGAATATTACCTTCGACGAAATACTGAGGGTAGAAATGCCACAGGACACAGTTCTAGTGGGCTACGCAGACGACATAGCAGCTGTAATAAGCGCTCGGGGCACAGACGAGGCAAAACGAAAACTTCGAAAAGTTATGATAAGAATCAGCGGATGGCTAGATTCACACGGTCTTCAACTGGCTACACAGAAGACGTAGTTGCTTCTACTAACTAGGAGACACATGCCGATGGAAATAAACATTGATGTTGGAAACATTACCCTAACAACTAAAAGATGTGTGAACTTGACTTGATTGTAAACTGACGTACTCTAACCAAAAACAGATACGTCTTATGGCAAAAGTAGATAGGCCACTACAATCAAAGCGTAGACTTCTGATGGATACCAGCAACAGCATTCTTTTTTATGGCTGTGAGATTTGGGTGGATGTATTGAGATGGAAGAAAATGAAAATATAGGAGAGAAGGAAAATATGACATAAGAAGCAAACAAATGCGTTAGTAGAAGGCGAAGAAGAAGAGATAAGACAACATACCCTACAGACTTGGCGGGCAGGATGGACAGATGAACAGCCAAACTAATTCCACGTCTTGAGAATTGGTTTAGAAGAAAAAATGGCGAAGTAGATTATTATTTAACGCAGATGCTGACTGGACACGGATACTTCCGGAAGTATCTCTTTAGAATGGACAAGTGTTACACACCGTACTGCCTGTATGAAGATGAGGGCGAAATAGATGATGCCGAACATATATTCTTTAAATGTACCCGATAGGCCCAGAAGTGGCGACAAGTGGAAGATGTGACAGTACCAATAACTGTACTGTCAACGGTACAAGTGGCGAGAGAAGAAGATAACTGGCGAGCAGTAAAGCAGTACTGCGAAGACATCCTGCGGTTAAAAAAAACCCGATCAGCAATGGATGCAGCAGACTGAACACCACCCAAAAAAAAGGAAACCACCCCGAAGTATTGCAAACGCGGTTCCAGGATGAACATATTTCCTGGGGTTTTTTAGTCGGTATGCCCAAATGGGAGAGCCCGACATATCACGACTGGCGAGGGCGTATCGTGAATGCAAAAGTCATATTTAATTCCTGGACAGCAAAAACAAAAGAAAAACCAACTTAATTTTGTGTAGTCGGTATACATCTTCACATTTTTATAAATTTTGCTTCCACGGTTCTAACTGACCCAATGGTTCCTCTGGAGGAGTCAAATGTATGACCGCCCCCAATATTTGTCCAACCCCAACAGTTTCTCAAAACATATCTACCCTCTAACTTCAACCCTTAAGGTGGTCCCCATACATTTTTTTATTCAGAGGGGTAAAAGGAAGGAACATGGTAGTGAGTGGAACCAGATTCCAGCACAAAGATATCCACAAGGCAACTTGGCTATCCCCCGATCAAAACACCAAAAATCAAATTGATCCTGTGGTAATTGATGGCAGCCAGCTCTCCCAACTTTTACAACACAACGCCTCTACTTCTGACGTTCCCGATACACAGTGGCAGAATATTGCGCATTCCATGGAAACCGCCTCAACAACCGTGCTAGGATATGAAAAGCGGCGCTCAGACGAATCCTGGTACGATGAAGAATGTCGTATAGCGTCTGAGGAACAGGATGCTGCTTATAGGGCAATGCAACAGCCAATTGCAACCCGTGCTGTTAGGGAACGGCATAAAGAGAAAGCAAAACGGGCGAGACAGCTATTTAGGCGAAAAAAACGTCAGATGAAGGAACGGGAGAACGAGGATATAGATTGATACAGGGATAGAGGTGAGGCCCTAAAATTTTACCAGAAAGTAAGAGCAAATGGATGGACGGTAATGGCCTCCCCACCTGTAAGGACAATGATGGAAATCTGGTCACGGATACGCAGAGTGTGCTGCACATATGGAGAGAACACTTCCAGCAACTGCTAGTTCCAGAAGGCAGCGCACGTAAAGTTATCACGCCAATTGTCGACGACGGTTTAGATTGCCCACCACCAAGTCAAGCCGAGGTAAGAAGAGCAATATCGCGGCTGAAAAACAACAAAGCAGCCGGATCTTCAAGTCCGGTGGCGAGGAGCTGATAACGAGCATGCACCAGCTCCTGCGTACGGTTTGGCTTAAAGAGTGCATGCCCGACGATTGGAATGTAAGCGTACTATGTCCTGTGCTGAAAAAAGGTGATCCAAGTGCGTGCTCCAACTACCGCGGCATCAGCCTTTTACCCATCGCATATAAGATCCTGTCGAGTGTGCTATGTGAAAGACTAAAGCCAGTGTTATCCAACCTGATCGGGCCTTATCAGTGTGGCCTTAGACCTGGAAAATCAACAACTGACCAGATTTTCACATTTCGGCAAATCCTGGAAAAGACCCAAGAGAAACAGATCGACATGTACCATCTTTTTGTCGACTATAAAGCTGCCTTCGACAGCCCAATACGGCAGAAATTACTCGAAGCCATGGCTGAGTTTGGTATTCCAGCGAAGCTGATACGTCTTTGCGGAATGACGCTGACTGACACGAAGTTTTCAGTGAAGATTGGCAAGGACCTTATGGAGCCATTCTATACCATACGAGGCCTAAAACAAGGCGACGGCCTATCGTGCTATCTCTTCAACATTGTGATGGAGATGATAATGAGAAAAGCTGCAGTAAACACGAGTGGCACTATATTCAACAAAAGCCACATGCTACACGCGTGCGCTGATGACGTAGACATCATCGGTCGAAAACTGCGGGATGTGACTGCAGCCTTCTCAGGTATTCAGAAGGAATTAGCGAAAATGGGCCTAACCGTAAACGAGGACAAAACGGAGTTATTAGTTTCAACGAACAAAGAATCTACTCGTTTGGGAAACTGCGTGAACGTTGACAACTATAATTTCGAGGTGGTAGATAATTTTGTCTACCTAGGCTCCGCCATCAACAAAGCAAATAATGTCAGCCTAGAAATCCGGAGAAGAATCCTGTTTGCAAATAAATGCTACTACGGACTAAGCAAGCGATTCAATGACAGAGCCCTCTCTCGACGAACAAAACTCCAGCTATACCAGATACTGGTTCTACCTGTCTTAATGTATGGCTCAGAATCCTGGGTTATGACACAAGCGGATTAATCGGTTCTGGCGGTATTCGAGAGAAAAATACTCCGTAAAATATATGGGCCCATCATCGTTAACTGAGAGTATCGGCGTCGTATGAATCATGAGCTGTACGAGTTGTACACTGACATAGACGTGGTCAAACGCATTAAGGTGCAACGGTTGCATTGGCTAGGTCATGTTGTACGCATGGACGAAAATGCTCCAGCTCGAAAAGTCTTCGACAATGAACTCGATGGACGGCGCAGAAGAGGGCGACCAAAACTCCGTTGGAAAGACCAGGTTACTGAGAACCTTACAGAACTCGGTGTGACTAACTGGAGAAGAAGCGCAGAAGATCGAGGCGCTTATAATATTTTTCTACGTGCGGTATATAATCCACTGGGATTGCATAGAAGTATCAGTTAAGTAAGTAAGTGAGTAAGTAAAATGTATGACCGACACTCAGTAATTAGTCTCTCCTAACATTTTCCCCGAAAATACCTACCCCTATCTTCACCCTCCTTAGGACTCCCATACAAAAATCAATTTTTTAAAAATTTTGCTCCCACTGCTCTAAGGTGCCCCAAAAGTTTCTTAAAACATATTTATAATTTTATATTTTTATATTTTCATATTTTTATATTTATATGTTTTTTATATTTTTTTAATTTTATTTTTGATATTTTTATATTTAAAAATTTGTATAATTTTATATTTTTATGTTTTTAATTTTATTTTTGATATTTTTGTATTTATAAATTTTTATATTTGAATATTTTTATATTTTTATATTTGTATAAGTCAAAAAATCAAAATTTCATTCACTCTTCAGAAAAACTACTGAGGAGAGCAAAAACTACCAAATAATTTAGATGGAGCGTAGATAGTATAGTGATAAGTGTAGGGGTCTTGTAAAGTTTCCCATGGGCTCTTTCATTCGAACAAATTTCTTTTTTGGAGGACTCTTTTATTTGTTACAATAAATTTATGTCTTTTAATACATTAATTAATTCTTTATTTCAGCACAAGTTGGAAAAATCAGCCTTACACCATGGGATCATATACCTCAATACCAGTGGGTGCTTTACAAGAAGATATTGAGAATTTAGCCCATCCCTTATACCCCAATCCGCAAGCCTTAAAAGTAAGCTCTTTTTTACACAAATTTTTAAATTAAAAATACGATAATATTCTGTTACTTTTTTCAATTCTAGCCCGTCATACTATTTGCCGGCGAGCATACCCATTCCAATTTCTATTCAACTGTACATGGTGCCTATTTGAGTGGCCGTACTGCGGCCCAATATCTGTTGGCAAACGATGAACCCGATGAGATTATTTTAGAATCTGATGGTAGTGATTTAAGTGCTTGGATACAAGGCATAGCTTTAGATTAAGTACTGATAAACAACAAAAAAAAAACACAACTGCTACAAAAAAAAAACTAAAAACCTTTTTAGCACAAATAGAAATATTGGACCTAAGAGAACGGCACCATATATGGATGGCCAAACACTTTTTCCCTTCCTGCTGCTCCTAATCCCAAACACCTTTAAACTCAAATGTAGTGGCTAACTATTCCCCCCCGTTTTGATTATATTAACAACAAAAAGTATAACAAAAAAGAAACACACATTTGGTACTAAAGTTCACACATTGTGCAGTTATACTGTGACTTAAAACGAATACATATTTTAATATATTTTTTTTATCAACTTGGAAAAAAATCGAATTGAACATTTTTTTATAATCTACAATTTGTCATCATGAAACATGTAATATAGTTAACATAATTTTATTTTGCTATAGAGAATTTATTGTTGAAAATTAATCAAATCCCTGTTCCCCCTACTCCTGCAAAAGAAAAGTCACTAATTTTTAGTAGAGTGTATAACCAAAAATATGTTTTTTTGTAAGATACCTTTAATGTTATTTATCAAGCTCGTGTTAGTAATATTGTAACTCTTTTATATAGTCGAATCAATTATGGTTTAATTTTTTAATCATTGTACAATTTTTTTTACATGTATCCCTTAATAGTCCTGTTGCTTTTCCTTGTATTTTTGTTTTTGTAAACCACGGTGCTTTTATAAAGTGCATTTTTGCAGTGATAGCTAATTTTGTGCCTCTCTCACTCTATATCTCTTTGATTGATTTGCTATGCCTTTTTGTATTCTCATTGTGTATTGTTTTTTTTTTTTTAAATAATTTATTCATTTATTAAAGAATGTAAAGTTTACTTTAATACCAACTTTTCAGTATGATTAACTATTATGTAGAACTTTTGTTTTTAAGTTTAAATTCCTCCCTCAAGGATTAATTATAGTCGTATCCGACATGTCATTATTTATCTATTACCTTAGTTTTTTTTTTGAGACTTTTTGGATATCCATTACAGTTTAAATTCTACATCACCTGTTGTAAAAGTTATTTTTAAAGATAAACAAAAAGAAAGTAATAAAATAAATTCGAAATATATTGAGGGTTTCATTTTGTTGTAGTATAATAAATATTTAAAATTAACTGAAGAAGAATTTTGATTCATTATGTTGTTTATAAGAACACACATACACACAAATTTATAATCAACAATTTGTTTTCGACAGATATAAAGTTCTACTAGACAGAGTTCCTACATCGACCACCATGTTTCCATGTTTCTAGGAACATATTACAAGCCGTAAGGCGGCCCTACAAATACTTATCCGCTTGATTGTATAACTTCTTGCCACAATATCCTTCAAGTCGCACAGCACAGTCAGTCGTTTTTTCGGCTTATTATCTTCATCATACAGTTGGAATCATGCACGATTTTACCATGTCCTACTATGGAATAGTTTAACAGCTGAGTGATCAAAACAATTGAATATCCAATTTTTGGATTAAGTATTTAACAAGAAGGCTTGAGTTTTACTAAAGCAATTTGACATGTCAACATTCTAGATCATACATTGTTTCCTTAACAAAGACACAATTCCAATGATCTCTAAGTTATCATCAAATTAATGAAACAACTATCTATGATATAGCCCATATAGCTCAAACAATATTTTCAAACAAAAACAATCCACCCAATGATCGAAAATAAATATTATACAGACATAATATTTATTTTCATACCTTTTCTGCAGAGTACTTTCATTCAAATTGTATCTCTATAATGGTAAAGCCTACTTTCCTTTACATATTTCTATATGCTGTGTCCAGTACTGCCTGTGTACTTAGTTTAATATCCCCACCCGCCTTCTGATTGAAAATCACATTTTCTTCTGCAAATTGGAATCTGTAGTGGCAAGAACTGTTTGTGCACCAAATTGAATCTCTCTAGGGCTAAAATATAGTTTGGCCACGTCCCCATCCGCCCACAGATCTAAAATACATATTCAGACTAAAAAAAAATATGAACCTGTAGTGCCGAGAGCCATCTGTATACAAAATTGTATATCTGTGGGGCTTAAACACAGTTTTGCCACGCCCCCTGCTCCTACTGATTGAAAATAAAAATTTAATCCGGCGGTGCCGTTCACTATATACCAAATTTTATACTTCTTGGTCTAAAATTCCGCTGAATGAAATAAAAAACTTCGTTTGCAAATTACTCTGTTCCAAAAAGTTTTACTACGCCCCCAGTAATTTCCAGATAGTATACGAACAAACAATCGCATTTATAATATTAATAGCGATTGTTTTATTGATAACTATTTCTTTCGCCATAATCGAATACTGAAAATCACTATAGTAGGAACACCCGACCCAACCCAACCGTTTGGTTGGGGCGGTGATGAATCACCCAATTAGTCAGCCAGTCACCAAGCAATTTTATGTATATAGATAGGGATACATTCCGGCACTAGTTCCGCACTCATTTCCCAATGGAGAGCCCATCTCCCATTCACACTACAGTCTTATTTTAAATAAATAGATATCCCCTAATATTGGAAGGATCTGTGCATTTTGTAATAGTTTGTAACCAGTTCAAACATTCCAGTGGGCGGTAGTTGATTGTCTCTTTTGGAGAAGTTCGAAATCACTTGAAACGAGGTCAATAAGAACTATTAATACATTTTTCTTCATGACATCATGCAAAGACTCCGATTATACCGCCCAATTAGCTTTGCAGGAATACCAAACTCAACCATGGCTTAAAGTAATTTCTACCGTATCGGGTTGTTGAAGGCAGCTTTATAGTCGACAAAAAGATGATATGTGTCGATCTGGTTCCTTCATAGGTCTTTTCCAGGATTTGTCGTTGTTTGAATATCTAGTCGGCCGTGGGTTTCACATAAAGCCACTGATAAAGTTCAAATACACTAAATGATTTACAAATAATTTAGTTTAAAATACACTAAAGTATAAAGTCGCTTGTAACTTCTTTCTTCAATTCGCTTCTTTAAAGCTTCTAAAATTTGCTCTGCCTAAGGTGTTTTAATTTCCCGGGAATGCCGGACGAATTTCCCGGGAAACCGGCAATTAAAAATGTCCGGGAAATCCCGGGAGAGAAACCCTACCCATAAGACACTCAACAGGACCTTTTATGCAATGGCCGATATTATGATCCCGCAGTAGATGGTGCACACACCTGAATTGCATTCCATTCTTATGCACTGGACATTGAATACTCATTTACAGTGCATCATCACTGTCGCCCATCGAAATGCTTTGTCGTCAATTCGTCGGTCATGGCTGCTTTGTTGTTCTTTATTCGTGGTATTGCTTTTTCTATCCCCGTTTTTTGGTTTGCGCCAGGAAGTCTAAACTGTCGTCGATAATTGGCGTGATACCTTCAAGTGCGTTGTATTTTTTGGAATAGCTTTTCGCTATAGAAGTTAAGAATACTAGTAGAATCGGCTTTATGTTGCGCCAATAAAAGCTTTTTTTCCCCGACCCGATAAAGAGAAACTGCCAAGCCTTTCACTTAGATCGATCGTTAGGTAGTGTTCATTTAGGAAACTATTTCATCGAAAGTCGATGTCACCTACTTTCGATGAAAGTATCTCATCGTAGCTGTGATCGACGTTCTGTAGACGTGGAAGAGGATCTTGCATTAATAACACTATGATAGTCGAAAAAATGAACTTCGATAAATCCTTTTCGAACTATTAGAGGGGATTCCCCAGAGTGCGAAAGAACATTTGGAAGTGTCAGATTGGCTCCAGTTTTTGAGAAATCACAAATTGTTACTTTTGATCGACGTTAATTGTCTAAATTACGTGAAATTTTGAAAAAAAAGTCAAAACATTCCGTAAAAGAAAGTTAAGAAGGCAAAAACGACTAATACAGTCGAATAATATTTTTTCATTCAGTATATACCCATTTTTCATGGATATAGCTAAGACGATCAATCGCCTTGCATGTCAATATAATTGTCTCTTTGTCTTTATCCTATGATATGTCAGTTCGGGCTTTCAGAACCTTACTCTGGGATTTAACTTTACCCCTACCGTAAATGTCGTGCTTAGTGATAAGTATCACTGTAGTGGCTGTCTCTAACTCTTTTACCGATACAAGTGTTACTTCTGAGATTCACAATAACTTCCGAATCATTTGAAGATCTCAGGATCACGTAAACAAATTAGGGCTGTTTAGCATTGAAGTAAGTCTCGAGAGAGATTTAGATTTTACCATAGTGAAATTTCTTGGTGATACTTCACCATTTCAAATGCAAATTAAAAAAAAAATCAATTGAAATTCAAATATTCCATTTGAAGTTTAAATCTTGTCAATTGATATTTAAAAAATCCATTTGAAATTCAAAAAATATCAATTCAAATTAAAATTTTTTAAATTCAAAAAGTATCAATTGAAATTTAAATCTCGTCTTTTGAAATACAAAATTCGTTAATTGAAATTCAAAATTCGTCAATTGAAATTTGAAATTCATCAGTTGATAGAGTTTTGAAGATTTTTGAATTTCAATTGACGAGTTGTGAATTTCAAAGGGCAATTTTGAATTTGAATTGATATTTTTTGAATATCAAATTGAACTTTTGAATATTAATTGACAATTTTGAAATTTTAAAGTGCAATTTTTTAAAATCAAATAAAATTTTTAAATTTCAATTGGTTTTCTTTGTATTTCAAATGGAAATGGTGTCGATGTAAAATACATACATATAAAAAAACATACATATAAGAAGAAACGCTTAGAGGTCTAGAAGTCGAACAGCTTTCATCAGCAACGTAAGGCTAAAAATTGCTAGAGGGAAATTTTAAAACGCATTAGTAGCTAATCAGTTTTATCAGTCCAAGTAGCCACGACAATTGTAATTCGCAAGTTTCAGATTAACTTCTTTAAGCAAATCATTTGCAATCGCAGGATCTGTGCTCACAAGTAGGACCACATCGACAACTTTTGAATGAGATAGTCTTACTCATAAGTAAGAATAAGTTTCAAGAGAGTTGAGGTAACTTTGAATAAATCCGTCAACTTTGCATTGGCATACCTGAAGCATGTCAGCAACTGAAGGCTGTGACCAAGATGTATCAATCTTAAGGTAAAATACACATCATGTCACCATAATAAGTATTGTGAAATTGTAACAGTGGCAGGTACTAAGTGTCGTGTCGATGACTTCATCTCTTGGAAACTGAGCAGCCTGTGGATAGAAGGAGACCATATACATCAACGCAGGAAGCAATGATATGCTTCCCCAGATGGTGTGGGACCACTTATATGGATCGAAGGCCTAATGCGAAAGGAAGACTATCTTCGCATTTTGCAAGTAATTTGCACCATATCCCTGGCCAAAATGCCAGAAAGACCAGAGAATTTCATCTCCCAATATGACAACCACCCAAAACATTATGTAAAAATTTGTCAAGGAATGGCTAAGTTCTCAGGTGTTTGGGGTCAGGGAGTGGCCTGTGGGCTTAAATAACGCGCGGGCTGGCAGAATACGAAGAAGTCCGGAAAAGTTTTAAAGAGCTGTGGCAGAGGGTTCAGGGTGAATGAAACAAAATTCCTGTATATTATGTTGCTAAACTTTGTCAATATACGCCAAATAGAATGGACCAGTTGAAAAAACTAAAAGTATACTGGATTAATTATTAAATTTAGATGAGAAAAACCTTGGAGCAAAAGTGTGACAATGGTCTGATTTAGAAAATTTTTTGTTTTAATATACTTACAGTTATGTAAGTTATATTTTTATTATTGCTTTACATAGTAAGAGATGCATATTTTAAATTTAACAAAAAGTTTGAAAATAATTTAATAAAAACCAAAAAAAAAAATATTTAATACCATACATTGTTTAAAACATTGGCTCATTTTGCACCACAGTGTAAGTCTAGTGTCTCGATGACTTCACCTCTTGGGTAATTGTCAGCCTGTGGAAAACGTGACAAATAGAAGGTGCCTAATAAAAATCAGCGCAGGCATCTCTGAATTGTATCATTTGAGGGAAATGTAACGACAACTTGGTTTGGTGTTGACTGCTCGGAATTGTGTATATTGATAACTAGGACCCTGACATTGTTCCACCAGCTGGAGTTATCTACGGGGAATTGTGTCTTCTAGTTACAATGTTGCTGCCACACAGGACAGTGTTGATACCTCTAGTGCCCTTGAATTGAGGTATCCTCTTGATTGTCTGCGATTGTATCGGCAATTCGGCAATACATTAATATATTAAGTCTGGAGTTTGTAACTTATAGGATTACAGGATTCGTGATATCACGTTAGCTCCTTATAATTGATGCTGTAATGTTGGTTTACTATCAGGAGCAAAATTTTGTACCGTTTCAGATTATAGGATGTAACATACACGTAAAGTTTCTGTTAAACAATTTCAGACCAAGACAGGTAAGAGAGATGCTTACGTAAAGGCATTAATGTAAAGATTTCTTTATTTGAGAAGAAATAATATTTTGTATAAAATAGTTATAGTTATATATTAAAATACAAAACACTTAATAATATTGTTAATTAGATATGATTTTTGATATTAGATAATGTATTCATATATCTGGTTTTAAAATAATTATAATCGGCTTACAAAAACTTTCTAAATTTTTCTCAACATATTGTTTCCACCATTAAAATTTGTTTTTCTCAACATATTTGTTGATTGCTTCCATCTACCCTTAATATTTAAGTTGTTTAAGTTTGTATCCGAAATTATCTATTTTTTCATACATGAGAATGAGAATACAAGAAAAAAGAATGACTAAAGCTTTTTTAAACTGTGAAAATACAAACCACGTAACTATAGCGTCTTTTCGTGCTAATTCTCTCACATTTAACTCAAAAAAAAACTTTGTTGTTTAGGCATAAGTCATAACATAATTTATATTACACATAGTTTATTGTACAATATATATAATTATATTTTATATTTATTGTTATGCTAACTTAAAACAAAAGAGGAATAGGAAATCTTGAATATATTAATACACTTTGGTAATGTTTAAAAGGAATATAATAAGATGTAGAATGATTTATTTTTTTAATGCGTTTCTTAACCACAACGTGTTAAGTATAGTAATAAAGTTGAATATTTTCTATTTATAATTTTAGCAGAGATTTTAATTGAAAGTAAATGTTAACAAATCAAATTTAATATATGTACCAATGTATGCTAATCAAATGAAACGAAAACCAAATAAAAAAATCACGCTGATATTTGAAATAAATTACAAGATACTTATATAAAAAAAAATAATTTGCTTTTAGTTAGTCATTAAAAAGTGTCACTTTAATTGTTTATTAATAATAAACAACGAATTTTTCAACCCGCGAGCTGCCAGTTGATAGCCAAACTAGAGAAACTCCGGGCAACGAATTTTACATTACAGAAAAAATACCTGTATACATGATGAGAACCAGACATGATGAGAAATAGACCGGACTAAAAATGGGTGTCTTAATGCGAAAAGCATTCTGAAAACGGATCGAATTCCGGATACATAAAGCGAAAACAAAACTCTGAAAAAAAAACCGAAATTTTTTAAAAACAGATCGAGGCTCGGGTTACTGGTAATGAAAGGGACAAAATGGAACAAAGTCTACCGCTGTAAAGCGGAAAAATTTGAAAAACGAAATTAAAGTAAAGAAAGTGCACGCTTACGAAAATTAAATAAAGTCCAAAACATGTGAGTACAACCGGTAAAGCTGGTGATAATTTTTAATAACACAAAGAATTCAAATTAACGAAGGATATCCCTATGGATCAACTGAACCCGACACTGGTCCTACCTGTCTTTCTCTAAGGCGCAGAATCCTGGGTAATGATACCATCGTCGTGGTATTATTGAAGATGCTCCAGTTCGAAAAGTCTTCGACAATACGCTCGGTGGACGGAGCAGGGGACGATGACCAAAACTTTGTTGAATAGTTATTATCCAGACTTGGTGTATTCAACTAACGAAATCGAAAATATTCGGAAATTGGAGCTAATCCAAATCAATATCCTTGCTGAATATATAGGGAAGATCAAACAAGGAATATCAAAAAATGTCCCGACGAACGAAATTAAATACTTTCCAGGAGAAGACCGTAGTCCTGACTTTAAACAAGAGAATCCTTGGAAAAGAGATAAAAGTTCGGAGTACATAGTTTTTGCGAAACTAGTAAAAGCTTAAACCAGTAAGAAAGTTTTAGTCGGGAAAACCGACTTACAAATTCCCTTACCATCAGTAAAACATAAAATTTTTTGTATATTGATATTATTACTCGTTTTCTAAAGTGCACTCCGCCCACTTTCCATACATTTGTATGGAAGGCATCAGAAGGGGCGTGGCTACACTTCCAGTTTTTTTTCTCAAAAACTTTATCCTGCTTTCTTCTTATTCTTTAATGGCAGCAAAAACAGAAATTTATCAGTAGCCGCACGGAGAAAAGTATTCCAAGCGCCTCGGTCTTTTGCGCTCCCTAGATAGTTCGTCACACCAAGCTTAGTTAACAGCTCTTTCACCTGGTCCATCCGTCGGAGTTTTCGTCCACTCGTACAATGTGTCAAAACCAGCGCATTCGATCTATTTGAACGCGCTTGACTTCGTCGATGTTGTTGTACAGCTCATGATTCATTCGACGACGGCACTCGCCGTTAACGATGATGGGTCCAAATACTTTGCGAAGTATTTTTCTCTCGAAGGCTCCCAGAATAGTTTGATCCTCTCGTGTCATTACCCACGATTGTGTCAGAGTCTGGTAGAGTTGTTTATGGCGGATCCAAGGTAGACAAAGTCATTTACAACTTCAAAGTTATTGTTATTAACGTTCACGCAGCGTCTCAGACGAGTTTGTTCGTTAAAACAAAAAACTTGGTTTTGTCCTCATTTATCACCAGACCCACTTCCGCCGACTACTTTTCAATGCTCGAAAAAAACGCAGTTATATCCCGCAGACCTTGGCCAATGATACCTATATCATCGGCATACTCGAGCTGCATGTTGCTTTTGTTAAAAATGGTGGCAGTCATGTTTACTGCTGCCTTCCGCATGATCATTTCCATTGAGATTTTTAATAGATCGCATGACAGATTATCGCCTTGGCTGAAGCCCCTCTTGGTAGAAATTGATTCTGCTAGATTTGTGCCTATTTTCACTGAAGACTTCGTATCATCCCGCAAAGTCGTATCAGATTCGAGGGGATACCAAACTCAGCCATAGCATATAATAGTTTCTGTCGTATCGGACCTTCGAATGCAGCTTTGTAGTCGATGTAGTAGTCCAGGAATTGTCGTAGTGTGAATTCGGTCGTAGATTCACCAGGTCTAAAGCCACGCTGATAAGGTCCATTGAGGTTCGCCAGAATGGGCTTTAGTCTTTCACATAACACACTAGACAGCACCTTGTATGCGATGGGTAAAAGGCAAATTCTTTCTTTAGCACGGGATATAGGCCAATCATCGGGCATGCACTCCCAGAGCCAAATCGTGTTTATTAGCAGGAGCATGCATGTTACCAGCTCATCGCCGTCGGGTTTAAAAAGCTCTACCGGTAGTCCATCGGCTCTCGCTGCTTTATTATTATCCTGATTTAGCTTTACTAAATACAGAATTGGACACGAACACTTTGGGTGTATTAATAACATTAATCGATTTCTAAAGTGGGCTGTACCAGATGAGAATGGGAGGTATCAGATGGGGCTTGGCTAGACTTCCAGTTTTATCTCCATAACTTTATCTAGTATTTCTAAAATGGGCGAAATGGTACATTTGTATGGGAGGTACCAGAAGGGGCTTGGCTAGAGTTCCAGTCTTTTCTACAAAACTTTGTCCTGCTATACCTTAAGTAAATAAAGAATTTGGGCACAATCGCGATGGGTGTATTGATATTATTCACGTATTATGTCCAGGAAATCGAGAATCTTCGAAAGCAGACTTAATCTGAAATATATCGTTTGTTTGTCAGCATCGCTACTTCAATCTGTTATTTTGACTTCGGCTGACTTCCAAATGATGTTGTCATCATTGTTTCAACTTTCAGCAATGCCTTTGTAACGAGAATTTATGGACTTTGATGACACTCAGGACATGTAGTTTTTGTCTTTAGACTTCAACACATTTTAAAAAGTGTAGTCGAAATCTTTTGCGAAACAGAACGACTGTAAACTGACCGGAGTTGAAATAACGAGAACAAAATCCATTAAAAGATGTACTGAAGTCAATGTAGCGAAATCGATATCTTCGGGTAACAGATCGAATTTCGAATTTAAGATCAAATTTAAAAATAAGACATGAACCTTCGAGAAACTGACCCAACGCAACACAGTAAAGTGAGAATCATGGGAAACTAACTTAAACTGATAATGAAGGGACCGTGGCACAAGCCGAAAACAAAAGACCCTAAAACGATACTTACTAACTTCAAATCGATATTAAATTATTATGGCATGTAACTTGACAAAACGAATGATGCAGAACTTCTTCTTTTTGGGGCTACTTTCACGTGCACTTCTCAGAATTGAGTCCCAAATTAATGACCTGAAAAATGTTGTACTATGTTATTAATCCTTTTTAATTTGGGGAATGGGACTTTGCCCAGAGGCTGAAAGTTACTGATTGTCACTCACTTGGGAGTGACCAGAATCGATTCCTTTGCGGCACTGTCCAAGCAGCTAACTACTTCCGGTCTTAGACCAAGTATTCCCTGGGCAATGACTTTAAAGCAACCGCTTAGAAGTTAGCTAGAGTTAGAAGGCGAAACGTTGAGTAACCTAATCGGCATTCTACCACCGATTCGTCTTAGGAAGTAGGTAACAGAAGTTACTGAAGCTCAACACAGGCTCTCCTAGTGGCTTTGGCAGCCCCAAGAAACTAGGATCGGGAGCGGTGGCCTAATAAGCCACTCTCCTTAAACAAAATTTATTATGAAAACACGGAGAATAAATAAAACTAGAACCCCCCCAAATGTTGACGACCCCCGCAAACGATATAAGGACCATGATTTAAGGATATGCACCTGGAATGTCCGAACTGTTTACAGAGATGGTGCCTCTATCCAACTGGCGGATGTCCTCGACAAATACAAGGCTGACATCACCGCCATACAGGAAATGAGATGGACGGGACAGGGATGTACACGACGAAAGAACTGTGACATCTTTTACAGCTGCCATGCAGAAGACACGAATTTCATAGTCGGCAAAAGACTTCGACACCTGGTCTCGCGGTTTAACCCTGTAAGTGACCGAATAGCCACCATTCGCATCCGGGCGAAATATTTTTACATCACGCTGATTTGTGTACACGCCCCGATGGAAGATAAAGACGATGAGATTGAAGATGCATTTTACGAGCGCCTAGAGGAAACATACGACCGCTGCCCTGGCCACGACATTAAAATTGTTCTGGGAGACTTTTATGCAAAAATAGGAAGGGAAGATGTTCTTGGTCCATCGATCGGTAAATTCAGCCTGCATACCGATACGTCAGACAACGGGTTTAGGCTGGTTAGCTTCGCAGCGGGAAGGAACATGGTAGTTAGTGGAACCAGATTCCAGCACAAAGATATCCACAAGGCAACTTGGCTATCCCCCGATCAAAACACCAAAAATCAAATTGATCATGTGGTAATTGATGGCAGGCATGCATCTAGTGTCATGGACGTGCGTGTGATCCGTGGTGCTAATATTGGCTCGGATCATTACCTGGTTGCAGCCAAGGTGCGCACAAGATTGAGCAGAGCGAAAAACGCACGTAACCAAACACAAAGAAAGCTGGACATCGCGAAGCTGCAAACCCCAGAGCTACTGCCTACTCCAACCAGCTCTCCCAACTTTTACGACGCAACGCCTCTACTTCTGACGTTCCCGATACACAGTGGCAGCATATTGCGCATTTCATGGCAACCGCCGCAACAACCGTGCTAGGATATGAAAAGCGGCGCTCAGACAAATCCTGGTACGATGAAGAATGTCGCATAGCGTCTGAGGAACAGGATGCTGCTTATAGGGCAACGCAACAGCCAATTGCAACCCGTGCTGTTAGGGAACGGCATAAAGAGAAAGCAAAACGGGCGAGACAGCTATTTAGGCGAAAAAAAGTCAGATGAAGGAACGGGAGAACGAGGATATTGAGCGAAACAGGGATAGAGGTGAGGCCCGAAAATTTTACCAGAAAGTATCAGTGTATACATACGGTAATGGCCTCCCCACCTGTAAGGACAGTGATGGAAATCTGGTCACGGATACGCAAAGTGTGCTGCACATATGGAGAGAACACTTCCAGCAACTGCTGGTTCCAGAAGGCAGCGCACGTGAAGTTATCACGCCAATTGTCGACGACGGCTTAGATTGCCCACCACCAAGTCAAGCCGAGGTAAGAAGAGCAATATCGCGGCTGAAAAACAACAAAGCAGCCGGTGCCGACGGTCTGCCCGCAGAGCTCTTCAAGTCCGGTGGCGAGGAGCTGATAACGAGCATGCACCAGCTCCTGCGCACGGTTTGGCTTAAAGAGTGCATGCCCGACGATTGGAATGTAAGCGTATTATGTCCTGTGCTGAAAAAAGGTGATCCAAGTGTGTGCTCCAACTACCGCGGGATCAGCCTTTTACCCATCGCATATAAGGTCCTGTCGAGTGTGCTATGTGAGAGACTAAAGCCAGTGTTATCCAACCTGATCGGGCCTTATCAGTGTTGCTTTAGACCTGGAAAATCAACAACTGACTAGATTTTCACACTTCGGCAAATCCTGGAAAAGACCCAAGAGAAACAGATCGACACGTACCATCTTTTTGTCGACTATAAAGCGGCCTTCGACAGCCCGATACGGCAGAAATTACTTGAAGCCATGGCTGAGTTTGGTATTCCAGCGAAGCTGATACGTCTTTGCGGAATGACGCTGACTGACACGAAGTCTTCAGTGAAGATTGTGATGGAGATGATAATGAGAAAAGCTGGAGTAAACACGCGTACGCTGATGACGTAGACATCATCGGTCGAAAACTGCGGGATGTGACTGCAGCATTCTTAGGTATACACTCGTTTGGGAAACTGCGTGAACGTTGACAACTATAATTTCGAGGTGGTAGATTATTTTGTCTTCCTAGGCTCCGCCATCAACAAAGAAAATAATGTCAGCCTAGAAATCCGGAGAAGAATCCTGCTTGCAAATAAATGCTACTACGGACTAAGCAAGCGATTCAATGACAGAGCCCTCTCTCGACGAACAAAACTCCAGCTATACTATATACTGGTTCTACCTGTTTTAATGTATGGCTCAGAATCCTGGGTTATGACACAAGCAGATGAATCGGTTCTGGCGGTATTCGAGAGAAAAATACTCCGTAAAATATATGTTGTACGCATGGACGAAAATGCTCCAGCTCGAAAAGTCTTCGACAATGAACTCGATGGACGGCACAGAAGAGGGCGACCAAAACTCCGTTGGAAAGATCAGGTTACTGAGAACCTTAGAGAACTCGGTGTGACTAACTGGAGAAGAAGCGCAGAAGATCGAGGCGCTTATAATATTTTTCTACGTGCGGTATATAATCCACTGGGATTGCATAGAAGTACCAGTTAAGTAAGTAAGTAAGTAAGTTTTGCTACATACAACAGTAGAACCCCGATATTCTTAAATATGTACATATTCCATATAAGAAATGACAAGAACCGAAGTTTTTTTCTACACACCTGCGCAATTATCATTTACACATACACATAGTATTCTGTAAAAAATCGTAAGTATTATCTTTTTATTTAACTTAAAATCATTTATCAGTATGTAGTCATATATGTTTGCAATACATAAAATTGAGATATAGTACACAAATATAATGTAAACGAAAAAGAAAATTACAAACAAATAATAAAGCTATAATCACAAAAGTTCAATTAAAAATTAAAATCAAAAATACAAAATTGACAAAATAAATTTCAAATACTCTAATGCCACATTGAAAAAATTTTGAAACTACTCAAAGTTAACAACTACTGCCATTGCTGCTGCGTCTTAAACCGGGAACAATTCATTGTAGGTGAAATTTTCGAGAATTTTACGTGCAATATCAATGAATTTCTTTTCCAACGCCTTTTCAATAGGTCCAATCAGCTCGTTGGTAAATACTTCAAAGTTTTGATTGATTGTTTCGTTGACAACATCACCTAAAGCCTTGTCGCCATTGAACAGATTTTCGAGGCGCACACGTCCCTTGCCTGTGCGAATTTTGACTCCTAGATCCTTAATCTGCAGGTACTCTTCACCATTGGACTCTTTCACTTCAAAGATTATCTTGACAAAGGCATAAAAGTTGGCTGTGGTAAAGGAGGAGAAGTCAATGTTATTGAAATTTCTGAGAAGAGAGAGAGAGAGACTGAAGAGTACTTACTGAAGTTACCGGTAAATGGGCCACTGCCTTTGATGGGTAACGCTAAAATTTGTCCATTGATATCGTAGTGGCCCTCACCTTGCAAACGTGGCAAATTCAATTCGAAATCATAACGCATGCCATTGTCGGAGTTTCTGTGAGAAGAAAATAAAGGAAAATGAATAGAGAATGAGAGAGAGAGATCATGGATGTAACCAGGGTAAAGGATGTACTCTACAATGGTAAAAACAAAACAATATACTTTGATATATAAACAAGTACGAAAGATTCAGTCGGGTAAATCGACTTACATATACCCTAACCCTCAGTAAATGGTACATTTGTATCAGATGTACCAGAAGGGGCGTGGCTACACTTTCAGCTTTTTTCTCCAAAACTTTTTTCAGCTATAGCTTTATTTAATAAATATTAGCCCATACAAAGTTTCAAAACAATTGGTTGCGTCTTTCGAAAGTTATCGTGCGTACCAGACGAACAGACAGACAGACATGGCTCAAACGACTTAAAAATTAATGAATCGAATTTGGTTAAAAGAAACCTAGGGTCTAAAGTAACTCCTTTAATGTGTTACACTTTTGGGTCGTATCAAATGATACATACCCTCATATCCGTAGTGTGGGGGTACAAAAATGGTGTTTTTGTACAAAAGCAATTCCAAAATTTTAGATTGATTAATTCTAACATGAAAATGGAATGTAATTTGGAAGTTTGTTAATTTAAGATTAAGATTAAGATTATTAATTTGTTCAGAAGGATTTAAAGGACATGCGGACGATAATTTAATGATATAGTCTTCAACTTTTCGGGATTACTTGTGCCTTACAAGAAAAGATGATATAATTTTTCTGGAGACTTCTAGTACTTTTTTTAAGTTGTTTCCAAAAGGACTCAAAGGACATTTGGAATTTAATTTGATAATATGATTCGCATACTTCTTTGCAGTATCATTTGCGCCTTAAAAAGAAAGATGATACATATAATTTGCCAGGAAATTTTTTATTAATTTTTTTTTATTTGTTCCAAAAGCACTTAAAGGACATATGAAATGACTTCGATGATATGCTTCGTCTACTTCTTGCGGAATTATTTGTGCTTTAAACGTATGATTTTTTTACTTTTCTGGAGAAGAAAACATTTGTGGTAACTTATTTTTGTTCTGTTCCAAAAGGACTTCAAGGACATATGATTAATGATTTTGTCTTCAACAACTCTTTGTAGAAGAATTTGTGCCTTAAAAGGAAAGATGATATAATTTGCCTGGAATAGTGAAAATTTTTTGTAATTTTTGCACTTGTTTCAAAAGGACTTAATGGACATATGAAAATTAACTCTATGATATGATTCGTAAACTTCCTGCAAAATTATTTGTGCTTAAAACGAATGATGATATAAGTTGTTTGTAAAAGGGAACATTTGCCGAATTTATTTTATATTTGTTCCGAAAGGACTTAAAGGACATATGAAAATTAAATTGATGATTTTGTCTTCGACGACACCTTGTATAATTATTTGTGCCTTAAGACGAATAATGATATACATTTGCCTGGAAAAGTGAACTTTAGTTGTAATTTTTTGAATTTGTTTCAAAAAGACTTAAAGGACATATGGAAATTAAAGGAAATGAAAATTATAATGAATCGTTTACTTTTTCTGGAATTATTTGTGCTTTAAACAGATGATTATATTACTTTTCTAGAGAAGTGAACATTTGTAGTAACATTTTTCATATGTGTTCAAAAAGGACTTAAATGACATATGAAACTAAATTTGATGACTATGTCTTCATCAACTTCTTGTAGCACTATTTGTGCCTTAAAACGAATGATGAAATAACTTTTCTGGAAATTTGTTGGAATTTAATGAAATTGTTTTAAAAGGATTTAAAGGACAAATGGAAATTAACTCGATGATATGCTTTGTCTATTTATTTCGGAATTATTTGAGCTTAGAACGGATAATTATTTAACATTTCTAGAGAATACAAATAACTTTTTTATATTTAAATCTAAAGGACTTAAAGGACATATGACAGTTGAATTGATGATTTTGTCTTCGACGACTCCTTGTAGAATTATTTGTGCATTTTAATCAAAGATGATGTAATTTTGGTAAGAAAAGTGGAAATTGTTAAGTTCTTTCTTAGAAATAAGTCCGTAAAGGATTTAAAGGATATATTGAAATTGAACGATTCTGCCTTCAACGACTTCGACGTAAAAATTTGCTTTTTTTAAATTGACCTCAAAAGGACTATAAGGACATATGAATATTAAATTGATGATTGTGCTTCAATATCTTCTACTGGAGTTATTTGTGCTTTAAAACGATTGATGATATCATTTTTCAAGAGAAGTAAATGTTTTGGAATGCTTTTTTTTTTTAGTTTGTTCCATAAGGACTTTAAGAATATATGGAAATTTAATTGGTGATTTTGTCTTTGCAACTTCTTGTATTATAATTTTTATCTTAAAATGAAACATGATGTAGTTTTTCTAGAGAAGTCAAACTTTGGAGTTTTTTTTTTAAATTTGTTTCATAGGACTTAAAGTACATATGGAAATTTGATTTTGTATGCGGCAACTTCTTGTTGTGATATTCGTAAGTTAAAATAAAAGATGATATCTATTTTCTGGTGCTGAATTTGACAAGTCCTATTTCTTGTGTTAAAACAAATGATGGCATCACATTTTTTGGAGTAGTCAACATGATGGAGTGATTTTTTTCGAAATTGATACCAAAATTACTTAAAGGATATATGGAAATAAAATTTTGTCTATGACATCCCCTTGTGGAATAATATGTGCTTTAAAATGATAGAAGATATAATTTGTCAGGAGAAGTGAAAACTATGGAGCATTGTGTTAAATTGCTTCCAAAAGGATTTAAAGCATATATGCAATTGTTATAACTTAACTTTTATATACAAATTAACTTCATAAATTAACTTTTTAGAGTGCATTTTTGAAATTGGTTTTAAAAGGACTGTAAGGACATATGAAAATTTTGTCTTCGATATCGCCTTGTGAAATTAAAAAGAAGATAAAATTTTTCAGTAAAAGTGAAAATTATAGAGAATCTTGTTAAGTTGCCTTCAAAAGGACTTTAAGGATATATGAAATTAAATTGATAATTCAGTTTTTGCAACTTCTTCTTGAAAAACCTGTGCTTACAAGTAAATAATGATATAATTTGTCGGAAGAAGTCAACTTTTTGGAATGTTTTTTCGATATTGGTTTTAAAAGGACTTTAAAGACATATGGAAATTAAGTTGTTTTTGACAAAGTCTTGTATAATTATTAATATATAATTTTTCAGGAGAAGTGAAAACTAAGAGGTTTTTGTTTAATTGCTTCCAAAGGACTTAAAGAATATATGAAATTAAATTGATAATTTTGCAACTTCTTCTTGAATGATTTGTGCTTTTAACTGAATTATGATATGATTTGTCTGAAAAAGTTAACTTTTTGAAGTGCTTTTCGAAATTGGCTTTAAAAGGACTTTAAGGACATGTAGAAATTTAGAGAATAAATTTGTTTTTGACAAATTTAATTATTCGTGTTTTAAGCGAAAAGATGATAACATTTGTAAACTAATGATTCATTGTTCGGTTTAAGATCAAACACTACTGGTAATGTATGCCTATAGAGTATGTTTTTCAAGTAAATATTTTAGATTTTTTTTGAAATTTGTTCTAAAAGGTCTTAAAGGATAAATAGAATTGTTATTGATGATTTTGTCTTCGACAAACCCATTGAAATTATTTGTGCTTTATAACGTATACGGATGTGATTTAAATGAAGAAGTTACTATTCCTGGAATGTATCAAAAGGACTTAAAGGACATGTGGATATTTTATTTTTAATTACTGTATTTATTAATTTTTTCTTCGGCCACTATTTGTGAAAATTAACCAGCTAACGTTGAATGCAAGAATAGTAAAAGTACTACCTTTGTGAAAATTCTTCTCATCAAGCGTTTGTTAATTGCGAATAAAAAAAATCCCATCCATTTCAAACTTACTTGAGTTTCTTAATTTCAAAGTTTGATGCTCCATAAATATTCAGTTTTTTCGCCTTAACGTTAATACCCGAAGTGCCACCTTCCAATATGTTGAGGTCACCAATGAACAGCGGCTCCATGGCGGGAACATTTAATTCGCTGATGCCATCCTTGAGGTAGGGTCGCATTTCGTGGACGGTGTTCTTAACACACTCATTGATCTTTGGATCGTTGCGAGAGCAAATTTTTATATAATCAGCTAAAAAGATAAACAAAAATATCACAATCTATTCCAAAACTAAACTAAGTACAAACCAGACTTACGCATTGTCGCCGCTTGTATTGAAGCGATTTGGGCTATCACTGCCACTAAACCTATTACCGCAATGAGTGACGTCATGTTGAGTGCAAATTTAACTGAAAATTTTATTAGAAACCAAAGAAAAAAAACAAATTTGTCATTATAAATTATTAACAATTGCAAAGGGGAGGGGGGTGGTGGATTGTTTTAATTGCATGCTGCTGTCTGCTGACTGCCTTTATGACTATCAACTGAAAGTGTTAATGCCTCGTATGCAATTAAAAAGTACAAATTATAACTATCATTTCAATTAATGAACGCTCGAAGGTGGAAGATACTGTTTTCATTTTTATTGTTTTGTAAACAAAAATCTAATCTAAGATTTAATTGTTCTCCACTAGCAGTGCTGTGATTTGCAGTGATCTCGCCTCCTATGTTACAGACGAAGCGACGCGACGACGTGATAAACGTGTGAAATTCTCATCACGTTTATTGAGTGTTAATGAAAATGCTGGTTTACGGCGGTTAGAGCACAATTCTATGAATTTGTAGCGATAACAAAAAATATTACATAAAACTAAATAAAATTACCGATGGTTAGGGATAAGAGGAGTATTGCTATATGATTAGAATCTAAAGTTATTGTAATCACAATCTAATGATATGATTATGGATTTTTTTTACATAACTTGCTAGTTAACAGACGTCTGAGGGTGTAACTCTCATATAAACAAAAGACTTAAGACACGAACTCTGGCAACAAATTGTTAAAATAATCGGTGATGTTTGGTGGTCGCAAGTTATATGGAGAAAAGAAATTAAAGAATTTTGTAGGTCTGACTCCCAAAAACAATGTCTTAACAGGTTTTGGGATAATGTTAATTGGAGTATGTTAACCCGTGCCAGTTTTGACTTAAAGTTTTAAAGCTACTATAGCCATAGGCATAACTGAAGAACAACTAGTCCAATTTTGCTGATGTGCAAATCCGAAATTCAAGAATTAAAATTCCTGTTCATATATCATTTCTCTGCATAATCAACAGTTTTGGAGTTAAAAATTTGTGAAAAAAAAATTAAAAATTTGCCAAAAATTTTGTAGTAGAGGTTTTTTGATCCAACCCAATCTATATAAAAGTTTTAAAAATCTTCTGATATACTTAAGCTCATTTATATTGTCTGTATCCTGCAAAAAGGTTTCAAGACCACTTTTTGGACTTAATGATGCAAAATTGTTCCAAAATTCAAAGTTTATGCCCTGTAAAAAATCCCATGACTATTTAATGTAGTTTTGTGGCCATAAATTTTTAATCATCAATAACTCAAAAACACATTAAGTGGACTTGAGACCTTTTTGCATTATGCAGAGCTTAGCTCATCTACGTCCAAAAGTGTTGCACTTACACAAACAAAAGACTTAAGAAATTTACTTTAATATACAGTGAAGAAACCAATTAGCTTATTCTATGAATGTAGTCCTTTACGTTTGATCAATTTTAATTCTCCAAATATTTATAAAAATTGTACTCCAGTGATTTATATTTCGTTTCAACTATTGTCTAGAATAAATAAGGATGGCCATGACTACCTTAGAGATGAGGGTATATATCATTTTATACGAGAAAAATTGTAACGCACTTTAACACGATTGCGCCATATCCGTCTGTTTGTCTGGCAAGGTTTGCAGGAAACTCTTGTAAACCTTAACTGATCCTTATGAAAACTTACCAGTAGTAATATTATCCGAAATAAAGTAAAAGTATTGTAATTCGGCAGAACAGCCTCTATAAAAACTTAAATATTTTTGGAATATTAATGTTTCTCCAATTACTTTCAAACGGACAGCTTTGAGAACATTTAAATAATAATAACAATCAAACCCATAGAAAACCGAAATTTTAGGTGCATCCCTTCGGGTACCTTTCATATATCTGTGGTTTTCACATATAACAGTCTATCTGCCAAATCCCGTTTTTCAGGGACATATAAACAGTTTATCAAAATTGGGCCAAAAATGTCTCACACGGGTGGCAACTAGAGGGTTCAAATGTTCTGATGAAATATTCCCCAGAAAATTTTAATTTATGTCTCCGAAGACATGAACTATCCCAAATGTATATTTACACATGATTATTCAAATTCATTGATTCGACAAAAAATTTAACGTAACGTAAATGTGACGTAATGGAGCAAAATGAAGTTTAAGGTTTTGTTACTGAGGTCAATTTCTACCGTTTGATATTAGTTTGGTTCACGCCCGAAAAAGGTTGTTTGCACTCTTTGTTCAAAAGTAGTCTTCTTAACATTTTATTTTGATTTTATTTTATAACCTGTGACTCGTAGAGGATATTTGTCTGCGTTGACTTTTAATGAAATTTTCCGGAAAATATTTTTATCGAAGATTTTAAGCCTTGACCTCCCTCCAAAGTTGACATATAAACAGTTTTTCAAAATTGGGCCAAAAATGTCCCACACGGGTGGCAGCTAGGGGGTTAATATGTTCCGAGGAAATATTCCCCTGAATGTTTTAGTATAGGTCTCCGAAGACATGAAATGCCCCAAATGTACTTTTATGATGATTTTTCATATTCTTTGAATCGACTTTGTCGAAAAAATTCAAACTTCAAACCACTGTAGAAAAAATTTGTGACGTAGTGGAGCAAAATGGAGTTAAGGGATTTGGTACTAAGGTCAAATGCTATCGGTTGATATTGGTTTGGTTCACCCCGGAAAAAGTGTGTTGCACTGTGTTATTAAAATAATCGGAGGTGTTTGAGGAGTAAGTACTTGTAAGTACTTATTTACTTATTTTTCCTTTGCATCCAGAATTTGAGTGAGGTATCACATTTCTATTTTAGAAATGGGTGATTCTTTTTACTAATTTGTTTATTCAGGCAATAGATGTTTTGCGCAATGTTTTACATTTTTTTTGTTATTTTGAGAATAGAAATGTTTTTAAGGGTATTTGCCTACAGCAGCTAAGGTCTACACATAATAAGTGCAATATTATTAAATTTTGTAATAGGGAATTTTTTGATTCAACCCAACCTATATAAAAATTTTGAAAATCTAATGATGTACTCGAGCTCATCTATCTCCTGCAAAAAGGTCTCAAGTCCCATTTTTCGGACTTTACCCACCCCTTACATAAAATTTTCAATTATATTGATATTATTACTCGGTTTCTAAAGTGGGCGGAGTGGTATATTTGTATGGGAGGTACCAGAAGGGGCCCGGCTAGACTTCCAGAAATATAAAATTTGGGCACGATCGTGTCGAGTATTGATATTATAACACCATCCCCTATGTGGACGGAGAGGTGCATTTATATGGGAGGTACCAGAATGGGCGTGTCTAGACTTCCAAAATTGTCTCTCTATGTTATACCTTTTATAAACATATAATTTGGGCACGATCGCGGTGGGTGTATTAATATTATTACTTCATCTCTAAAGTGGACGGAATGGTAACTTTGTATGGGAGGTACCAGAAGGGGCTTGGCTAGATTTCCAATTTTTTCCAAAACTTTATCCTGTTATAGCTTAATTTAATCCAATATTTGGGTACGATCCCGTTGGGTGTATTAATATTATTACTCGATTTCTGAAGTGGGCGGAATGATGAATTTGTATGGGAGGTACCAGAAGAGGCAGGACCATTAACCCATTTGCAATACCGTAAGTAGTTTTGGGGAAATATTAACTCGTGCAAAATTTTAAAAATAGTTGGTTGTGTCTTTTTGAAGTTATCGTGATTACCAGCCAGACAGACAGACAGACGGACATGGCTCAAACGATTTAAAAAGTCATGAATCGAATATGGTTCGAAGAAACCTAGGGTTTAAAGGGACTTCTTCTGTGTGTTACACTTTTGGGTCGTATCCGTAGAGTGAGGGTATAAACATGAATATTTCTCCAATAACTTTCAAACGGACAGCTTGGGGACATTTAAACAATAATAATAAACAGACCCCCAGAAAAACCGATGTTCGGATACGGACACCACTCCAGAAGACCCCGCTCTAATCCAATATGATGGTATTAACTGTCCACCTCCGAGCTAGAGTGAAATACATGTGGTATTATAACAAAGCAGCTGGAGCCGATGGTCTCATGGCTGAATTGTTTAAGGCAGGTGGAGAGGAGCTGATTGGGAGCATGTATCAGCTCATAGAGAACATCTGGCTGGAGGAGAGCATGTCCGGGGGTTGGAGTCTCAGTCTGTTATGCCCCATATATAAGCAGGAGATCGTAGTGAATGTAAGAATAAGCCTATTACCAATTGCGTACAAGGTCATTTCAAACATATTGTGTCTAAAGCCAATTGTAGAAAAACTAATTGGACCATATCAGTGCGGCTTTAGACCTGGTAAATCTACGACGGATCAAATATTCACTTTACGACAAATCCAGGAAAAAACTCATGAAAAGCAGATTGACACCTACCACCTCTTTGTCGAATACAAAACTGCCTTCGACTCTCCGATAAGGAATAGGCTATATGAGGCCATGTCTGAGTTTGGTATTTCTGCAAAGCTAATTTGACTTTGCAGATGTACCTTGGAAAACACCAAATCCTCGCTTAAGATTGAGTACAGAAAGAGGTCTCAAGTAGGGTGATAGCCTGTCCTGTACACTATTTAATATAGTTATGGAGAAGATGATGAGAAAGTCTGTCAATGTTCGAAAATTATTGTTATGAGGTAGTAGATGAGCGAGTGTCGCCATCGGATGAACCATGAGCTGTATGAGTTTTACCAAGACATCGAAGTAGCTAAAAGAGTCAGAATCCAACGACTAAGTTGGCTGGGACATGTTGGATGTAAACGCTCCAGCGAGAAAGGTGTTTGAAGGCGAACCTGAGCTGAGGCAAAGCCAAACATAATAATCTTACTAGTTTATTTAAGTTGATTATTTTCAACAGAAAATGGTGGCTTAAAATTTATACATGATTTAATTTGGAAGAAAATTAAAAAATGTTTTAGAAGAATATAGAATTTGATAAATATCATAGAGTAAATTTAACTTGTACTTATTTTTCGAATAATGAACATCATTTTAATAAGAATATTTTACGAATTCACATATTTTAGTGATAAGTTGATAACGATAAATAGAATTTAATAATCGGATTTCAAAAATCAAAAATTGTGAAGAAAACTCCAAATTGAGAGATTTTTCCACTCCCGCAAAAACATATTTTTGGCACCCTCGAAGTTGATTTGACGTAACTACCATATAAGGCGTTAACATTTACAACTGTTTTTTACGACCCCTCTTACATGCCATCTAAGAGTTTGTTGCTTAAGTTTTTTGTATTGTAAATTTGTATATAAAATGCTTCAAAATAGTGCGAGAAATATATAATATAAGGTACCAAATTATTAAGTAAATATAAATTTTGGTATAAAACAAAAGCAAAAGTCGCGTTGAAGATTGTAACCTATTATTATATAGGACATAGTGGTTAGAACACGCGACTACCATGCGGGAGATCGCAGGTTCAAACCTGGCTCCAGTCATCTTAAAAAAAGAAAAAAAAAAAAAATTTTCTTTCATTGTCGGCTCCCCTCGAATGTTGTTTGACAGCAACTTCGCAGTATTATGCGTCGATTCAATCGTCGTGTCTAGTAAGAGCTTCTCAAAACAGTGACGTTCGCATTCGTCGATAAATAAGTAGGTGCCGTTAGTTGTGAATCTAAAAATAGAAAGCGTGTTAATTCACAACAACGCGAGAAGCTATCCCATACCTCATTCATGGGGTGCAAAGGGAAATTAAGTTTTTTTTTTTTATACTATTAAGCGTTCGTTTCTTAACATCACAATTACTTTCTAAGCCGACCATTACAGGATGGTTAGAACACCCGACTACCTTGCAGGGAACATAGGTTTTAGACCTGACACTGACATATTTATTTCTTTGATCGTCGACACTGTGTTTTATTTCGATTTAAAAAAAAATAAAATGTAAGGAAATATACAAAAAATTTAGAAAACATTATTCTTTTGTTTTTTAAGCAAAGGTGTTGCCGACAAATAAAAATATTAAATAAATTTATAAATTTGTCTCTGATTGCTTTAAAAAGTGATATATGAGTATATCTCATTATTTATTATCTTGACTGTGATCAATTTCTACAACAATTCTGTGACATGTTATACTTTTACGACCTTAAAATTTTTGTTTTATGTTTTATTTTTATTATTTTTTTGTTTTTGTTAAAGAATTTTAATAATTTTTGATTGTAAGGAAATAATAGTCCCAAAAGTCAATATTGAACAATTTATGCAATAATATACAAAAATTGTCACTGTTTGAGATTCCACAGTTTCAAAAAACTTCCGTAGTTCGATAATAGAGGAAATTATACATTCAAATATAAGATTGTTTCTTTTTTATGTTGGTTTCTATGTCCCGATCCTCTTTCGAGGTCTTCCTATTTAGTAGGTAGCAAACTTAACCTTGGACTACAATTGACGTCTTGACATAGGTCTTGGTTTAGTTTTGTCAATGTCAAGCGTCACACTTTACACTAATAAATTGTGCATTTGATATATACGTAGAGCACTTTTGTTTAATTTCCAGAGGCAAAAACAACACCAGCGGTATTTTTTTAAGTGTTAACTTTATTAAGGTTTTTTAGTACTTTCTTTTATTGCCACTTGATTTTTAATATTGAGTTTTAATCTCATTTATTTTATATATTTCTTCACTCACTTTTTTTTGTTTACAATTACACAGGATATATTATTTATTCCTTGACACAATAATTTCGATTATCCTTTAGACCGAAACTGATATTGTTATTTAAGCAAATTTTGTAGTTTTATTCCAAAGACTAGTACTCGCATCCAAAGAATCAAAATGTATCGCTAGAATACCGCAAACGAACTGCAACTAAAACTAACAATTTCATAGCAATTTATAGAATTTTCAATGGAGACTTGGGGAGACACATAGATTTACATACAGACATCTAAGAGCGCCACTAATACTATTATAGTTTAAGTGATCAGTAGTGAGCAGTAGCAGCAGTGTAGTACGAATAGTCAACAGCAGCAATTGTTGCTGGTACGGCTGCACCAATAGCAGTAGCAGCACCACCAGTAATAGCACTAGCACATTGAAGTTAAGTGATTCTACAGAAAATTAGCTTAATCGAAGTTGCGGACAACTCAATAGTTTACCACATATATATGTGTATGTGTACTTACATCTCTGAGAGTCAGTCTATGCGCTGGTTTTGCCTGCATACATATGTGTGTTAATACTATTAACTATATATTTCAAATGTTATTAGCGTATTGGTTTAGAACTAACAAGATATTGCCAATTTTTGTCGTTTGTTTTCTTTTTTATGTTTAAACAAAATTTAGTTAGAAGACGAAAAACCCCTTGGTAAATGTTCTTCCGAATTGTTGTCTTTACTAACAGCTTCTGTTGTCGTTGACACGTTTAGTGAAATCTTAATGATTGAAATATTCTATTGACAAATTCATTAAGAATTAGTAACAATTTGTAGATTAGTATATGAGTGATTGTAACATCTTCAATAGTTATTTGTAAATTACTAAACACTATTGTTATTTAGATACGAATGTACATATGTGTAATTACACATAAAGTATTTGTAAATATTTTGATAACATCTTAGATAACATAAATGATAAGTAGCACCATTTCCAGGTGAGGTGTATGTATTTTAATAAAAAAACATAACTAAATTTTTGTAACTGACACTAATAATACAGCGAAGTAGGTAGATTGGAAAATTTCTATTGATAATAAATAATGTCAACGTGGAAATGAATATTGCTGGTAAACCGATGTAATTATGACAAACAAAAGCTTTACCATACTCTAATACTACCAGTCTTTATCTATGGTCGGGAATCCTGGCTGATGATCAGGGCCAACAAAAGTATGCATTGCATACTTGCATATGCAAATGCATATTAGAGCCCTTCCGGCATGTTTTGGGGGTTTATGCATACAAAAGCATATTTTGGGGTTTTCAGGTTTTTTTTATCTTTTTCTCTTTTTCGTATATATTCTTAGCAGTATATTCAACAATTGTTTATTTCTTTAGGATTGGAAGATAATCTCTATAATTTTTTGCAACTGGCGACGCCCATCATTTGTTAATGAATTGATATCTTCTTCAAACGCTGTATTTTTCAAAATATGTATTTCCGAAGAAATATTAATTTTGTGTTTGTATTAAGGATTCTGTCGTACTTCCAAATAGAAATAGTCAATTAGCGCTACTCTTTTTAAAAATGACAAAGCAGATAGACATCTAAAGTCAACACACATTTTACTACTTGGTCTTTCTAACTCCGTCAGAAGCCATATAAATTTGAAAACAAATTCGGTTTTTCACATACAAAACACAAATCACATATATTCATAAACAGCATATTGGTCAAGATTTCAAAATCGGAAATCAAGAATATGAGAGACAAATTGTGGTGAAGGCGTATACATTATATTTATTATACATTTAAGGATTAAGTACTCCATTAAATTCACTCATGTAATTTTGTTTGCAGTAGAGTAATTAATCAATAGTCTGAATCTTTTAAATGTTTGTGATAAATTTTCATTAAAATTAAAAATCTATTGGGCATATTTTTTCAGTTTTTAAGGCATTTTTTAGTGTTTTTCGTGCTTATCTAATGCGCATATATTTAGTTTTTCCGGGCATATTTGTGTTGGCCCTGCTGATGATGCAAACGAATGAATCTGTTCTGGTTGTATTGTACGAATTTTAACCAGTAGTGTGACCGCGAAACAATTATAATATAACATAAACAAATTTATTATTATTGACAATAAAATGTTACTGAGAATTACTCAAAATGTCTGAGACAGTTTATTATATTTACTGGTGAGACATCTGACTTTGTATTTTGTTGAAGTATATGTAGCAAAGTTCACCTTGACTCACCTCATGCAAATAATTGTAGTAGTAAATATAGGTTATTTTTGCTTTCAATTGCCATTTCATGTGACAAAAATGCTGTTCGTTATACATAAATGTTAGTAAACAAAAATAAAAATGACTTGCTAGCTTTTGGGACCAGTCGTGGCATAGTGTCCAGAACACGCGACTACCATGCGGGAGATCCCAAATTCGACTCCTGGCTCCAAATTTCTAAATTTTTTCTTTCATGTTGTCGACAGCTACTTCGCAGAATAAGTGCCGAGTCAATCGGCATTTCTAGTAGAAGCTTCTCAAACAGTGACGTTCGCATTCGCCGAAAAACAAGTAGGTGCCGTCAGTTGTGAATCTAAAAATAGAAAGCATGTTGATTCGCAACAACGCGAGAAGCTATCCCATACCTCATTCGTGGGGTGTAAAAAGGTAATTAAGATAAGTTTTGCTTCTAATTTTTGGGACAGTAAATGTCGCAGATTGTCTGAGGGAAAGGATGCTGCATACAGGGCAAATCTGCAGCCAATTGCAACGCGTGCTGTGATGGAACGGTATAATGAAAAGAGAAGGAAGGCGACACGCCTCTTCATGGAAGAAAAGAGATCGCCAGGATATCGAAAATAACAGGGATAGAGGTAAAGCCCAAAAGTTCTTCCGAATCGTAAAAAGCAAAGATTTTGGAACATAGATAAACACCTGTAGGGATAGAGATGAAAATCTAGTTAGGGACACTCAGAGAGCGCCGCAAATATGGAGGAAACACTTTCGTTCCCTGCTCGTTCCTGAAGGCATCACAAGTGGCGAAATCACGCCAAACATCGACGATAGAGTAGATTGTCTACCACCGAGCCAAAACGAGTTCAGTACGACAATTACACGCCTTAAAAACAGTACAACTGCGGTAGCCGATAGACTGCCGGCAGAGCTTTTTAAAGGCGAACCAAGTGCGTTTACCAAATGGCGCAGGATTAGCCTTTTACCCATCGCATACACGGTCCTGTCTACTGTGTTAAGTGAAAGATTAAAGCCTATCCTAGCGAATCTAATTGTACCTTATCAGTGTGGCTTTAGGCCTCTTAAATCCACGACCGACGAGATATTCACACAAATGAATAACACACAGCAATTTTCTATCAAGAGAGGCTTTAGACCGGGCGTTGGGAGTGTGATGCAAGGTAAAGCTTTTGATCGGTTTAACTTGGCAAACCCGGAGTGATCCTTGCCAATTGCACTTCAAGTCTACTCACAGAGCTCCGTATTCGCGGTACTATTGCGGACGGAGTACCTCCACGTGGTGACGCCTGGAAAAGTGCCTTTGCACGGCTAATTGTGAGGGGCGAAACCTAAAACCCCGGCGAGTCTGCTCAGAGTGAGCGGTACCCTGGTCAGCGTCTGACTCAGAATGGGCGGCTGTAATAAGATCCTGGCAGGAGGAGAAAACTGCGACGTGGTGCGCTGGGCTTGCAACCCGCCACTGACGTTTAAACTATTGCAATTAAAAGAAGTAAGATAAGAATAAAACGGACCCCCCAAAATGTTGACGAGCACCGCATACGAATAAAGGGCCATGATTTGAGGATATGTACCTGGAATGTTAGAACACTGTATAGACCAGGTAACTCTATCCTACTGGCGGAAGTCCTCGAAGAATACAAGGCTGACATAACCACTCTACAGGAAATCCGGTGGACGGGGCACGGGTGCTCGCTCTTGAAGACGTGCGACTTCTACTATAGTAGCCATGCGGACAAGCACGAGTTGGGATGTGGATTTGTGGTTGGGAAGAGATTGCTACACCTAGTTTCAAGGTATGTGAACCCGGTGTGTGAACTTATAGCCACCATAAAAGCCACCGACAAAGACGAGTTTTACGAGAGCCTAGAAAATGTATATGACCGTAGTCCGAGCCAAGACATCAAAATTATACTAGAGACAATTCAGTCTGCACACCGAAACGTCGAACAATGGCATCTGCCTGATTGATTTCTCTGCTGCAAGAAATATGGTAGTTAGCAGCACTAGATTTGACTATAAAAATATTCATAAGGCAACATGGTTATCACCAGATCAACTGACGAGGAATCAGATAGATCACGTGGTAGTCGATGGAAGAAGGCACGCATCAGTTAAGGTATCACATGGCTAAGCATGGCGAAAAACGTACGTAACCAGGCACAACGAAATCTGGACATCGGTAAACTGCGGACCACAGAGTAGCGAACGCCTACTCCAACCACCTAACTCAACTGCTTCGGAATGCTCCATAAAATGGACTGCGAGAAGCGTACTTGGCTACTCAAAGCCGTCTCAAGAAGATGTCTGGTGAATATCGCAATGCCACGAGAGAGACGGATGCAGCATACAGGGCGAAACTGCAGCCAATGGCAACGCGAGCTGTTCGTGAACGGCACAGCGAGAAGAAGGGTCCACCTCCGAGCCAGAGTGGAATACTTGTGGTAATATCCCGTCCTAAAAAGTAACAAAGCAGCTGGAGCCGATGGTATCACGGCTGAATTGTTTAAGGCAGTTGGAAGGGAGCTGATTAGGAGCATGCATCAGCTTATGGAGAACATCTGGCTAGAGGAGCATGCCCGGGGATTGGATTCTCAGTCTGTTATATCCCATATATAAGAGAGCAGAAGAGAGTCTATTATTACCCATTGCGTACAAGGTCCTTTCGAGTATATTGTGTAAACGTCTAAAGCCAATTGTAGAACAACTAATTGGACCTTATCAGTGCGGCTTTAGACCTGGTAAATCTACGACGGATCAAATATTCACTTTACGACAAAGCCTGCTACCTCTTTGTCGACTACAAAGCTGCCTTCGACTCTCCGATAAGGAAAGGCTGTATGAGGCCATGTCTGAGTTTGGTATTCCTGCAAAGCTAATTTGACTTTGCAGGCCTTGAAAAACACCAAATCCTCTATAAAGATTGGTAAGGATCACTTTAAACCATTCAATACGGAAAGAGATCTCAGGCAGGGCGATAGCATGTCCTGTACACTATTTAATATAGTTATGGAGAAGGTGATGAGAAAGGCTGGTGTAAACATGTCTGGCACCATATTCCACAAGAACAACATGCCACTAACCTATGCCGATGATATAGACATCATTGGCCGAAATCTGCGGGATTGCAGTTTTCTCACCGCTAGGAAAGGAGTCAGCAACGAGGACAAAACAAAAATAATAATTTCGACAAACAAAGAGTCCTCTCGATGGTTTGAAAATTATTATTTAAGGTAGCAGATGAGTTTACCTATATTCCCAAGAAATTCAGCGCAGAATAGTGCTCGGCAATAGATGTTTACCAGCTTCGGCAGCACTTTAGTAACACCACCTTATATCGGGATACTAAGAAACAGCTATTCCACGTGTTAATTTTAACCATTCTGTTGTATGGTGCCGCATAGTAGGTGCTTACGACATAGGACATACAAAACCTGAGAGTATTCAAATGGAAGGCACTGTGAAAATAAATGGACCTATCTGTGTCGACGGCGAGTTTCTCCAT
Organism: Muscina levida; assembly: GCA_964034835.1. Classification (NCBI taxonomy): domain Eukaryota; kingdom Metazoa; phylum Arthropoda; class Insecta; order Diptera; family Muscidae; genus Muscina; species Muscina levida. The sequence goes on along the minus strand of OZ035880.1, from coordinate 48,414,613 downwards.
AGAATGAACCATGAGCTGTTTTAGCTTTACAACGACAGCTAAAAGAGTCAGAATCCAACAACCTCAATGGCTGGGACATGTTGCCAGGATGGTTGTAAATACTGCAGCTTGAAAGGTGTTTGAAAGCGAACCAGAAGGACGATGCAGAGCAGGGAGACCCAATCTTCGTTGGAAGGATCAAGTGGTAGGCGTCGTAACACCACCTGGTAGGACTTACAGGAGAAGGCACGCAGAAGACCGAATCGTGTGGAATTCTTTACTATTTCAGGCCTGTTTTTTATACTATCACCCGTAGGGATGAAGGTATATATCATTTGATACGACCCAAAAGTGTAACACATAGAAGGAGTCACTTTAGACCCTAAGTTTCTTTGAACCAAATTCGATTCATGACTTTTTAAGTCGTTTGAGCCATGTCCGTCTGTCTGTCTGTCTGTCTGTCTGTCTGTCTGTCTGTCTGTCTGTCTGTCTGTCTGTCTGTCTGTCTGTCTGTCGGGTGGCTGTCCGGCTGGTTCGCACGATAACTTTCGAAAGACGCAACCAAATGTTTTGAAATTTTGCACGAGTTATTATTTTCTCAAAACTACTTACGGTATTGCAAATGGGCTACATGGCCCCGCCCCTTCTGGTACCTCCCATACAAATACATCATTCCGCCCACTTTAGAAATCGAGTAATAATATCAATACACCCTACGGGATCGTCCCCAAATTCTGTATTTAGTAAAGCTATAACAGGATAAAGTTTTGGAAAAAATTTTGAAAGCCTAGCCACGCCCCTTCTGGTACCTCCCATACAAATCTACCTTTCCGCCCACTATAGAGATGGAGAAATAATATCAATAAATTAAACGTGATCGTACCCAAATTCTATTTTGAGTAAAGCTATAACAAGATAAAGTTTTAGAGAAAAAAATTGGAAGTCTATTCACTCCCCATCTGGTACCTCCCATACACATCTGGTACCGCCCACTTTAGAAATCGATTAATATTATTAAAAGACCTAACGCGATCGTGCCCAAATTCTGTATTTGGTAAAGTTTAAGCAGGATAAAGTTTTGGAGAAAAAATCTGGAAGTCTAGACACGCCCCTTCTGGTACCTCCCATACAAATGTACCACTCCGCCCACTTTTGGGATGTAGTAATAATATCAGTACACCCAACGCAATCGTGCGCAAATTCTGTATTTAGTAAAGCTATAAAAGGATAAAGTTATGGAGAATAAATCTGGAGCCTAAACACACCCCTTCATGTACCTCCCATATAAATGTACCACTCCGCCCAATTTCGAAATCGAGTAATAATATCAATAAAATAGAAAATTATTTGTTTTACTGAGGGTAAGGGTAAATGTAAGTCGGGTTGCCCGACTGAAACTTTCTAACTGGTTTTAATTTCAAATCGATTATTTTCAATAACTCAAGACTTAAACAATATATTATATTGGGTGATGGTATTCTGAAATTTCTGTACTGGTTTCGAGTTTCTCTTCTTCATCGGATTGATTAATTTACTAGGAATCATACGGTGCCTGCCATGGTTGACTCGGCCAAGATGAGTGGCAAAAGAATAGTTTGTATAATGTTCTTATTTGAAATTATGGTTGCAGAATTCCTATACTGTTTTATACATTTTCTTGGAAATCGAACTAATATATTCCGAACCGTAATACACGGAGACCCATGGTTCGATTCCTGACTCCAGTAAGCAACATTTGTCTTTCATTGCCAGTTTCTCAAACAGTGACGTACGCATTTGTCGATAAACAAGTAGGTGCCAAATTCTATTCATGACTTTTTAAGTAGTTTGAGCCATGTCCGTCTGTCTGTCTGTCCGGCTGTTTCGCACGATAACTTTCGAGAGACGCAACCAAATGTCTTGAAATTTTGCACGAGTTAATATTTCCCCAAAACTACTTACGGTATTGCAAATGGGCTACATGGCTCCGCCCCTTCTGGTACCTCCCATACAAATACATCATTCCGCCCACTTTAGAAATCGAGTTATAATATCAATACACCCAACGGGATCGTACCCAAATTCTTTATTTAGTAAAGCTATAACAGGATAAAGTTTTGGATAAAAAATTGGAAGTCTAGCCACGCCCCTTCTGGTACCTCCCATACAAATTCACCTCTCCGCCCACTTTAGATACGGAGTAATAATATCAATAATTCCATCGCGCGCGTATCCTAATTCTTAATCTAGTAAAGCTATAGCAGGATACAGTTTTTGAGAAAAAAAACTGAAGTCTACCAACGCCCCATCTGGTACCTCCCACACACATCTGGTACCGCACACTTTAGAAATCGATTAATATTATTATTAGAACTAAAGTTTTGGAGAAAAAATCTGGAAGTCTAGATACGCCCATTCTGGTACCTCCCATACAAATGTACCTTTCCGCCCACTTTAGAGATGGAATAATAATATCAATACACTTGACACGATCGTGCCCAAATTCTGTATTTAGTATAGCTATAACAGGATAAAGTGTTGGAGATAAGATCTGGATGTCTAGACACGCCCCTTCTGGTACCTCCCATACAAATGTACCTTTCCGCCCACTTCAGAGATGGAGTAATAATATCAATACATCCAACGCTATCGTGCCCAAACTCTGTATTTAGTAAAGCTAAAACAAGATAAAGATTTGGAGGATAAACCTAGAAGTCTAGACACGCTCCTTCTAGTACCTCCCATACAAATTTACCACTCCACCCACTTTAGAAATCGAGTAATAATATCAATATAATAGCAATTTTTTTATTTTACTGAGGGTGATGGTATATGTAAGTCGGGTCGCCCGACTGAAACTTTCTTACTGGTTTTTATTTGAATTTACTTCAAACGGATATGGTGTAGAATTACAACCTTTCGCAAACATTGCTGTTGCTGCTCTTGCGTTTTTGTTTTTTTTTGTTGTTGTATTCAGTAATCGAATTGCGTTGCCTAGTGGGTATCTTGTTGCGATTTACCCTTTAATCGGTTTGTGATTAACTTGCACGCGATTCTTATTCATTAATATCGTTTGACTCTGAAATCGTTGTCATATATCATTGTTGTTTCAGTCGGCCGCCTTCTATGGAGCCTAAACACACCCCTTCATGTACCTCCCATATAAATGTACCACTCCGCCCAATTTCGAAATCGAGTAATAATATCAATAAAATAGAAAATTATTTGTTTTACTGAGGGTAAGGGTAAATGTAAGTCGGGTTGCCCGACTGAAACTTTCTAACTGGTTTTAATTTCAAATCGATTATTTTCAATAACTCAAGACTTAAACAATATATTATATTGGGTGATGGTATTCTGAAATTTCTGTACTGGTTTCGAGTTTCTCTTCTTCATCGGATTGATTAATTTACTAGGAATCATACGGTGCCTGCCATGGTTGACTCGGCCAAGATGAGTGGCAAAAGAATAGTTTGTATAATGTTCTTATTTGAAATTATGGTTGCAGAATTCCTATACTGTTTTATACATTTTCTTGGAAATCGAACTAATATATTCCGAACCGTAATACACGGAGACCCATGGTTCGATTCCTGACTCCAGTAAGCAACATTTGTCTTTCATTGCCAGTTTCTCAAACAGTGACGTACGCATTTGTCGATAAACAAGTAGGTGCCAAATTCTATTCATGACTTTTTAAGTAGTTTGAGCCATGTCCGTCTGTCTGTCTGTCCGGCTGTTTCGCACGATAACTTTCGAGAGACGCAACCAAATGTCTTGAAATTTTGCACGAGTTAATATTTCCCCAAAACTACTTACGGTATTGCAAATGGGCTACATGGCTCCGCCCCTTCTGGTACCTCCCATACAAATACATCATTCCGCCCACTTTAGAAATCGAGTTATAATATCAATACACCCAACGGGATCGTACCCAAATTCTTTATTTAGTAAAGCTATAACAGGATAAAGTTTTGGATAAAAAATTGGAAGTCTAGCCACGCCCCTTCTGGTACCTCCCATACAAATTCACCTCTCCGCCCACTTTAGATACGGAGTAATAATATCAATAATTCCATCGCGCGCGTATCCTAATTCTTAATCTAGTAAAGCTATAGCAGGATACAGTTTTTGAGAAAAAAAACTGAAGTCTACCAACGCCCCATCTGGTACCTCCCACACACATCTGGTACCGCACACTTTAGAAATCGATTAATATTATTATTAGAACTAAAGTTTTGGAGAAAAAATCTGGAAGTCTAGATACGCCCATTCTGGTACCTCCCATACAAATGTACCTTTCCGCCCACTTTAGAGATGGAATAATAATATCAATACACTTGACACGATCGTGCCCAAATTCTGTATTTAGTATAGCTATAACAGGATAAAGTGTTGGAGATAAGATCTGGATGTCTAGACACGCCCCTTCTGGTACCTCCCATACAAATGTACCTTTCCGCCCACTTCAGAGATGGAGTAATAATATCAATACATCCAACGCTATCGTGCCCAAACTCTGTATTTAGTAAAGCTAAAACAAGATAAAGATTTGGAGGATAAACCTAGAAGTCTAGACACGCTCCTTCTAGTACCTCCCATACAAATTTACCACTCCACCCACTTTAGAAATCGAGTAATAATATCAATATAATAGCAATTTTTTTATTTTACTGAGGGTGATGGTATATGTAAGTCGGGTCGCCCGACTGAAACTTTCTTACTGGTTTTTATTTGAATTTACTTCAAACGGATATGGTGTAGAATTACAACCTTTCGCAAACATTGCTGTTGCTGCTCTTGCGTTTTTGTTTTTTTTTGTTGTTGTATTCAGTAATCGAATTGCGTTGCCTAGTGGGTATCTTGTTGCGATTTACCCTTTAATCGGTTTGTGATTAACTTGCACGCGATTCTTATTCATTAATATCGTTTGACTCTGAAATCGTTGTCATATATCATTGTTGTTTCAGTCGGCCGCCTTCTATTACTTTGGAGAAAACTGTGGGACAGTGGGACGAAAAGCATAATGAGGCTCAAACTAGTAAATGAACGTAAGAGTAGAACAAATCTTGTTATTTGTTATATGACAACTGATTTCATAACGTATTACATTATGGCATTGGATTTTTGAAAGGCAGACTGAAATTGCCTATTTTTCCAGACCCAAACTTAAAAATATTTTCCTCGTTCGCATTAGCCGGCACCCGCTTATCGTCGCTGCGCTGATCAAATCAGTTATGTGTAATTTTTCGAATTTTTTTATAGCAATTTTTTAAAGACATTGTGGTCGTCCATCTCGATAGGTTTCGAAGTTATCAAGATCAGTAAAGTGTAGAATATATGAAGAATATTCCTAAATAAAAAAGTTTTTTGGCTCTTCGGAAAAGTAATTTAAAAACATATGACTGTTTTGGTCGGAGAGAAGCAAGTTCCATGTAGCGTCCCCATAAATCTTAATGATTTCCAATCCATGTTCCTATAAATCAATACCTATTTTAATATATTTTTGGTAGTGAGAATCTTGGCTTACTCCTACATGTTTTTTTTTAAATTAACACGCATATACCATAGACATGACGAAATTCTATAAATTTCAATTGTAAATTGTTTAGTATCTTTCCACATAGTTTTCCGCCAGAGGTGTTTGTGTGCAAATATTTCTTCATTACCTCTACAAATCCACTGTATTAAATACTTATTATAGCACCAAAGCAGTTCCTATAAAACAATTTTTGCATATATGTATATATTTACTCTTCACATTATAATATTTCCATATAATATTGTTTTTTCCTGTCTTTGCCGATTCGATGAAAAACTGCTAAAACATTTTAATACGTTCAAGTTATATGAAACTGATGACGTGCTGCTCATCTTTCTTTGTATTATTAATAATTAAAGGTTTCAAAGTGCGACAACTAATGACAGTTCCTGATTTTAAGTTGTGTAATTTGTGATTTATAGCGCTTTCATTACTTTCGCATTTTCATCAATGAATATCAAAAACCAAATCACGAGCATGTTAAGTGTTTTGGTCGTTGGTTGTAGATTTTTTTTGTGAAAATTTAAATTTTAATATATTGTTAATGAATGACATTCGGTGACATCGGAGATGTCAGTGTAAACTGCGGAAATGCTATGATGTTTGTTTTTTTTTTGAAAATAGCAAATCGTATGTACATTGTATTTTATGTAAGTGAAATATTAATGATATCTATTCTTCTTTAACCTGATATTAAAAAGCAATTGACAGCGCTTAAAAATAAATCTCTTTCCGCCCTAGTCATTTCCTGAAGTTGGTAAACAGGAAAAGTGATGGGCGCCTAAATTTAGACAATAGACAGGATGTGTTCTCATTTTGTTGTCGTATTTATAGAATTTAGTAATTGTGGCAGAGAAATTGTATTGTTGTATATTTGAAGTTTACATACATATAAAAATAAAGTATAAAGAAGATTACTCTACAACAATATTTAATTTAAGCATGATTTTAAAGAAGTTACTCTGTTTTGCCTGTGCGTGGATTTATATAATATATTAATACATTGTTCTACGTCTTCTGAATATTACAACTAATTTTCATCAATGAATAGAAAATAATTCAAAGCGCTTTGGTGTTTTGATCTCCGTAGATAGTTTATCACAGTTTGGATGACATCTCCTTAACCTGGTCCAACCAACGAAGTTTTGGTCGCTCTCTCCTTCGCTGCTCATAAAGCTTATAGCCAAAGACTCTTTGAGCTGAATCATTTATAACCATTCACATCACATGTACCTGATTGCGCAATCTTTCTATTTACGACGATGTCTTTATACAGCTGATGATTTACATGACGACGGTACTTACCGTTAATGATGATAGATCTTAATATTTTTCGAAGAATTTAATTCTGAAGACCCCCATACCAAATAGATATGCTAGTGTCATTAATGATGATTTTGATCCATAGAGGAAGCCAGGTAGGACCTGTAGGACCGTCGAGGTTACAATAGTTTATTAAATTTTGGATGACATCTGCTTAACCTGGTCCATTCCACGAAGTTTTGGTTGCACCCTCTTTCACCGCCCATTAAGTTTATTCCGAAGACTCTTTGATCTGAAGCATTTTAAGCACAGCTGATGATTCATATGACGACGGTACTCGCCGTTAACGATGATAAAGATTTTGCTGCGTAGAGGAAGGCAGGTAGGACCATAGCCAGATACACTTGGGTTTTTTTTTCGTCAAGAGAGAGTTTCGTCGTTAAAACGCCTGCTTATTACATAAATAAGTGGTTTGCGATCAATACATGTCTCTTGCTTCCTAGGCTAACATTTCAATTTTCATTTACGGCGGAGCTTAGGACATAAAACCATCTACCAATGCAAAGTTATAGTTGTCAACGTTCACGCAGCGTTCCGAACAAGTAGACTCTTTGATCGATGGAACAAATACCTTTGTTTTGTTCTTGTTTTTCAGTAGACCCACTTCTTCCGACTCCTTCTCAATGTTTGACAACATCGCAGTAACATCCAGCAGTGACATCTATATCATCGGCTTACGCGATCAGCACGTGATGTGTAAAGATGGTACGAATCGTATTTACTGCTGTTTTCCTCATGATCATGTCCTTAAGATATGACAGACTTTCGTGCTGTCTAAACTCTCTCTGGTAGAAACTGGCTCAGTCCCTACCTGTGGACTTCTTGTCATCCCGCAAAGAGATATCCACTTTTTCCATGGCATCAATAGTTTTTGTCGTATTGGACTGTCTAAAGCAGCGTTATATTCGATAAAAAGCTGTTAGGTGCCCATATGCATATCTGGGTCTTCTCCAGTTTTTTTGTAATGAGAATATGTAGTCGGTCATGGATTAAATTGGTCTTTAGCCACACTGTTAATGTTCTTTCAGGTTCGTTAAGATGGTTATTTAAATTTAACAAAACTCACTCGAGATTTGTAATAGGCTTATCACACGATAGTTTGTACACACACATGGATCGCCTTTCTTGAGCACAGGACATATAACACTAAGAATCCAATCATTTAACAAGTATTCTATAAGCCAAATCATGTAAATGAGCCAAATCATGTCCTTTGGAACCAGTGTCGCTAGTCAGCTTTATTATTTCAAAGCCATGTACTTGCTTACCTTGCTTTGGCTCGGTGATGGACAATTTACTCCATTACAGACGATTTGCGCTACCTTTGGAAATGAACAGAGTACAAACATTTTCCCTTCATATTTACGGCATACTCTGCGTTTCCTTGACCAGATTTTAATTATTTTCACCTCTATTCCTGGCCGTTTTGATATCCTCGCTCTCTTTTCTCCACCATACACTTCTTTCCCGTTTGAAGAGGCGTTTCATACTCTCTCATCTTTTGCAGCACGCGTTGCCATAATTTACAGTTTTGCCTTGTATGCAGCATCATTTGCTTCAGGTATTACGCCACAATCGTCTTCATATTAGGACTTGTCTTAGCGTGGTTTTTCATAGCCAAGAACGGTCTTTGGACAGTGGCCATAGAAATCGCAATAAGCTGCCAATATGTGTCAGGGGCAACGAAATTATACGGCGTTTGTTTGCGGTAATTGAGGCAGTTGGTTTAAATATGTATTTGCTATCTCGGGGATATGCAGCCTTGCGATGTCTAGCTTCATTTGCCTTCTTCCTATTTTTGTGCATTAAAATCTCCTATAACAAATTTAATGTCGTGGCAAGGGTCGTATGTTTCCTCTAGGAACTCGTAGGAACGCAACTTCATTACCAGCATCTTTATCTTTCGTCGGGGAGTGTCCACTAGGGTTGTTATAGTGCACGATTCTTGAATTCAATACGAACCAACCCCATCATTTTCTGTGGTTGGGGGAAAAAAGCATGAGTCAAAATTTGGGGAATATTAGGTGGGGTCAAAATGCAGCTCATCGTAGTCACAGTTGGTAGGGAAGGGGAACAAATCTACATCAAACCCCGCAACTACCCCGAGACGCCCCTCCTCACACTTTCCCTTCTGGGCATCTTCAATCCCTAAAGGCGGCTACCGTGCAAAAATCAAATGTGTTAAATTTTGCTCCCACCATTCTAACTGCCCCAAAGGTGCCCCTTGAGGAGTCTAATGTCTGACCGACCCCCAATATTTTTGCAGCCTCAACAATTTCTCATAACATATCTACCCTCTATCTTCAAACCTTAAGCTGGTCCGAATGTCTGAATCTGCTAATACGTCGCGTGTATCTCCGTCCCACCCTACTCATCCTTTGGATGGAGGTGATGTTAGCCTTGTGTTTGGATTTTCTTAAATCATTTTCCTTATAAAGTTTGTGGAGGTCGTCAACATTAAGCTGGTTGTTATTCTTACTTTGTGATTTCATGACTGGTATAGGATTTGAAGACGGGTTCATCACTCTCTCTCAGTAGCAACGCGTGAACATAATATCAAAATAACATCCTCTAGCCGTAAAAATACCAACAAACTAGTTCAAGTTCCAGGATGCATTTCCAACGGCCGATACGTATCTTTACTATTCTTTCTTCTACATTGTCCAAATATAGTTTATTTGCAGCAAGTTTCTTCCAATTGGTTTTAATATTGACAGAAGTCCAAAATTAATCGTCATCTGTTAGTTTACAGATCTTCCTAGACGATAATCGAATCCTTTTTAATGTCTAAGAAGGCTGCTTTACTATCCCGCAGTTAACGATCGATGATGCAATGATTGTACGTAAAAACCTCTTTTTTGCAACGATTGACCTATCACCTAACTAGTAATGTCTTTGGCTACCTCTACATACTATTAAAGGACCCAAAAACTCTACCTTGGTATTTTTGGCTATCTACACCAGTCGGCAGAAATTTTAAAAGAAGGTCATATATTTATACGTCTGTCGGTTTGTTATGTTTGAGTCTGTTCCATGATTTATCATTGCGACCGGCCGTGGCATAGTGGTTAGAACACGCGACTACCATGCGGGAGATCGCAGGTTCAAACCTGGCTCCAGTCATCTTAAAAGAAAAAAAAAATAAATAAAATTTTCTTTCATTGTCGGCTCCCCTCGAATGTTGTTGACAGCAACTTTGCTGTATTAAGCGTCGATTCAATCGTCGTGTCTAGTAAGAGCTGCTCAAACAGTGACGTTCGCATTCGTCGATAAACAAGTAGGTGCCGTTAGTTGTGAATCTAAAAATAGAAAGCGTGTTAATTCACAACAACGCGAGAAGCTATCCCATACCTCATTCATGGGGTGCAAAGGGAAATAAAGTTTAAGAAGGTTTGGTTAGTTAATGATTTATCAGTTGCAAATCTATACTGATAACATCTTATGAGTTTAGTTAAACAGAGATCCTACTTTTCAATCACTATGCTTTCGTTTGGCCATAATCAATGACGCTACTTCGTTTCAATTCCTAATTTTAACTACTTTTTATAACATGCACTTGTAAAAGAATTGTCCCCAGGTTTCTGTTATTACTCTATAACTGTCTCCATCCATGAGTTATACATTGCCATCTTCTGCTTGACAACTGCAGTAGATGTGAGAATTTGTATATGCCAGTTGTGTTTATCCCTGTATAAAGGTGATGACAATCTCGAAAATCGTACTACGCCACTGAGATGCACCAATATTCGTTTGCTATCCTGTCTTCAGACCACATAAATTGTAAAATATTTACATTACCACAAGTCATATTTCGCTTGAAGGAACTATATTCTCGTAATAAATATTTTGTTGTAACAAATAATCGTATTTGTAAAATCATCTTTTCTACATCACATCAGTGAAATTTTATTATTTACATATATATTTTGTGTTTAAAAATCACTTATAAAAGTCATCGTTTGACGTCGGTGTTTCATGTAATATAATACTTACTACCTACCAGACACAACACAATAAGATGGCGCTTTTGTGAGTGTGTGTAAATTTTATAAATTATGCATGTTAGACTTTTTTTGTGACTAAAATTAAAATTTTGTTTAGTTTTTACTTTTGTATGATTTATTACACGAGCTACAAAGTCTGTTGTTTTGTTGTTGTTGTTGTTCCACCTGCGTTAATAATCAAAGTTTTAGTTAAACATTTATTAAGTGCACGTCATCTTTCGGAACAATAAATTCGAGCTTTCTTTCTCTTCAGAGAAGTTTCGTGCACTTGCAAGATTTATCAAATTGCTGGGAACGCGTGTCCAAACGACAGTATGCTGCCGATGTGTAATACATTTTTAATAATATGCCATTGCTATTAAAGTGTTGAGAATGAACCGAAGTCATACTTAAAATAGCTATTGTGGGTAAAGCATTTTCAAAAATTATTGGCATTAGGGCCTACATAATTGGCTATAGTTTGAAAATTCTTTACGTATGAATAATTATTTTTTCTAAAAAAGACCTTCGGCGGTTAATTATCGTTTTTCACTTGAAAATAACCAGAAACTTTTAGCAGGTCCCCAAGCAGCTCACAATGTCTGATACCTAGGCAATGCCACTGCAGGACATCCATGGACATCCGTTCAGTGGTAACAAAAGTGAGAAGGCGCAATGTATAGCAACCAAAATGGCATGCCACCAATGATGTGACTTAGGTAAAAGGTAAAAAAAAATACTAAAGCTCAACATAACGTCTCTTTTGTGGCTTTGTCAGCTCCAAGAAACTAGGATGGCCTAATAAGCTATAGTAATCAATGTAAGGAGTGTGTCAAGTTTCATGGACATGCAGATCACCTCCTAGTTCCAGGCAAGGTACTGATGACATTAAAAAGTGCCAACAACGATCCTAACCAGACGCAAAGAAAGTTAGACATCGCAAAGCTATATATACCCGATATAGTCAATGCCTATTCCAGCTAACTTTCTTAGTTACTGCCAACAAACGACGATAATTCCGATGTTCATTAAAAATCACGCTCAGGCAAGTCCTGGTACAAAGAAGAATGTCGTATATTACCTGAGGAAAAGGATGCCGTGTATGGCAACACTGCAGCCAATGGTAACGTTTGCCTTTGTAGTGGAAAAGAGTTAGTCAGGATATCGAAAAAGTTCAGGGATTGATATTGAACCCGAAAATTCTACCATAATTTAAGCTGTAGGGTTATGAATTCTATAAAATGCGATGATGAGCTGGGTATTTGCATAGATCAACTTATAAACTGGATTTGGCTAAAGGAATGCTTGCCCGGTGTTTGGAGTCTGAATGTTCTATAGTCTGTAGTTAAGAAAGACGATCCAAGTGTGTGCACTAACCGCGGAATCAGCCTTTTACACATCGCGTACAAGATCTTGTCAATGAGCTATGTGAAAGACTAATGCTTATCTTATCAAACCCCCATTGAACCTTATCTGTGTGGCTTAAAACCTGATTAATCAACGACCGGGCAGTTATTTACTATACGATATATACTAATCCTGAAATGCAGATCGACACTAACTTTGTATTGACTATAAATCGGCGTATTATCTCCTGAGCTGAGTAAAAGTGATCCAAGTGTGTACTCCGATTATCGTAGGATTAGTCTTCCTCTCACGGCATATAAGACCTTGACGGGTGTGCTATAAAAAAGACTAAGACTAGTGTTATCCAACGTGATCAGGCCTTATTAGTGTGGCTTCAGACCTGGTTATTCAACAACTGACCAGATATTCGCACTATAGGTCTGCAAAGAACCATCGAAACACACTTGTTGCATGTAGTTCAATTTTCTTACATCTGCTTGTACCTGTTTCGCTCTCTTTGGATTGAGTGCGTATGGAATATTTCTCTTTTAAATAACGATAGAATAGGTATGAGAGAGTGAATGTACCAAGTATCAAAAATACTTGATTGATACATACACAACAAACAGATATATCGTTATTATAGTTATCTGTTCTTATCTGAAGAGAGAAATTTTGTTTTGTATTTTGTTAAAATTTGCCACAGATGAAACTAACACCATTACTTTTTTGTAAAAAGAATTAAAAAGTTAAGAAAACATTATCAACGCAAAGCGTACGATCTGGAATATCTATATATATCCATTTAAAAAAGAGGAACAACAGTTACTTCACTGAGTGGAACAGATAAAGAGAAAAAAAAGTTTCCACTACAATGAGAGTCAGAGAAAGAGATGATACGCGATCTACTCAATCCAAAACGCATGAGCACATGTTTTGTTCTACTCTTTGTTGTATTTGTACCGATAATATCAGGTTCTTACTTGTTTTATCTGTTTGTACAAGTAGAAAGAATGGAACGCTGCATGCCTTTAATTCACACTGCTTCAGATCCTGGAAAAGATCCAAGAGAAACAGATCGACACGTACCATCGATTCGTCGACAATAAAGTTGTCTTCGACAGCCCGATACGTCGAAAATTACTCGAAGCCATGGCTGAGTTTGGTTTTCTTGCGAAGCTGATACGCCTTTGTAGAATGACGCTGACTGAGACGAAGTCTTCTGTGAAGATTGGCAAGGACCTTACCAATTTATACCAGACGTGGCTAATATAAGGCATCATCATGTGACCTCTTTAACATAGTGATGGAGATGACATTGAGAAAAGCTGCAGTAAACACGAATGACATGATATTTCGTATGTTGATGATGTAGAAATTATCGGCCAAAAACTGTGGGATGTGACTGCAGCCCCTTCTCAGGTATACAGAAGAAGAAATCAGCTAAAATAGATTTAACGGTGAGCGAGTACAAAAGGAAGATGTAGTTTTAACGAAAAATGAATCTAATAGTTTGGTACGCTGCGTGAACGTTGGCAACTACAATTTCGAAGTGGTAGATGATTTTTTTTACCTTGGCTCCGCCATCAACAATACAGGTAACGTCAATCTTGAAATCCGAAGGAGATTCTGGTTTGCTTATAGATGCTATTATGGACTTAGCGAGAAGAAAATACTTCGTAAAATATATGAACCCATCATCGATAACGGAGAGTATCGACGTCATGTAAATCATGGCCTGCACGAGATATACATAACCCGACATTGACGCTGTCAAACGCATTATGGTGCAGCCGATGCGTTTTCTAGGTCATGTTGTACCCATTAGTGCAACGAATTGGAGAAGATCAAAGCGCATATAATTAACGTGCTTCATATTATCACAATATACAATTCAAGTCAAATCTGCATTTGTCATTCCGATACAATGGTATCCATTAGATACAAACTTTGCGAGCATAAAAGAGAAATGTTGCTCGCATACGCCGATATTATAGATATCATTGATCAAAGACGACGCAAAGTTACTGCTGCCTATTCAAGCATTAATAAGCTGTTGGCAGAAATGCGTCTACTGAAAGACAAGGATACAATTAAGTGTTGTGTTTCAACGAACAAAAAGTCTACTCGTTTGAGGTCGTTGACAACTGTAAGGTTAAAGTGGCTACGCCATAAACAAAAAATAAAAATTTTAGATTGAAAAGTAAGAGACCAATATTGATCACAAACCGTTGATACTATGAGAAATGTGAGCGTAATAATAGAAATTCCTCTCTACCTGACAATTTTCCATAGGTAGATAGGTGACATAGTAGGACGGATAAATCGTCGTTGGATGCACCAGGTTAAGCAGTTGTTATACAAACTTGGTGCGACGAACAATCTACGGAATTTTTATCTACGTGATGTATAAACAAGTGTTCCTCACCCTTACTAATAATAAGAAAAACAAGTATGAAAGTTTTAGTCGGGTAACACGACTTACATATACCATCACCCTCAGTAAAACACAAAATTTTCTATTACATTGATATTATTACTATATTTCTAAAGTGGGCGGAGTGGTACATTTGTATGGGAGGTACCATAAGGGTTGTTGCTAGACTTCCAATTTTTATACCATCACCCTTAGGGATGAGGGTATATATCATTTGACACGACCCAAAAGTATAACACATAGAATGAGTGACTTTAGACCCTAGGTTTCTTTGAACCAAATTCGATTCATGACTTTTTAAGTCGTTTGAGCTATGTCCGTCTGGCTGTCCGGCTGGTTCGCACGATAACTTTCGAAAGACGCAACCAAATGTTTTGAGATTTTGCACGAGTTAATATTTCCCCTAAACTACTTACGGTATTGCAAATGGGCTACATGGCCCCGCCCCTTCTGGTACCTCCCATACAAATACATCATTCCGCCCACTAGATATCGAGTAATAATATCAATACATCCAACGGGATCGTACCAAAATTCTGTACTTAGTAAAGCTATTACAGGATAAAGTTTTGAAAAAAATTGGAGAAAAAACTGGAAGTCAAGCCACACCCCATCTGGTACCTCCAATACACACCTGGTATCGTCCACTTTAGAAATCGATTAATATTATTAATATACCTAACGCGATCGTACCCAAATTCTGTAATTAGTTTCTGGCAGGATAAAGTTTTAGAGAAAAAATTTGGAAGTCTACGCCCCTTCTGGTACCTCCTATACAAATGTACCTTTCCGCCCACTTTAGAGATGGAGTAATAATATCAATACACGCAACGCGATCGGCCCCAAATTCTGTATTTAGTAAAGTTCTGGGCGGAGAGGTACATTTGTATAGGAAGTTACTGAAGGGGCGTGGCTAGACTTCCAAATTTTAGTAAAGCTGTTATAGCTTTACTAAGTATAGAATTTGGGTACGATCCCGTTTGGTGTATTGATATTATTACTCAATTTCTAAAGTCTGCGGAATGATGTATTTGTATGGGAGGTACCAGAAGGTACCTTTGTTTAAGTAATAGTCATGTACAATTTTGTTGTCGTTTATAATTTTATGACGTGATACTGTAGAAATTTTTACATTTTCAGTGTATGAAACTGTAAGTAAGTAATTTATGGTTTATTTTGAAGGTTGCACAAAATCTACAGTGTCGACAATTGTGTGGGACGAATGAAATTTAGGTCAAGACTTTCAAGGTTGTCGGTGTCCCTGAAAACTGTTTGAAATTATTTGTTCATGAATTATTTTGCAATGATTCTGCAGAGCACCTATAATTGCATTCTCAAACGTTAGGCGTAGCAATAAATCGAGTTGGTATTGACAGTTACTAACTTACAGCAGAGAGAACTATTTGAATAAGATTCACGAAAGGTGCCCTCAGACATTGTGACCCTAGTCAAACGAATCTTAATCAACAACTTGGCGGCACTTAAAATGTAAAATTTATTTTTCGCATTTTGAACAAGAGATACTTTGGTCAGCTATCTTTAATTATTGGTGGTTAGAAATAGGATAAAAATCATCTCAAATGCAGACTTTCGGAATCGTCATTAAAATGTAGGTCCCGTTTTATACCTCTAAAAAAAAATTGCATGTTATCTGACTATAATCGAGAAATTTAGCCCATATCAGATATTTGGTATTAAAGATTTGTTGTTTTTTTATGGCGTTATCACACAACCCACTTATTATATGCAAAAAAATTACAGCTAATTACATAAATATACTTCATTTGAAACAATAATTAAAACAGAAGTTAATTTCACAATATTTCAACTAAAATGTAAATAATTTCTTATTCATAGAAACGCAGATGGTCCAAGTTTATGTGAAACTTTAGCTCAATCTATTACAATGTTGGCCCCTATTGTATTTAAAACTTATATTTCTAGTACAATCTAGTTCTGTGAAATGAGAAAATATTGTTATTTTGTAATTGATGAAATATGACAATGATATTGGATTTCATTAAACTGCCGTAGCTGTAATTTCCATAACTATAATTTATTAAATTTTATTCTCTACTCAAACATGTTTAATAGACTTGTCATTTATCCTTTGTTTAAACATGTTTGGGAAACAAATTGCTGGAATCGACAATTGATGGCGGTAAATTTATTACCCTGTGGGAAAGTGATCAAAGTGCGCTAACTGATCAATGTAGTTAAAGTGATTCTGTTTAACTGAGTTAAGTGAAACACAAACTTAATTGAAGAATAAATTAAATTATTTAAACAAAGGCTGTTGTAATTTCAATCTACTGACTTGGTGACAACTAAAACTCAATACATTATTATTATACATCGTCGCTGCGCGCCGACCAAATCAGATATGTGTAATTTTTATACCACCACCCTTAGGGATGAGGGTATATATCATTTGATACGACCCAAAAGTGTAACACATAGAAGAAGTGACTTTAGACCCTAGGTTTTTTTGAACCAAATTCGATTCATGACTTTTTAAGTCGTTTGAGCCATGTCCGTCTCTCTGTCTGTCTGTCTGGTGGCTGTCCGGCTGGTTCGCACGATAACTTTCGAAAGACGCAATCAAATGTTTTGAAATTTTGTACGGGTTATTATTTTCTCAAAGCTATTTACGGTATTGCAAATGGGCTACATGGCCCCGCCCCTTCTAGTACCTCCCATACAAATACATCATTCCGCCCACTTTAGAAATCGAGTAATAATATCAATACACTCTACGGGATCGTCCCCAAATTCTGTATTTAGTAAAGCTATAACAGGGTAAAGTTTTGGAAAAAAATTTGAAAGCCTAGCCATGCCCCTTCTGGTACCTCCCATACAAATCTAACTTTCCGCCCTCCATAGAGATGGAGAAATAATATCAATAAATCAAACGTGATCGTACCCAAATTCTATTTTTAGTAAAGCTATAACAGGATAAAGTTTTGGAGAAAAAAATTTGAAGTCTTTCCACGCCCCATCTGGTACCTCCCATACACATGTGGTACCGCCCACTTTAGAAATCGATTAATATTATTAAAAGACCTAGTGCGATCGTGCCCAAATTCTGTATTTGGTAAAGTTCAAGCAGGATAAAGCTTTGGAGAAAACATCTGGAAGTCCAGATACGCGCCTTCTGGTACCTCCCATACAAATGTACCACTCCGCCCACTTTAGAAAAAGGGTAATAATATCAATACACTCGACACGATCGTGCCCAAATTCTGTATTTTGTTATGTTATAACAGGACAAAGTTTAGGAGAAAAAAATTGGAAGTCTAGCGACGGCCCTTATAGTACCTCCCATACAAATGTACCTTTCCGCCCACTTTAGGGATGTAGTAATAATATCAGTACACCCAACGCAATCGTGCTCAAATTCTGTAATTAGTAATGCTATAACAGGATAAAGTTATGGAGAATAAATCTGGAAGCCTAACCACACCCCTTCTCGTACCCCCCATACAAATGTACCACTCCGCCCACTTTCGAAATCGAGTAATAATAACAATATAATAGAAAATTATTTATTTTACTGAGGGCAAGGGTAAATGTAAGTCGGGTTGCCCGACTGAAACTTTCTAACTGGTTTTAATTACAAATCGTTTAATTTCAATAACACAAGACTTAAACAATATCTTATATTGGGTGATGGTATTTATCAGTCAGTTTAACTGACTGAAATTTCTGTACTGGTTTTATTTACGGCTGAGCCAAGGTAGATAATGTCTTCTACGTCTATAAAGTTATAGCTGTCAACATTCAGTTAGCTTCTCAGACATATAGTCTCTTTCTTCGTTGAAGCATAACTTGGACTTATATTTGTTTACAGCTAGATTTATGCCGACTGCGTCTCAATGCTTCGAAAAAACGCTTTAGCTTTCCACAGAGCTCGGGCAAAGACATCTAACAAGTCAATTGAAAAGTCCCCGGCCTGACACATAGATTGCGGTACTAGAATTAAATACATATGATTTTTAGTTAAACCTAACCTTTAAAATACGCCTGTATAAATTTGACAGCTGTCGATCTATTAGTTTGTGAATTATAACATTTTGAGTGAATCAACTTTGGTTTTGTGAAAAAAATGGATAAAAAGGAATTTCGCGTGTTGATAAAATATTGCTTTTTGAAGGGTAACAATTCAGTTGAAGCAAAAACTTTGTTTGATGTCGAGTTTCCGGACACTGTGCCAGGAAAATCAACTTTCAGGGATTAGAATGCTAAGGTGAAATGAGCACCGAAGACGCTGAACGCATTCGACACCCAAAAGAGGTTGCTACCGATGAAAACATTAAAAAAAAAACCAAAAATTGATTTTGAATGACCGTAAATTGAAATTGAACGAAAAAGCAGGCACTCTCTGAGAAAGCTCTGTGCAAAGTGGGTGCCGCGCGAGCTCACTTTTGACCATAAACAAGCCAATGAAAACGATGGCAAAAATCCATGAATTGGGCTTCGAATTGCTTCCCCATCCACCGTATTCTCCAGATCTGGCCCCAGCGACTATTTCCTGTTCTCAGATCTCAAAAGAATGCTCGCTGGGAAGAAATTTTCGTCAAATGAAGAGGTGATCGCCGAAACTGAGACCTACGACAAATCGTACTATAAAATTGGTATCGAAAAGTTGGAGGGTCGCTATAATCAGTGTATCACCCTAGAAAGGAATTATGTTGAATAAAAAAAAACAAATTTTGCCAAAAAATGTGTTTTACTACTGTAGGCCCTAGACTTTTCAATTGACCAGCATGTGATATTTATTAAAGGTGCTACCAATCGCATGACAGAAAATCGCATTGTCTGGCTCGGTCGGCCTTTCGCCAATCTTCAATAAATACTTCGTGGTGGTCATTGTCATCTCGCAAAGACGTGTGAGGTTTGAAGGGATAGTAAACTCAGTCATGGCATCCAATGATTTCAGTCATAACGGACTGTCGAATGCAGCTTTGTTGACAATGAAAAGTTCTGAATTTGTTGGGTCTTCTCAATGATATGTCGCAGTGTAAATATCTTGACAGGTGTTGATTTATTAGGTCTAAAGCCACACTGCTAATATCCAATCAGGTTCTTTACTATGGGCTTTAGTCCTTCACATTACATACTTAACAGATTTTTCGAAGCGATGGGTAAGATGTAGATCCTGGCGTAGTCAGTGCACACACTTCTATGTATTTAAACTTCCAAGCAAACAAAATGTTCTGACATCGGTCAGAAATCGGTACGACAGTCGGCAGAATCTTCCGATATCGAATCCGAAACCTGTCCGAAATCGTTACTAAAAACGTATGAAGTGGTTGACATAATGTCTGACCTACTTAGCTGAGGGAAATCTGATGTACGACATGTCGTACCGATGTCTGAAAGATTTGTGAATGTAAATAGTAGAAAAAGCTAAAGGGAATTTTCGTTGTTTCTTCACTAACATTTTGTTGTATCCTTTCGATAGAGAGTTCCTCAATCGCTGCGAACTCGATCAGATATGTCAGAGCAAAATAAATAAAATTTCCCTTTAACGAGTTGTACCGAATTCTATACGATATCGGTAAGAAGAGTTCAGACAATGTGCAGACGTGTTGGATATTAGCCAATGTCGGAGCTTTTGGTTTGTCACCAACTTTTAAAAGACGATTCCGAAAGTTGGAAAGATTTTACTAGACTTTAAATACAAAGCTGCAGTCGACAATAATGCGAGGGCCGCCGACACACTCCCATTGCAGGCGGACATTCTATTTCGTTTTTGATATTCGGACTGATTTTGTCACCTGCGCTGCCTTCAGAAGGGAGCATTGCACAAAAATGTTCCCTCCATATTTGCTGTACGCTCTTCATGTCTGTGACCAGACTCTGTTCTTGTAGATGGGGATCTTTGCTTCATAACCTTTATTTTTTAACTTTTGTTAGAATTTTCGGGCTTCATCTCTATCCCTGTCTTTTTTGGATATCCTTGTTGTCTCTCTTCTGCTCTGTATACGCTTTTCTTTTTGAAGAGACGATTCATCTCTCTACTTTTTGACTTATATCATTGTATGCAGCATCCTTTCCTCCATACCAGGTCATGTCAGAGCGTGGTGTTTACATACCCAAGAACGGGCGGTCAATATGCCGCGACTGTGTATGAAGTACATTGGATTTAGGGGCGTTTTTTGCAGTTATTAGAAGAGTTGGTTGTAATAGGCATTCGCTATCTCTGGAATAGGTAGCCTTGTGCACGCATTACTTACACGTACATGAAGCTTGATATATACCTTTAATCGATTACCTTGTGATTAATGTGTAAATCTGGTGTCACTCACTACCAAGTTTCTTGCCGTCACAAAGCTTACCAGTCTAAGTTCGTTATCGGAGGTGTTAATATGTAGACTGAATTTTCCGACAGATGAACCAATAGCATTTTTCCTTGATATTTTAGCATTAAAATCTTCTAGCACAATTTTAATGCCATAACAAGGGCAGTCGTCATGACCAGTGCCCATCCTCCTGGCTATCATAGAATACATCTTTACTGTTCTCATCTTTGTCTTCCGCCGGGGATGTACACAAATCAGCTTAATGTAAAAATATTTCGCCTTGATGCGAATAGTGGGTATGCGGTCACTTACTGGGTTTAACCGCGAGACCAGATGTCGATGTCTCTTGCCGACAATGAAACCAGATCCAAATTCGTGCCTTTCTGCATGTCAGTTGTAAAAGATGTCACAGTTTATTCGGCGAGTGCATTTCTGTTTTTACTATAGGCTGTGGTAGCCTCCAGGGTCTCCGCAAGGACCTACAAACCCTTACGAAATAAAATAGTTGATTTCCCTGACTAGGGCAAGGTATTATATTTGTATTTCCTTAACTTGTAATCCACAGAATTTATATAGAACAAAACACTCCGTCATCCTTGAGCTAATGGTCTGATGTCCTTGAGATATCTGATGGCCGGTAGTGATGCCTGGGGATATGTTTGGTAGGTGGTTAGTATCGCTGATGGTGTCTGGTGTAATGTATAGTGATGCCTAAGGATATGTTGTTGTCCTCTGTTACAGAAAGAGGTTCTTGAATAACTAAAAAATGGGGAACACTATTTCCAGGCTCTGGCCTTACAAGTAGAAGGACTCGTTGAACAGACTTAAGATCCGTTGTACAGGCTTATAGCCCTCTGTACAAGTGCAAGGACTCGTTGTACAGACTAAGTGTCCGTTTTACAAGGATGCAAATCTTCGCATCAACATACTCCCAGAAGGACCAAGGAGATCAGATAACATTCTTTATCTGAGCAATAAACTTAGCAATCAGTGGTAGCTGGCCATTAATGTACATTGCGCCTTTTCATTGGACGGTTGTGCCGGATACTAGGTGATCTGTCGGACGTGATTTTTCTGGTTATTCTTGGAATTTACTGAAATAATTGGGTGGGATGTGGGTTTTCTTATGTAGCTCTTTTGATCACTAAAGAATTTTTAACAAACCCCAAATTAAAATCTACCGGTGCCAGTTCCAAAAATGTAAAGGATGCCGGTTTCAAACTATAGAGAATATGCCAGGTGCAACATAAATTAATGCTGCGAAATCACTAACGTAAGCCGCTATAACCGATCGTGGTTGTGAAAATTTTAAATCTATACAGATTCTACAAAAACAACAAGCGTATGTTGCGCGAGCTTATGTCGTTATCACATAACCCTCTTATTTCATACCTCAAATTATTGTTATTGGGAGTTAAGGTTTCACGTGAGAAAAAAACAATAATTTAAATTAATTTATGCTAATCGGAGTTATGGATTAATAATGAACTCTAGTGTAACAAATTCTCATGTAAGATGTAATTTACCCAACTACTCTATGTTTCATGGAAGTCTATTTCAACATTTACATTATTAGAGACTGACTCAAAAGCCCCTATTGTATTAAAACTTAATTCTTCTAGTATTATCTACTTCTAAGAATCGAGAAAATGAACATCTGATTTATGATTTTTAATGTTAATCTACAATAGTTAAAGATACATATAACTAATAAGTTATACGAAGATTTCAATGAATTGTCATATTTGTAATTTCCGTAATTACAATTTATTAAAATTAATTGTTTAAATGTGATCTAACATGTTTGAGCAGCTACTTATTAATTCTATTTAATTTAAATAGGTTTTCGATATTTATTGATGTTTTTATTTTTAACGTGAAATCTGGTAATTCGATTACAGTTAATTTATTATCCCATTTATCAAACGATCACTCTGGCTCATCAGTTCACATTGCCTAATATATTGGGTATCATAGTAGCAAAGCAAATAGGTTGAATAGGTGGTGTATTGAATAGTACACTCGTTATAAGGCGCGATCCTGGGGACAATTAATAGGCAGAATATAAGAATAATGACAGTTGTGTGAAATTACATAGTGTAATACTTAGAAAATTTAAATTTTAGCTGTGACAAAAATATAAAATGACGTGGAAAGAAGAAATTGCATCATTTTGGATTGAAGTTTAAGACGAAAATTTTACCAAAAGAAGGGATGTGGAAATCTGATAACAGATAAGGAGAGTATGTTGTAAATATAAATAGAAAACATTTCTATACCTCCTCGACATGACCGCCACGTGATCACGTGGTAATCGATGGATGGAGTGATTCAAGCGTCATTCATGTTGGTTCAAATATAGACTCTGATCACCACCTAGTTTGCAATCAGGCTATGCACGAGATTAGCCAGTGCCAAAAAACGCCGTTAACCAAACAAAAACTTAGCAAGACTTCTCTTGGTTGTATACCTCGAAATAGCCGATGCTTACGCCAACCATAAATGCAGTGAGGGGACGGTATGAGAAGAAAATCCGGGTGATGAAATGGCTCTTCACGCGGAAATAGCGTTTATGGTGAGGGTAGGAGAGTGTGTATATTGAAAAGGACAGGGATAAAGATAAAGCAGCGTTCAACAATGCCAAGACTAGAGCTAAAAAAGCCGAATACAACGAGGCAGACCGCGTAGTCAAAAAAGTGCCAGACGGGACAAACGGTTATGGGCAGCAGCCATAGCGAGAGAAGCACAAGCGGCATCAGAGACGAATCGCAGCCGAGACCTTCACAATACTGTGAAGATATTACAGAAAAAATTCTCGATGGCTTCGAAACTGATCAAAAAACCTGATGGATCGCTAACCTCGTCACAACAAGATCAAGTCACCGACTGGACGAAGTTTTACCTGGACATGCTATAAAACCCTAAAACTAGCACTTCCAACAAAAGTGATTGTATACAACACACAAAACGGCAAGATATCAATACCTTCTGCCCAGATCTAACATAAAAAATAAGTGCCATAAAAGATCTGAAGTTAAACAATGCATCTGGGCCCCAAAACATCTTACAAGAATTACTGAAGACATTTCCTACCACAAGTGTGAGAATTCTGCTATCTCTTATAAGCAGATATTGGAAAACAGAACAACTAGCCCAGCAAATAAAGCGGGGAACAATAATAAAAAAGATGATGCAAAGGTATTCCCCGCAAGCTTATAGCATTAATCAAGGAGATGTACACGGAGACAGCCTGACAGGTCAGACACGAAAACCACCCTGGCGAGCCCATTCCCATCAACGAATTCGTCCTTCAAGGCTGCGTCCTCTCACCAATGCTCTTCAATAAAGCGCTGGACGAAGTAATGAAAAAGTCCAGGAAGGAGAAAAAAGTCATTTCATGACATGTTAGCTTTTTCCATTCACAGTACGACACATGATGGAAAAGACGCCGGAAATGCAGATCGATATCTACATCTTTTTAATGATTATAAAGCTGCATTTGATAGCCTTATACAATAAAACCTGTTAAATACCACGGCATAATTTGGTACTCCTGCGAAACTAATGTCACTTTGTGGGATGACACTGACCGACACTAAGTCTCTACTGAAGATTGACAGATACCTGATGTAGGCTTTAGACAAGGCGATAGTTTATTAACATCCATAAACAAAACTTAATCTCCTTTTACACCACATGAATAAGGTATGGGATAGCTTCTCACGTTGACACGCTTTCTGTTTTTAGATTCACAACTAACAGCACCTACTTGTTAATTGACGAGAAGTGTTTGAGAAGCTTTTACTAGACATGCCGATTGACTCGACACTATACTTGCTGTCGACAACACCGAAGGGCCGGCAATAGAAGAAAAATGTAGATGACTGGAAGTGGGTTATGATAATTCGGAGAGCCGCAATATAGACGACTGATACGATCCTTAAGAAAAACCTTTGTACGATCGTTTTACGGTTTGTTACTGCGGCCTTTTTAAACATTGAGAAGCAGTTGGCTGAATTGGGTCTGGTGATAACTGATACAAAACCAAGTTATTTGTTTTGAAGAACATTCAGTCTACTCGTTTGACCGTTGATAACTTTAACTTTGAAGTGGTAGATGATTTTGCGTACATTGGCTCCCTCATAAAATAATAATGTATTGATTGAAAACCGCTGCTACTATGCGCTAAGCCAGTCATTTAATGAAGAAACCCTCTCTCGACGAACAAAGATCCAACTCTACCAGACACTGAACTTGCTCTGCAGCGCAGAATGGGGCCGTCATTATATTACGCAAGGGAATTTTCTCACATATAGGACCCATCCCCCCTATTGCTATGTAAAATATTGTAAGATCAGTTTGATTCGTTTCTTCGAATCTTGACTACGTCTTGTGAGAATTCACTGTCTTCTTCGAATCAAAGTATTTACCACAGATATAAGTGAGTAAGTGCAAACTTTTTATTTCCAATTTAGAATTAATCGTTTTTCCATTCTCTGTTCAAATGATTTCCGAATGAGCCGTCGACGACGAATGTTTCCCCGAACGGATTGAAATATATATTGGTCCACCGTATGAGACCCCATCCGGAAGTCCTATTACATTCTTCTCGATCAAAAAACAATCATACTCAAGTGGTAGCGTGCCAAAACTTCACTGGCTGGGCCAGGTGAAAGAGCTGTTGTCTAAACCAGGTGGAAGAACTATCTACGGAGAGCATTAGAGTACTGATGGATAAATTTCTGTTGCTGCTGCTGCCAAATAATAAGAACCAATATCGTTGTACATTAATACCAAAACAGCAAAATACTTTGAAAATTTGGATACTTAGAAATTAAAAGTCTATGGGTAATAGGTTGTTTTCAACAAAGTGTGTACTTACATCAAACACGTTTTTCTAATCGTTATGATATTGTCCTATTAAACCCTACAATTAACTTTTTTCGTATTGCAATATTATATAAACATTTAATTAAGAACAGATGTATACAATTTACGTATCACAAGTGACAATTACTTATATATGTCAATGTACGTAATATCGTCCCCGTATTATTAACAATGTACTTTAATTTATTTGGTATACAATATTGATTACCCATTTGTCTCTTGCCAGCAATTGAGTGTGTCATCGATTAAATCGTGCTCATCTTCCAAACAATACTTACCTCTAACGGCCACCTTTCTTCCCACCCTCCCCACAAAAGGGTTAAGAATGCAAACGACCGACCGCACGTGTCATTGATATATTAATGCAACTCTTAACTAATACAGGCTATTAATTATATAATAACTAATAAATATGTTTTAAAATTAACATAAAATTTCATAAATTAACATTAAATACAATGCCGGTAAAAATACAAAAAAAATCACTTAATTATCTGCGATTAAAACAAACAAATGTCTGTGTCATTTTAATCGTACTTACAACTTAACTGGCATAACTTACAATAATACTCGTACTACTAATTTAATTATCTAACAATTTTGCATGAACTTCGAGCTTAACGCTTAATGTGCAAACAAATCTCAATTGAAATTAATCCATTCTTCGAGAGGAATCTTGGCAAACAGACGATCCATGAAATTACGTATGACCAAAGTGAGTTTTGTGCGTAGAGCGGGTTTCATTTCCTTTAAAAGCTCCTGCGAATTGGAATTGATGAACAAATTCAAAGCAGCCTCTGTGAAAGGGTGTAAACATTGGGTATTCGTTAAAATTCTAAAAGTTTGGATGTACTTTTGATGTACTTACGTATAACCGCATTGCCATTGGCTATATTATCGACACCCATCTGTATGTCCTTGACATTGAAATCCATTTTCACCTGTTCGGTGGTCAGATAAGTGCGGCCATCAGGTCCCTCATGTGGCACAGCCTTGAAATACATTTTGGATTTGACACCCTCTGTAATGAATACGAAACATAACAATTGCATGAGATTTGTCATTATACATAGTATGCGGCGGGTATTGTTATGACAAGAAAATCACTTAAAGAACTCGTTTCATGTATAGAACTGTGTTCACGCGAGTTTTTCTCGGTTTCTTTTTCCGCTGCCGATCATTACTTACCATATTCACCCCAATAGTCACCGGCACCAGATGCTTTGACCAAAATCAATACACCCGTAGAGCGATATTGTGCTCTAACCTTGATGCGTGGTATCTCACAGGTCATTTGAAATTGTAGCGTTTCCAAATCGGAGCTGTAAGAGGCAACGGAGAGCAGACACATATGGATGCATTCAATTATACAATTGTCATATAGTTAAGAAGTGGTAGTTAATTTGTTGTAGTTGTACGATTGTGAAATAAGAAAATTACGTAATTTTGTCTTAGGTGAGCAGAAACTAAACTTTCCGGTATTTGTTGGAAAAACGTTGTACATATACGAAATTAGTTGCTCACCGAACATTAATGCCCTATTGCTGTGCGACATTTAAGAAACCAATACAATTTTTTTGATATGAGTTAATAAAAATGTTCATTAAATTAATAAAATTTTTCATAAAATATCTTTAATATTAACACTACGTTTCAAAAAACATCATACAAGTTCATTAATAAAGCTTATAAATTGATCTATTTCTTTTGAGCATTACACAGTACAACACATTATTTTGGGACTCAATTTTGAGAACTGTACAAGAAAGTAGTCCCTAAAAGAAGAAGTTCTGCATCAATGGTTTTGTCAAGTAACATGCCATAATAATTTAATATCGATTTTAAGTCAGTAACTACCCGAATCCCGTATCAATGAGCTGAAAAATGTGGTACTGTGTTAGTCTAAGTTGTTGTAAGAAATTAATGAAACTAACATATAATACTATTTCCCTGTTATATGTGTATGTTATAATATATCCTGACCATAAAACAACCGTTAAACTCAGAATTGATTAGGGGAGTTTTCTTAAGGGTTTTTAAATTGATGCGGGTCGATGTTGGCAGCCTGTGGCAGTCATGTTACCCTATGTTTACCTTATTGTTAACTGGTAACTTACTGATGTCATATTACCACGATTACGCTGCATATCCAAATAACAAAACTTTGTTATTTATTATACCCTCACCCTACGGGTAGGAGGGCATATAACAATTTGATACGACCCAAAAGTGTAACACATAGAAGGAGTCACTTTAGACCCTAGGTTTCTTTGAACCAATTTCGCTTCATGACTTTTTAAGTCGATTGATTCATGTCAGTCTGTCTGTCTGTTCGGATGACACGCAAGGTAGCTTTCGAAAGACGTAACAAAATTTTTTGAAACTTTGCATGAGTTAATATTTTCCCAAAACTACTTTTTATTGCAAATAGGCTACATGGCCACGCCCCGTTCTGGTATACAAAAGTACCATTCCGCCCACTTTAGACATCGAGTAATAATATGAATACAACCAACGCGTTCGTGCCCAAATTCTGTATTTTGTTAAGCTGTAACAGAATAAAGTTTTGAAAAAAAAAACTTGAAAGTACAGCCATGCCACTTCTGGTACCTCCCAGAATACCTAAAATTTAGATTCTTGCAACTTTTAAGTTTTAAATAAGGGTGAGGGTATGTGTAAATCGGTTTACCCGACTGAAACTTTCTTACTTACTTACTTACATAAGTGGTCCATTACAACTTAAGAACGTGGTTCGTAAATGGCCTGAGGTATTAAAGAATTCCACACGCTTCGGTTTACTGCCGGCGTTCTGCAGTTAATCCTATCAGATGGTGGTACGTCGGCAACTACTTGGTCCTTCCAACGAAGTTTGGATCTCCCTGCTGTGCGCCGTCTTTCAGGTTCGCCTTCAAACACCTTTCTCGCTGGAGCATTTACATCCATCCTGGCAACATGTCCCAGCCATCGTAATCGTTGGCTTCTGACTCTTTTAGCTACGTCGATGTCATGGTAAAGCTCATACAGCTCATGATTCATCCGATGCCGAAACTCGCCGTCGACACAGATAGGTCCATATATTTTTTCGGAGTACTTTTCTCTCGAATGCTCCCAGGTTTTGTAAGTCCGTTGCCAAAAGCACCCACGATTCGGCAGCATACAAAATAACAAGTAAAATAAGCACCTGGTACAGCTGTTTCTTCGTATCTTGAATAATTTTGAGGAAGTTGATGAGTCTATTGGCGAGCAATATTGTCCGCTTGATTATTTGGCTGAAATTATTTTTCTTGTTGACGGTAAATCCGAGAAAGGTAAACTCATCTACTTCCTCAAAATAATAATTTTCAACGGTGACGATGCGTTCCCATCGAGAGGACTCTTTCTCTGTCGAAATCATTATTTTTGTTTTGTCCTCGTTGACCGCTAAACCCATTATTGCTGACTCCATTTCTAGCAATGAGAAAACTGCAGTAACGTTACGCAGATTGCGGGCAATGATGTCTATATCAACGGTATAGGTTAGTAGCATGTGGATCTTGTGGAATATGGAGCCAGACATGTTGACACCAGCCTTTCTCATCACATAACTATATTAAATAGTGTACATGATAAGCTGTCGCCCTACCTGGCACCCTTTTCCGTGTTGAATGGTTCTGAGTTACCCTTACTAATCTTAATAGAGGATTTGGTGCTTTCCAAGGTACATCTGCAAAGTCGAATTAGTTTTGCAGGAATACCAAACTTAGACATGGCTTCACATAGCCTATTCTTTATCGGAGAGTCGAAGGCAACTTTGTAGTCGACAAAGAGATGGTAGGTGTCGATCTGATTTTCATGATTTTTTTTCTAGGATTTGTCGTAAAGTGAATATTTGATCCGTCGTAAATTTACCAGGCCTAAAGCCGGACTGATAATGTCCAATTAGTTTTTCTGCGATTGGATTTAGACGTTTACACAATATCCTCGAAAGGACCTTGTACGCAATTGGTAATAGGCTTATTCCACGGTAGTTGTTACACTCACTACGATCTCCTTTCTTGTATATGGGACATAACAGACTGAGACTCCAATCCCCGGGCATGCTCTCCTCTAGCCAGATGTTCTCCATAAGCTGATGCATGCTCCTAATCAGCTCCTCCCCGTCATCCTTAAACAATTCAGCAGGGAGACCATCGGACCCAGTAGCTTTGTGTTTTTAAGGCGGGAGATGGCCATACGTATCTCGCTCTGGCTCGGAGGTGGACAGTTAATACCATCGTCATGGATTGGAGCGGGGTCTTCTGAAGTGGTGTCAGTATCCAGTAAATTTCTAAAGTGATCTCTCCATATCTTCAGAACGTTATCCGGGTCCGTCACTAGCTGACCATCACTGTCCTTGCAGGAGGGCAACCCTGTTCCACGCATTCTCGCTTTAACTCTCTTGTAGAATTTTCGGGCTTCCCCTCTACTTCGGAGCAACTCAGTGCACTCATCCTGCCTCTTCTTCAGCTCCTTCTTTTTCCTTCTAAAAAGACGAGTTGCCTCTCGTCTCTTCTCCATGTGCCGTCCATTGGCTGCAGTTTCGCCCTGTATGCAGCATCCGTCTCTCTCGTGGCATTGCGACATTCATCATCGTACCAGGCATTTTCTTGAGACGGCTGAGTGCCCAAGTACGCTTCTCGCAGTCCGTTCTATGGAGTTGGCTATATATTGCCACTGCGAGGTTATATTATCAGGGGTTGGAGCATTCCGCAGCAGTTGAGTTAGGTGGGTGGAGTAGGCGTCTGCTGCCTCTGTGGTCCGCAGTTTTCCGATGTCCAGCTTTCGTTGTGCCTGGTTACGTACGCTTTTCGCCATGCTTATCCTTGTGCGCACCTTAACTGCGGTAAGGAAGTGATCGGAGTCAATGTTCGCACCCCTGATCACTCGTACGTCCAGAACACTCGATGCGTTTCTTCATCGACTACCACGTGATCTATTTGATTCCCCGTCAATTGATCTGGAGATAGCCATGTTGCCTTATGAATATTTTTATGGTCAAATCTAGTGCTGCTTACTACCATATTTCTTGTCGCAGAGAAATCAATCAGTCTGATGCCATTGTTCGACGTTTCGGTGTGACGACGAACTCCCTTGGGGGGTGAAATAGGGGTTGGTATGTTTGGTAAGTGTTGGGAGTGTAAAATTACTGAGGTCGAACATACATTTTACCCCTTTAGGAGGCAAAATGAGAGCGGCAAGTATGTGCTGTTTGTTGTGAATCCAAAAGATCTCAACAATGCGAGAAGCTATCCCATACCTCATTTATGGGAAAATTAGTTTTTAAGTTGGTTGGTTGGTGTGCAGGCAACTCCTTCTTCCATGAAATCACTTAGGTCCCTATGGATCCATTGTGGCACCCGTTGGGCATTTACGCCATCCCTTCAACCTATGCTATCAGCGTGTGTGCTGCCTGATTGCGTTGCCAGTTGTGAATTGGGAATCCGGAGTTTCGATCCAATCCGTCTAGTTGATGATTTTACAAAAGTTGTTGTTCCTTCCAATATCCAATGAGCCAAGTTCCTCTTTTCCATTTAAGAATGGTTTCCAGTCTCCTTCTGTATAGGGGTGGGCAATTGCATATAATGTGGTCGGCAGATTGTTCACTGCTGCTATTCCCGCAGTAGTTACATTCGCTTTTCGTTGAGAATCCCTTTCTGTTCACATGTCTGCCTATGAGTCCATGTAACGTCAGGAAGGTAATAATTTTCCTTATCTGGTCCCTTTCAACACTAGGTACGACATACGCTTCATTTTGTATTCCGGCCATGCCTTTTTTGCCTTTCTACAGGTTTCTTCATTCTTCCATCTGTCGTTTGCAATTCTAAGCATTAGATTTCCGATGGTACTTTTACCGGTGGATATTGGGCAAAGTGTCATTATTTAAAGTTAATTTTTTATCATATTTTCTCTAGTGGATTCTTTGCCATAAGACAATTTTGGTTGATTCTTTCTAATTTTAGTTAATTTGTGCCAACGAAACTATTTTGATAAATAATACTAGTAAAATAATTCGATCAATTCATTTCAACCTAGATTACGGTCGATTTTTAGTTGCTGAGCGATAGCGTTTGATCCTTTGATTTTAATAAAATCTTTTCAACGGACTGCAATGCCAATAAAGTAACTATTTTTTTGTACTGTTCAGCATTAGGTAGCTAATATAAATTCAAACACTACTACTACCTACGGTAGGGCACTCCATACGTTTTTGTCCCATTGCCATTGAGCGTTTTTTCCCTCATTTAATTTCGAAAATTGCCGCAATAATTCTTGTTTCTCACCTCCGTTTGCTATCATATTTCTTTTACCTCCATCTACAGCGAAACGGTCAAGATTTTGTTGGTCATAAAAGCAAATGACCAAAAGCAGCCAATTTGTATAAATTTCTATGTCATGCAATGCGACTGGCTAAATAATCCATACACACGTACAAGTACTCGTGCGGGCAAGAATCTAGCTAGTTATCCAAGTTTGGATCAATTGAGAGAGGCAGGCTCACATGTTCATCGTCTATATGGCCTGTATCGAAACAAGAAATTAAAGACGAATGAAACAAAAAAAAAAACAAAAAATACGTAAACGTTTGTTGCATGCCTCGTATCGGGCGACATGCAACAATATCTGTATGAGGGTATAACACCTCAAGGTCGTTAAATAAGAATAGCGATATGCGACAAGTATAAGAAACAAGTTTGTTTGGTTTTTTTTACATCGTTCTCTATTTATTTAGATTTTTTGTTGTATTAATTTTTTGGCGGTCTATGTCGGTGAGAATTGCCGACATAAATTATTGTCGTCCAAGTGTTGCGTGCACTACGTGTCATATGTAACGTAGTATACGAATTTTTGAATTTGTACTCAGTTATCTATATCGATATGATTTAAAGAGATTTTTAGAAATAGTAGGAAAATGCACTCGTAGTTTATAGTGTTGGAATTGATTTGAATAACTTTGTAACTGTAGAGAAAATTGTGAGTAATGAAATATTTCCTATACCCATCTCCATACATATTTTATTTGGTTGGTAATATGCAAGGTTTTATACTTTTCTAAGTAAGAAACTTAAACAAGTGATTGATATGAACATACAAAGAATTATTAAAAATTACAGCATTTTTGACAGTCATCTTGACAGAAATTAATCAGTTAAGCTTATAAAAAAACTTCTATAACTTAAATCGTAGACAACGAACATTTATAAGTACACTCAAATAAAAAGTGTATACTTAAAATAAGAAAACGGATTGAATACGTTTTTAGAATTTTATTGCAAGAATGAAAAGTAGTAAGTACATATTGCCATCTAAAAAAAAATTAACATATTTTGAGGTAAAATTATTACAGTCGCTTTGAATTTTCGAAATAATAGAAACAAGAAAATATTCGAGATATCACACGAACTAACCAGGTGATGGTGTTCTGACTAAGCGGTTAACGCATATAAACTGCCTAACATATATTCGAAGAAAATTCTGCAAATTTCAAAAATGAATTATAAAAAAACCTTAGCTAATAACTCAAAACCCAGCTAGGGGATTTCTTCTACGATCATAAGCTTTCAGATTTTGGCGGTCTCAATTGGTTCAAGTTTTTACTGCTGCACTGTGTTATCAGCCTTTAAAACAACTTGACAACATATATATTTATATCTTAGTGTCTAAGTCAGAGGCCGAAATGATTAGAGATTTTCATTCGCTTCGATCTTGTGCACGAACTAACCAGGTGATGGTGTTCTGACTAAGCGGTTAACTCATATAAACTGCCTAACATATATTCGAAAAAAATTCAGCAGTAATAAAGAAAGCTCTTCGGACACAAGTAGGCTACTTAAGTACTATCATTCAACTAGAGAACAGATGGTTCATGGACCACCAACAGCTTCGAAACACTACAGATGCTGATGGAAGCACACTTCCCAGGCTGTCGGGAAAGTGATTACCTGTTTATAGAAAACTCGGTCCGTTACATTATTTATATTTTCGGCATACCGATTACTGAACATCGAGTTCAATGGGATATCAGTTTCCAGTTTCCACTCTTTGAAATCTGCGGGACCCGATAGAATTATTTCAGCTTGTGTACATAATAACATCGAAGTATTGACGCCCTGGCCTCTGTTCCAATGGTGAGCGGCTAATGGTCTGCGTCTGTCTACAGTCGAGCGGCAGTTTTATTTTCGCACATAAAATTAAATCCTAATTTCCGACCAAAGTTTTAGAGTCACACTGGCATGAAGAGCTGTGCGGTAGTAGCTCTATTTATTACCAACGTAGTCTCGAATGCCAGTGAGGCCTGAGAGCTTGGCTTGGAGACATACGTCCGTCGATCCTTAAGGGTCCGTCAAAAAAAAAACAATTACTTAAAATGTCCTCATAGTGAGCGGTTAAAGGTTCGCGTCTGTCTCCAGAGGTACGGCATAAAAAACAACTCCCAAATTTTCTTCCAAATGTCCGAAAATGCCCTGAAAATGTAGTATGTTGTCTGCTACTGGGACCTCATCTAGTGGAGTGGTGGCGCCAGGCTCAAAGGCACCCAAGGTCCTGATGGGATTTAATCCTGCTGAAACCCCTGCTTAATGTGCTGATGACGCAACAAGACTCCAGATGGTCGCTAATTCAGCTTCCTAAGTGCCTACAGCTAAGCAAAGAGAAAATGCGAATAATAATTTGAACCTCATTGCTAAGGAAAGATAGGTGAGAGAACCCACCCGCACAGCGACCAAACAAATTTGGCCTACCATGGATATACAGAGGAAACGATTTTCGCTGAACCTGTCCTAGAGTCCATCTGATGAACATTATAGCTGTAATAACCGGTCACTGGCCGGTTGGTAAACACGCGAACAGGTTGAAAATTCCCTACAACGGTTTTGTAAAATCTTTGTAAATGAGGAAGAAAGGAAACCACAGAGCACCTTTTATATCACTTCTCTGCTTTTGGTGACCTGAGGTATGAAAGCTTTGGTCATCGAACACTTGTGGACAACACCTGTATATCAGTTGGCTATCTTTAGAACATCCATGCCTTCATCAGAGCCTTGAGAGGGAATAGGAAGGAATAATTGGTAAGAAAATTTGGAAATGGTATCACGACGGAACCTACACTGGGTCCCAAGTGAGCGAACGCGTCTCCCAACATTTGGAAGCAATACAAGAGGTTTCTGATCCCGAAAGCTGGCAATTGCTCTCATGTCAAACCAATAGACTTCCATCGATCAGTCTCTCATCTTTTTTCCTTAATGCATTTGAGAGGTTATTAGAAATCCATGCTGGAAATAATCATTCACAGAATTAACTATTAAAATCTCAGTATGCCTACACTAAAGGAAGGACAACAGAGACAGTTCTTCACTCGATCAGTAGTAGAGTCGAGAACACTCTCGAGAGTAAGATATACGCTTTGGGGACTTTCCTTCAGTTACTCATCCAATTGGTATGGTTCTGGTGAAAAGAACCATCAGAGCTGAATGGAAAACCATCAGAGGAAGGACACCTCAGGAAGGAGTAGTATCTCCACTCAGTAAATAATGTAAACCATAGAAATGAGTGTAGGAACCTGTACGGGTATAGTTCTAAATTTTCTTAGCATTTACACAACCGGTCTTCTTAAATACTATCAAACTGGACTGTTAACAGCGGACTATCGCTAAGCCCGCTTAAAAACCATCACTTAATGGGGTGCAATTTCAGTTGACAGAGCAAGTCAAGTATCTGGAGATTATCCTTGACAGGAAACTGTCTCGAAAATCCAATGTGAATTTACTGCAAGTTATGGGCAATGGCTGTCTCCAAAGGTCACTATTTGGATTTATATAGCAATAGTTAGACAAACCGGCCGTGGCATAGTGGTTAGAACACGCGACTACCATACGGGAGATCGCAGGTTCAAACCTGGCTCCAGTCATCTTAAAAAAATTGTTTCTTTCATTGTCGTCTCCCCTCGAATGTTGTTGACAGCAACTTCGCTGTATTAAGTGTCGAGTCCATCGGCGTGTCTAGAAAGAGCTTATCAAACAGTGACGTTTGCATTCGTCGATAAACAAGTACGTGCCGTTAGTTGTGAATCTAAAAATAGAAAGCGTGTTAATTTACAACAACGCTAGAAGCTATCCCATACCTCATTCATGGGGTGCAAAGGGAAATTAAGTAAGTAAGTTAGACAAAACTTTTCTTTCGTAGTTTGGTGGACGTTCTGAACTCCTTGACAAAAATTCACATTAAGGTTTCACTAGCCTAAGTGTGCTAGACAGTATGATGTCCTGCAACCACTTTAACCTTACCTATAAACAGGGTAGATCAAATGTCAGTTTTCATTTAAATCGGTAGCTGCGTCGAGCAGTCTCGGCTGTGTGGATTGGAGGGGTAACGGTATTCAGCGGAGCACAACGTGCGTTCTGCGTACGCGAGAACATTACAGCCTAAGGCATAAGAATTAATATTCATCGATTCAATTGATTAAAAACTGGACGTAGAAGTTCGAGAAGACAGCTCCAACCAAGAATCAACCACGATCCGACAGACCTAGCACTTTAAGGGATAACGATAAGTCTAAAAGATTGACGAAAAATGATGTCCAAACCAGGTGACATTAACTGGTCATCGCGTTATTCATAATTATCCCTAATGGACTGCTTTTCTTAGTGTATACTTTAAAAGTTTACGTTTTCAAGGGCAGCCTAAGTATCTTAAGCAATTTATAGAACGTATTTGTGAAGAAATGTAGCACATTTAATCATCCCCTAAAAATAAAATGCCTTTCTTCATTTGAAATGTAATATGATTTTCGTCCACCCTGTATTATCTCTCTAAAATTGTTGGGTGCTGTAGGGTATAGAATTACCTGTTTAACTCTCTGGAGCAAAAAACTTGTGCACGCCCCGCAGCATTAATTTTTGTTGTAGTGCCGAACATTATTAAATAATGTTCCAAAAGTAAGTTTTAATTTGTTTAGCTAAACACATTTGTACAGAGGGATGCGGGAGGTATATCAGTAGTAAGCCTGACTCTTGGGAAATTAATCACTATAGAGCGTATTTCTGGAGAGGTCCGCGAGCTCTGCTTGAGAGAGTTTTACAAACACTATACAAAATTTGAAGTTTTCCTCACTTGAATGATGCGCCAGGTATCCTCCTCATTTGTAAATGTACCAACAGATGGAAGGACCAGTTTGGCACTACATATTTTAAAATCGGGCGACAAAGGTGGAGAGCGGAGAGTGTAAATCAGTCTGTCCGCGAGAAACCGGTTTTTTCAATTCAAAATCGAGTAAGTACTTTAAATTTTCATATATCTTTATATCTTACAAATTTCAATTGCTGCAAGAAAAAATAACCCAGAATAGAAAATTTACTGGCAAATTTATATCTTGGAAAGTCGACATAAACTGGCCTTTTAGCAGTCCCGACTTAACTCCTATTAACTTTAGCTTATGAAATGATCTCAAATCTAAGAAAATATTCGCATTACGGAATCGACCTGTCGAGCTGTCATTGGAAATTTAGCTGTTCGAATAAATGAATGCTGTGAACGCAAAGGTTTACATTTAGACGATGTGATTTTAAATAAATAATTTCCCAAATACTATGTTTTGAAAATCAATAAAAACTTCTTGGAAAAACATGTAATATTTTATTTTATCGACTCATAAAATTCAAACTTTCTTTTGAGACACCCTGTATTATTTGTTCTCCAAATACAACAACTGATTTTAACTACTACAGTATGATTTTCTCTACTAGAACATATTTTGACTTTTTTGTCCGGAAAGAACAAAATACATTTTGCTTTTAATTTTCAAAGTCCGGTGCTCACAATTTTTTTATATAAAAAAGAAAAAAAATCTAAACACCTTTATCAAATAGTTGTGATCTAATGCATTTAATCGGATTATTAAATTTATAAAGTAAATGTGAATGCTCAAAATTGTATGTACTCTCTGAATACCATGTTTTTGAGTGTAAATTATATCAATGAATTGACAATAGTTTAATAATTTATTGTCGTCATCTAATATATTTAAAAAAGTACATAATCTTTAAATAAATGTTAGCAGATTGTGTATTTAGTATGAACACAAGTTTGTGAATGTCATGGTTATTAATTTGTTAAGGAGTTGGAAATATTAAAGACTATTTGCTTAATGAATTACGTAAATTAACCAAAAGGGTATTACTCTAAGGACGATGTGAAATTATATAATGCTATTAAAGTTTTTATAACAACCAACTTAATGTGTGACTAAACTTTTAATTTCTTATCAACGACTACTTACCGCACATTAGTCACCGTTATGTTACTAACGCCAAATGCTTGAATATTGCGGAACACCGCCCGGTAACCATCGGGACCGCTGCCCAATACAATGCCAATTTCATCGATATCTACCGGTTCGATCTGCAATCAGAAAAATAAAACAAGTTGCCATATAAAATATTTCATAGTCCATGATCACAGTTATACTGCGTAGATTTTTGCAAATTAATACTCGTACGCACCTCATAAATTTCCAACTCAGGTATACCTTGCTGCAGGTAATGCACCAATTTGTTGCCACTGTCACGTAAACATTCGTTGATGTATTGCTCATCACGGGGGCACTGTTGCAGGTAATAGGCTATAATTAAAAAATATCAAAGCAAAGAAAAACT
Source organism: Muscina levida (assembly GCA_964034835.1). Lineage (NCBI taxonomy): Eukaryota > Metazoa > Arthropoda > Insecta > Diptera > Muscidae > Muscina > Muscina levida. The sequence goes on along the minus strand of OZ035880.1, from coordinate 48,376,163 downwards.
ATATTTATTTTTAATTCAACAATTTTTATTAGGGCTATAAATACATATGTATATAATGGTTATGGGCGAAATCGAAAGTCGTAAATAATTAGAAAATGTAAAACTGATCTTGTCAATTTATCCTTAATGCCATGTTAAGCAGCAGGCGAACGTTTGCTGACAAAAGAATTTCTTGGTTTAAAACAAATTCGTTTTCTTTTCGTTTCTCAGTTATTTTTTAATTACATTTCTTTTTACATTTGTTCCACAGTCGTTGATTATTGTAATATTTTTTTTTTATTATTATTATTATAGCTTCAACGATACACATTTTGTTAAACATTTACGCTTTTGTTTTTCTTAATAGCGCGGCATAAACCTCAAATGTTATGTATGTATGTCGATAGCACTATAAACAACATTACAAATTGCCATTTAGTTTGGGTTAATGAACTTGTGGCGAATTTCTCTTAAGCTTTTAATTTTTACGATTTTTAATATTAGTGGACGGAATTCATAGCATAACTCGAAGGAATGTGCAGTCATTCGTATTATAGAAATATTTCTTTTCCGTCATGCACTGCAGTGGTGTGTGAACAGCCATGGGCGAGTATTTAGTGCTAAGGTAGAGAGTAGCAACCGAAATAAATTTAAATTACAATAATTACCGGTTTTAAATATCAAATCAAAGCTAAAATATTAAATTTTCTATTTAATTAAGCTAAAAAGTAATGCTGTTATTAAAAACCAAATTAAAAAAATATAATTTATCAAAAACTAACCAAAACAAATACACATTTATCACAAATTTAAAAAATAAATGCAAATAAAAGTTCACATTTGCACGACATCAATTAAATGCATGGCAAACATATAGCATACTAGTGGAACCGGCAATGCTTCGCTATTACGAGTTGACGATAATCAATTATAATGTTAGCTAACCTAACGGAATAATTTTAAGCGTCAATCTTATACATTCCGTTACTTAAAGGAACTCCTTAACATGGGCAAACTGAGGTCGCAAGTTCGATTCCAGGATTTAAAAAAAAACAGTATTTTCCTGCAATCTGGTCTGCAGTACCAATGCCTCATAGAAGGCCCTCGTTTGTATCAAAAAGGACTTTATATGTGCTTTTCAAAGTACAAAGTACTTTTTTTATGTCAAAAAGCACTTTTCTGGCACAAAGTACTTTTTTGCACAAGAGCACTTTTTTGTACCAAAAAGTACAAAGTACTTTGTACCGAAAAGAACATAATAAGTACTTTTTGGTACAAAAAAGTACTCTTTTGGGCCAATAAAAGTACTTTTTGTTACAAAAAAAAGTATTTTAGTACAAAGAAAGTACTTTGTGCCGAAAAGTACATTACAAGTTCTTTTTGGTACAAAAAAAGTACTATGGTACAAAAATACAGTACTTTGTGCAACAGAAAAGTGATTTTGGGCCAATAAAAGTACTTTAGTATAAAAGAAAGTACTTTGAACCAAAATGTACAATAAACGTACTTTTTGGTATTTTCTTGCATTTGGACTTATTGAAATGAATAAAAATTAGCTCTTGGCGAGCCGTGAGCTCAATTGAAATTTTTAGCACTATTTGGTGGAATAAATTGTACTCTTAGTGTACAATACAGTAATTTTCGGTACAACAAATTGTTTTTTTTGGTACATTAAATTGCACGTTTAGGACACAAATTACTTTTTGTGTACAATAAAAGTACTTTTTGGTACATTGAAAGTGCTTTTTGGTGTAATAAAGTCATTCTTTGGTACCATAAATTATACTTTTGGTGTACAAAAAAAGTACTTTTCAGTACAATAAATTGTACTATTTGATAAAATAAGTGTACTTTTTGGTACAATAATTTTATCGAACCCGGGATCTCCCGAATGGTAATCGCGTGTTTTAACCATCATGCCACAGCTGGTCCCAAATCTACTTTAAGGTACAATAAATTGTGCTTATTGTTACAATAGTTTTTAATTTTTTGTGTACAATACCAAATACATTGAAAGTACTTTTTTACAAATGTATTGTTTAATACCATAAATTTTACTTTTATTGTGTAATAAAAGTACTTTTTAGTACATCAAATTTTACTTTTTGGTACTTTTGCGTATCGAAATTGTTCTTTGCTTTTCTTTTTTATAACAAAATTGTTGTCACATATAAATAAAGCACATAAAAAACAGCCAGCAGAATGCCAGTAGTGTAAAATGTCTCAATATCTATATTCCGGTGAATCATCAAAAAATGTTGTCAAAATTAATAACTCCAAAGAAATAGAATATTTCACATACTTATATAGTAATTTGTATGAAATATTAATCCAACAAGTAAGAAAGTTTCAGTCGAGAAAACAGACTTACATATACCCTCACACTCAGTAGAAAATAAAATTTTCTAGTACATCTATAATATAAAAATAAGTCGCTGAATGTGTTGCTAAGCGCAAAACTCGAGAACGGTTGGATCGATTTGGCTAAATTTTTTTTTTCAGTTATTCGTAATTGCCAGGAGTAGGTTTTTACGAAAGAAAATTATGGAAAAATCTTTCGGAAAAGCCGGAAAATTGGAAAACCCGAATATTGCTTTTTTGTATGGAATTTTGTGTGATATTGTTACAGAACGGCTTTTCGAATAGAAAAATGGAAAATTTTTGTAGAAAAATTCTCGGTGGAAAACTCGGAAAATTCCGGAAAAACTTAAAAATTTTTTATTTTTTTGGAAACATTTTGCATCGCAAATTGAATTTTTGTATAACATTTTGTGTGTAATTGTTCCGTAATGGCTTTTCGGTTGCAAAAATAGAAAATTTTGGTTGGAAAATTATGGAAAAATTCCAAAAATTTAAATTTTTTTTTCGACGAAATTTTACATTTTATTGTGTTTTGATAATTTTGAATGATGTAAATGTGAAAATTTCCGATAATCATTCCGAAATGACTCTTCGAATGGAAAAATAGAAAAATTCTTTGTGAAAAACTCGGAAAATTCTGGAAAAAAACTCGACAATTTTGGATTTTTTCGTTTTTTCATTGTATCACTTGATTTGATGATTTTAGACGACGTAAAAGTGGAAAGTTCGTTGTGATGCTTGGAAAAATTCTGTTTATTGTGAAATCTATATGTATGAAAACGGTGTGAACAGTGTGTAGTAATTCATCAAGAGAGAACGGCTGGCCCATTTTGCTCAATTTGTATCTAATTTTTCGTAATTGGTATGAGGGTTTTATGCAAGATAATTTTGGGAAAATCCTTCGAAAAGTCAGGAAATTGGAAAAATCGAAAATTGGTTTTTTTGTATGGAATTTTGTGTGCAGTTGTTACGGAATGGCTTTTCGAATGGAAAAATAGAAAATTCTTAGGGAAAAACTCGGAAAAGTCAAAAAAATAGTTTTTTCCAATTTTCGCATGATTTGATGGTTTTGAACGATGTCTAGGTGGAAAATTTTTGTTAAATGTTGGTTGGTAACGAGAAAAATAATATTTAAATAAAAAATCCGTCGAACCCGATGGATTGGGAATGCCAGCGTCAAATCGTTCGATGCAAGATGCACTCGATCGCGAATTTTAACGGGTGCAAGATTATAAGATGAGCTGACCGGAACAGTTCGAACAAATGTGCCGCTGTTAAATACCGAGTACAAGAACGTGTACGATTCACGATGAAACTGCATTCGAACTGCTCATTCCGCTTTAAAACTTTCGATGAATATTATCACGGTTGAAAAGCCAAAGTACACAATCGACTGAATCGATATCGTTCCCTGCAAATTTTTGCCAGTTCACATCGTTGTAAAAGTAAAACATGACATTGCACAAAATTAAAAAAATCCCGATTGGATTAATTTACTGGCAGTATATTACTAGCAGAGAAGAATAAAGACATCAATAGCTAGAACTGCATTAGTACAAATCTGTTTACAGCGTAACCGTAGAGGATGAAGCGACGAACAATCCGACTGAATTTTCCACTCGCTTAATATGCCGCATAATTTACAGATAAGGTGGTGGGATATTGCGGAATCTATATCAACCGAAATTGTGCAACGGTACGCAGTTGTCCGTCAAGAATCTGATAAAAAATGTGATTTCAGACGATCATAAATAACAAATTCAAAGAAGAGGAAGTCCTTATCTTACGAATTAGATAATTCCAACTGATCATCCATTCATCCACGACAATCAATAAATCGCAAGGCCAATCGTTGGAAGTATGTGAGATTAATATCGAATTTCCCTGTTTTACGTGCGGTCAGCTGAACGTTGCCTTTTCGAGTTTTGGAGAACCGCCTCCGTTGTTTGTTTTTGCGGCGGAAAACTAATCGAAAAACTTTGTTTATCAAACATTCTCTACTGAGTTTATCTGAAGGCATTAAATTGGGGCGAGACGAAGTTCGCCGGGTTCTCTAGTTGATATTATTCCTCAATTTCTGAAGTGGGTGTAGTCGTACATTTGGATTGGAGGTACCAGAAAGGGTGTGGCTAGACTAACAGTTTTTTATCCTGCGTTAGCTATACTAAATACAGCATTTGGGCACGATCGTTGGTTGGCTAGACTTCCATATTTGTTCTCTCGGAAAGACAGACGGACATGTCTAAAACGACTTAAAAAGTCATGAATCGAATTTGGTTCATAAAAACCTACCGTCTGAAGTGACTCCTTCTATGTATTACACTTTAGGTCGTATCAAATGATATATACCCTCCTTAGGGTGTTCCTTATATGGGATTTTTTTGGGAATTTTGTTTATAACCAGTAAGAAAGTTTCGGTCGGCAAAACCGACCTACATATATCCTCTCCCTCAATAAAACATAAAATTTTCTAGTACATTGATATTATTACTCAATTTCTAATGTGGGCGGAGTGGTACATTTGTATAGGAGGTATCAGAAGGGGCCAGACTTCCAATTTTTAGCTTTTCTAAATACAGAATTAGGGTACGATCCCGTTGGGTGTATTGATATTATTACTCAATATCTAAAGAGGGCGGAATGATGTATTTGCATGGGAGGTACCTGAAGGGGCGGGGTCATGTAGCCCATTTGCAATACCGTGTTAACTTGTGCAAAATTTCAAAATTTCGAAAGTTATCGTGCGCACGAGCCGGACAGGCAAAAAGGTCGTATCAAATGATATATACCCTCCTACCCGTTGGGTGAGGGTATAAAATGTTTAACTGATCGGTATGCAAATTTATCTGTATTATTATTTTCCAAAATAATGTAATAGGTTTGTAAATAGGCAGAATAGCCCCACCCCTTCTGGTACATCCCATACAAAATTACCTATTTTTGGATAATTAATATTTCTTTTATAACTTCCAAACGGACAACTGAAGGATATTTGAATTTTTTTCAGTTTAATTATATGGAAATTTTAAACAAAACCCATAAAAAACCGAAACCTTTGGCAGGACGCTTCTAGTACCTCTAATACAAATGACCGGATACACCCTAATAGTTTTACACACATACCTTTTTTGTAAGTACACTGTACACATATTTCGCGATAGTTGTATGCTTATGAGAGTTTGATCATATCGACCGACCCATTCTGTCACCTCCCATACAAAATGATCTATTTTTGGAAAACTAATATTTCTTCCATAACTTCCAAGTGGGGTACTGGAGGATATTTTAATTTGGTAAGTTTAATTATCTTTTAATATTGGACAAATCTTCAAATAACCGAAATCTTTGACACGCCCCTTCTGTTACATCCCATACAAATGACCGAATTCACCCTCGTTGTTTTACAAACAAATCTTTTCGATGTATCAACATTTCAGCCATATTTTGCGAAAAATGTACGCTTTTGAGGGTTTGACTCAGGTATAAATATGGATTATATCGGTTGACCCCTTCTGCCACCTTCCATACAAAATTACGTATTGTAGAAAAATTAATATTTCTCACATAACTTTCGAACGGGCATCCAGATGATATTTAATTTTGACCAGTAAATTTTTCTTGTAATAGTAGGCAAAACCTTAAAATATTTCGTCACATTGTTCACTGCTCTCAGCACATATGTTCCGGTGAACCTTCAAAAAATGTCAATAAATACTGACGAAAAACCTAAATCCCCAATCCTTCCACTAATCGGAATTATAAAATTCGTCTACGTATTCATACCTGTTGCGACGAGTATTTTATGTGTACTAAAAATGTCATCTCTCTGGAGATAGAAAAAAGTTTTCATCACGCTCTATATTCATAATATAAAAATTTTATCTTAAAATCTGAACCTGAAGTGCCGAGAACGATCTGTGTACAAAATCTCTCTATCACTAAAATACTGTTTTGCTACGCTCTCTCCGAACACTGAGCCAAAAATAAAATTCGTCTGCATATTCATATTAGTGTTGTCGAGAACTATCTCGTATCTCCCTATGACTACAATATAGTTTTGCCACGCCCACTGATCCAAAATTTAAATTTTATCTGCCTATTTACTATCTAAGTATCAAATTGTATCTTTATAGGATTAAACATAGTTTTGCCACACCCCCTTCGCCCACTGATCCTGGAACCGAACAACGGATCGCCCGCATGGTATTCGCGTGTATTAACAACTATGCCACGGCTGGTCCCAATACCCAATGCGTTGATTTACAGATGTCAATCCGTTTGTCTGCCCCCCGATTACAGCCGTAGTTTAAGAGCTATCGAGCTGAAATTTGGTATGCAAGCTTTTATCCTCTAAGCGGAAGTTAAGTTCTAAGATCAGAAATATCGGACAAAAACTACTACCACCTCCCAAACAAACTCCACATTTTTGGGTGAGTTAAAGAGAATTAGGTTACACATGATTTGAATTGTCTGAAGTGTATTTTGCTTTTGAAATTTAGTTCAAATACTAAATTTATCAATAATACTGCAATACTTGACAAAATACTTATGATTTTGAATACTTATTTTTATCAATATTTTTACGAATGGCGAAGGGTATCTGAGTTTCAGCATAATAGTAATTAAATATTAAATAATTAATAAATATTTGCTATCGTGTAGCTTAATGCGCTCAGAAATGAACTAGTACTTTTGTTTTTTAAAAAGAAAGAGATAGTGGGATTTGGGGAGATTTGGAATTTTATTTATGGATTTTTTTAAATACATAAATTAAATAAGAACTTCACGAATTAAAGTCGCCCCTAGCAATGTGCAAAAATAAATTATTCCCGTGACATTATATCACAGTTATATTTATTCACTCATATCTCTAACTTGTGCTATAATTTCGCACATTCATGTTTTATTCGCTGCAAATTGTTAACATGCCAATTTATCAAAGTTCATTAACAGTTCGTCTATTTAATTAACAACAAATTAAATAATATGTATGGCAAAAAAATCACTCTTTTCGTAATTTCATAACTTACGTTGTTGGGCCCATACCGTTGAACACATTAATGATGTGAGCACAATTAGAAGGAATTTGAACATTTTGTATGTTTTGTGTGTATGTGTGTTTATTTGTTGATGATCTTTCTCTACGCGATGAAAGTAAAAGTTTTCTAATTAACACTATTCTTTGGCTATTGTTATCGCTCAACACCACAAAACATTTATTAACACCTTCAACTTCTCCAGACAAAATTTTAACCAAAGCGAAAGCAAAACCAATGGACAAAATATGTAAATATCTTCGATTTATAGTAAAAACAAAACAACAACACAATTTGTAACAGTCACTCAGATGGAATTTGAAAAAATTTCACTTCAAAATCCCTTTAAAATTGGGTCGTGACCCGGTTTCATCCGGTTAAGTTTAATGTTGTTTTTTCCGAAGAATAACGACGACCGACAACAGCGAGTGTAACGAGAACCTTTGATGAATTTTTAATTTAATTTCTTTTTTGTTGTTTTGTGTCTTGATGTAGTTATTTCTTGTGTCTGGCTTAAACAGTTCTTGTTGTGATTCCTCAACTTGACTTGAAGAATTTCTTGTTTGTTGGACGGCGGTTGGTTACTTGGTCGTTGTTGGCCACCGATGATTGTTGATACAACTTTCACGCGATTCACTTTAGAAATGAACTGAAATCTGAATGGGTTCAGCATTTTAACCAGCTTCGACAGAAATACAAGAAACGTTTTCATTATTTTTCTTTTCGACGTCTCTTTATCCAGTGTCGCTGCTGCTGCCACTTCTTCGTAGTGCGCTTATCCATGTATGGAAAGGTAAACAAATGTTGGCGAAGAAAGAAAGAGTGCGTGCTTGTGTTTTCTTGGCTATGTGTAGTGGCATGGAAAGGCCATCATGATGTAGGTATGTGTGTGTGTGGAAGAAAGAAATGTAATGTATGAGAATGTGTAATTGGTTTGTGAGCATCCATCCAGTGAAGAAGGGGTTATGCATAAAAGATGTGTGACTGCATTAACCCGTTTAGAGATGAATTGTAGGTGGTTTTGGTATGCTTTTAAAAAATTACAAGTTTAAAAAATGAGCGATTCACAAATAATATTTTTTTTTTTAAATTTATGAACTTCTATAAATTAACAAATAAATTGCAGTACTCAGGGCGTGGTCTGACTGGCAAGACTGCGAAAGCCAACATCTTTGATTCAGTGCCGGAATAACCAAAATTAATGTTGCTTACTTAAAGGGTTAATATCAAGCGTCGATCTTATACGCTCTATAAACTAATCGTTACCCCAAGTAACTCCTTAATCTGGTCAAACTAACAACGTTTCAATAAGTCAAATGTTATCTCTCTATGACTACAGATAGGTAATAAAAAGGTCACCCTCGGCTTTCGAAAGCAGCTCCCTATTTAAGAGCTTATTTGAAATATTAAGGCTTTTAGCTCGTGATACAGCTTTCAGATAGAGAGTCGGGCTCGCGTTCCGAGAGCCCATTTGAAATTGTTTAGCTCTTGGCTCGCAAGCCAACTCCGTAATTATATTCATAACTGTTGCGTCGAGTATTTTGTCTCTACCAAATTTTATCTATCTGGGGATAAAAACATTTTCGCCACGCCCATCTGCCTACTGATAGAAAATACAAATTTCGTCGGTAAATTTGAAACTATAGTGCCGAGAACATCTTGAGTGCCAAATTGTATACCTCAACGGCTAAAATACAGATTGGCTGCGTCGCCCACTCATCGAAATTGTGTAATTGTAGTGCCGAGTTATATCTATATATCAAATTTTATCTACCCAGGGCTAACATACAGTTTTGCACACGACCCCTGCGCCCACTGATCTATATTAAATTTTGTCTACATATTCATATACATATAATTTGTGCAATTTGAATATTTTTAAAATTTTGAAATAAAAAAAATGGTAATTGAAAATATCAGTGTTCGTATTGCCTCGCACGCGAGCTGCTCTTTCAATAAAAGCCAGCTCTAAGATAGGGAGCTGGTCTCGTGCGCCGATATTCTATTGGAAATTGTTGGCTTTTGGCTCGCGAGCCAACTCCCAAATTATGATCCGGGCTCGCGAACTGAGATCTCATTTGTAGCTTTGGCTCAACCGACAAGAACCGAAAATAGCGAGCCAATACGTTTAGTACCAACCAGTAAAAAATAATTTTTTGGTACGGTACATTTTCTTTTTCCCACAATAAAAGTAATTTTTTTACAATAAAAAAAACTTTTTAGTACTAGAAGCACTTCTGAAACAATAAAATATTTTTTTGAAACAATAAATGTACAATTTTGGTGCAGAAAAAGTACTTTTTTGGTACTATAAAATTATTATTGTCCCAAATATAATTTTCTGTTCCAATAAGTACTTTTTTTTGTACCACAGTACTTTCATAGTACTAAAAGGTACTTTTACTGCCCAAAAGTATTTTTCTGTTTCTGGGTTTACTCATAGTATTACAAAGTACTTCTATTGTCCCAAAAGTACTTTTCTGTTCCAAAGTACTTTCATAGTACTAAAAAGTACTTTCCTGTTTTACGTATCAAATTATTTTTTTTATATAAGAATAACTTTATAGTACTTAAACGTACTTTTATGTAACTAAAAAGTACTTTTCTGCTCCAGAATACTTTTATAGTACTACAACGAACTTTTATTGTTCCAAAAGTACTTTTCCTTTCTAGAGACCTTATATAGTATTAAAAAGTACTTTAATAGTTCTAAAAACACTTATTTGTTCCACAAAAGATTTGTTTTGTACAATAGTACTTTTATAGCACTAAAAATTACTTGTATTACCCCAAAATTACCTTTACGTTTCAGAGTACTTTTAAGGTAGTGAAAAGTATATTAATAGTCCCAAAAATTATTTTCTGTTGAACAAAATACTTTTTAGTACAATAATATTTTGATAGTACTAAAGCGTTCTTTTATTGTCCCAAAAGTATTTTTCTGTTCAAAAGTACTTTTATAGTACTAAAACGTACATTAATTGTTCTAATAGTACATTTCTATTCCAGAGTTCTTTTATTTTTCCAAATCGTACTTTTCTTGTCTCAAAAGTATTTTTTGTTCCAGAGTACTTTTATAGTTCAAAAAGTACTTTAATAGTCCTAAAAGTACTTATCTTTTTCAGAGTACTTTTAAAGAACTAAAACTACTTTTAAGTCCCAAAACTACTTTTTTCTTCCGAAACGTGACTTTTATAGTACTAAAACAAACTTTGATTGTCCCAAAAATACTTTCCCTTTCTAAAGTTCTTTTATAGTACTAAAACGTACTTTTATTGTCCCAAAAGTACTTATCTGTTCCAGAGTACTTTTATAGTACAAAAAAGTACTTTAATAGTCTTATAAGTAGTACTACTTTTGTAGTACTAAAAAGTATTTTAACAGTCCCAAAAATACTTGTATGTTTCACAAAAAATTTTTTAACAGTTGTACTTTTATAGTACCAAAAAGGGACTTTTATTGTTCGAAAAGTACTTTTTTGTTATGGAGTACTTTTATAGTAAAAAAACCTTTCAAAAATAAAAGAAAAAATTTTAATTTATTGCGGCGTTGTATTTAATATTTACTACAAAATAAATTTTTTTTGAACTTAAATGGACATTCATACCTATGGACTACAACAGGTTTATATTATACTTTAATTAAATGGGTTAATTGTCCATTTATTTTGTTAAATGTTGTTTATGCCCTTTGGTGTTTTGTCACCAGTACTGGATATTGCAACAAAGAATCATTAAGGCGATTTCATGTTTGTGCAGTCAGCTTCTTAAACAATGTAAGTTAGGGGCATACGTTCCCCCATACCACCTGTTCACATTAGTTAGCAATGCATATGTTATGTCCCTACGGGTGTAGATATACTAGAGTGTAATGTAATAAAAGTTGAAAAGGTTCCTGCGGTGGTGTGACGAAGCTATGTAATTACGGCGATATGAAGCATGTGAAATCTTTTGGAATTTGGAGTAAAAACAGATCATCAGAAATCATTTTCCAATATATTTCAATGTTTTTAGTACAACAAAATAATTACGAAGGTTCATCTCTTTCCATCTTTCCAGTTCCTTGCTACCCTTTTATAGGAACCCCTTATTTTTTACTATTTTTTAACAATCTCGTGTTTACGTTCTTAACATCATTCATTCTTAGTGAATTTTCTTTTGTCCCATCTTTGCCGGTGGTGCTGTTTGTTGCCAGCAGTTGTCATCTGTTGTCGTTTGCACACGTGAATTTCAATGTCATCTGAGCAATCAGGGCACCAACCTTCTGCCCTTAGGGCGGTTCCAGTCACAGCTGACTTAAGTGTTAATTATCTTTTGTGAAATTGTTTGAGCTGGTGCTACTGCAAGAGTTGTTAGCCAGGCCATAAGAACGAAATGACTATGTATTAAATGATTTATTGTTGTTGTAGTTTTTTCTTTGTTTGTTTTGTTATGAGGACCGTTGAGGAGTTGCATGTTGGCTATGTATGTAGAGCTTAATTACTCGAAAATGCTAAGTAACTACGGGTAATCATGAATATGTGTGATTTGTATAAGTTCGTTAGGGGTTTAAGCAGTATATGGGAAATACCTTATCGTGCATATAAGAATAGTAAATTTTAGGCTCTGACTTAGAAAAATATTGCAATAGATTAAATGGATTTACATTTGTGGGTATGTGAATGTACTTTGTTTAGTACAGCGGTATCGACATTGATTTCATATAGCTTCAATACAAATGTGTCCTCAAAGACCATTTAAGACCATGCATCACCCTGCTGACGATTTTGTGTACGGGCTTCTCGAAGAGACTTTCGATTGAAGATATCTTTTCTTGGGGCAAGTTAAAAAGCTCATACCGCAGCAATCAATGTACGAACTGCTGCTACCTCCGATGTCTTGCATCTGTTGCAAATAGACACCAGATCCGAAGTAATGCGGAGTTGATGCTGCCACTTTTTCCTTTGATACTCGCTTATGTAAAATCATATCAAAATCGGAAACTTGGTGATCACTGATCAGTGTCTAATTTACTTGATTCGGTGAATACAAATGTTCACCTGATGTTTCATCTCTATTTTAAAGTTTACACATAACATCAAGAAAAAGTTTTTGGAAATGCTTCATTAGAATAATTATATTAATATATTTGATTCTTCTAGGTTTGATTTTTGTATGGGAGACCCCTTAGGGTGTGAAGATAAGGTATGTTCGGAAAAAATGTTAGGATGAAAAACTAGTAAGGTCATCAATTTTACCCCTCTAGGGGCACCATGGGAGCGGTAGATTCTGATTTCATAAAAAAATTACATAAAATATAAAAAAATTGTATGGCGACCACCTAAAAAGTTAATGATAGAGGGTAGATATGTTTTGAGAAACTGTTGGGGTTGCAAAAGTATTGGATGTCGATCATATATTTGACAGTCACATTTGGGGCAGTTAAAATGGCGGGATCAAAATTTATAAAAATGTAATTTTTGATTTGTTAAGTATGTTTGGGGAAAATGTCAGGAGAGAAAATGGATCGGTCATATATTTTACCCCCCTTAGGGCGACTCCGGGGCAGTTGCGGGGCTTGATGTGGATTTTTCTCCTTCCCCACCAACTTTGACTACGATGCTCTGACATTTGACCGCTACCCATGTTCCTCTACATGTGGCTCATGCATTTTTTTCCCAACCACACAAAATTAGGGCACCCTAATGAGCACCAGCCTACTTCCTATGCACATTGGTCGAAAATCGGATTTTCCTGGCCGAAATTCGAAAAATAAAATTGTACAATTCGTACTTTTTTGTAGTTATATATGAAGTTTACACTCCAAATAAGAATTCACATACTTTGAAAATTTTGGTGTTTCTTGGACCCAAACTTATGTTTAATCTCCTAACATCAGCAAACCCTTATCTTAAAAAAAAAAACTTAATTTCCCTTTGCACCCCATGAATGAGGTATGGGATAGCTTCTCGCGTTGTTGTGAATTAACACGCTTTCTATTTTTAGATTCACAACTAACGGCACCTACTTATTTATCGACGAATGCGAACGTCACTGTTTTGAGAAGCTCTTACTAGACACGATGATTAAATCGACGGTTAATACTGCGAAGTTGCTGTTAAACAACATTCGAGGGGAGCCGACAATGAAAGAAAATTTTATTTATTTTTTTCTTTTAAGATGACTGGAGCCAGGTTTGAACCTGCGATCTCCCGCATGGTAGTCGTGTGTTCTAACCACTATGCCACGGCCGGTCCCGGCCGTTAAAATTTGAAGTTTCTTTCATCGAATGGTCCGTTGAATTTATTCTTTCTTCGATAAAATATTTCGAATATTAAAAAATATTTGGTTTTCTTTTTGCAAAACTTAGCTCCTGATAGGCACAATACCAGTTTAATTTCAGCTTTATTTGAAAAATATCCGCCATTGTGCCTCCTTAGGCACAATATCGGTGGAATTCCAGAATTTTTTGGAAAAATTTCATCCATTTTGTATTCCCTATTGAGTTTTTTTTTTCTAAATTTGATTTAGATTCGAAGCCAGATTTAAAATTAGCGATCCCAAAAACCCCCTTAGGCACAATATCAGTTAAAAGCAAGCATTTTTTGTCCGCCATATTGTATCCTCCTCTTAGTTTTTTCTAAATTTTACTCCGGATCCGAAAACAGCGACCTCAAAGCCCATGTTATAAGCTCTTTGGAAGTCTCCTTACACCTGTAATTTACTTACTTTTGAAAATTTGGTTGATGGGACGCTCTCTAATGTAGTATTATATACTATAGCACTCAAAAATATAAGGCCAATTTGATATATATAATTTTTTAAAAAAAAAAAAAAATAATTTAAATCGTAACGTCCATATATTTTTTGGTGTATGGACAATTATTTGATACAGTCTATATGAAATAGTCAAATATTGACGTGTGTGGGCTGCGCTTCGGCCCCATTTTCCAACTTTATTCCAAATAGCACGTTCATATCTCTAGAAATTTTGGGGATAATAAAATTATCATTAGCGCTGTTATAATCGTTTCTTTTAATAGGGGCGTGGCACATTTCACCTTGGCGATAATTTGAGCTGTACCAACGACATATATACCAAATCACATATTCAAACATCTGACAGTTCATGAGATACAGGCGTTTAAAATTTCAAGTTGTAGGGGCAGTGCCACTCCCATTTATGTAATCACAACTATCAGCAGGTCACATTGTGAACACATTGTGAAATTTTCATAACAATTGGTTTGTTGGAAAAGCCGTCAGAGCGTTTTTTGAAATGGGGGCGTGGCACCGCCCACTTCCACCCTGACGGCAATTCTTACTGTACCAACAACATATATACCAAATCGCATCTTCATACCTCTGATAGTTCATGAGAAATTGGCTTCTTAACTTTAAAGATGTGTGGGCGGTGCCACACCCCTTTATCCAATGACAAAAAATTATAGTCAGGGACAATAGACAGGTCAACAGTATCAATTTTTAACATTTCAAGACACCGCCCACTTCCACCCTGACGCAAACTTATACTATTCCAACAACTTATCTATCAAATCACAACTTCATACTGATGTTTATTTATGATATATAGCCATTTAAAATGTCAAGTTATATGGGCGTTGCCACGCCCCTTTATCCAACCACAACCTAGTATTGTCAGATACTATTAACAGGTCATCAGTAGCACTTTGTAAAAGTAATCGTTCTATTTGAAAAGCCGTCAGAGCGATTTTTAAAAAGGGGGCGTGGCATCGCCCACTTCCACTCTGGCTGTAATTGGTACAGCACCAACAACATATATACCAAGACTCATCTTTATACCTTTGATAGTTCATGAGATATTGCCTTTTTAATTTTCAAGTTGTATGGGCGGTGCCACGCCCCTTTATCCAATTACAACAAAGTATATCAAAACCATAGTAAAGGGACTATCAACAGGTCATCAGTACCACTTTGTACAATTTTCGTGTCAATCGGAGCGACTTTTAAAAATGGGGCGTGGCACCGCCCACTTTCACCCTGGCTATAATTCGAACTGTACCAACAACATATATACCATATCACATCTTTATACCTGTAATAGTTCATGAGATATAGCCATTTTAAATGTCAAGTTTTATGGGCGGCGCACACTGGGGTATTGAACACCCAAAACGGAGATTAATTCATGGAAGAGTCCGATCTTAGCCAAATTTGGCACAGATGATCCTTTTGCTATAAGATCGATTGGTTTGAAGTTTTTAAGAAATCGGTCCATATTTACATATAGTCCCCATATATAAACTTATATGTACATATACTGTAGTAGAATCAAACCTTTATAAAAGCTACGGTTTGTGTCCAACCTCTTTGAAATTTGATATTGATTTATGTTTTAAATTTATATAAATGCTTATGTTCATATGTATACACACTTATGTATTTATGTACAGGGTGGACCAAAAGGCTGTATACATTTGAATAAGTATCTGCATATAGCAATCTCGGCGGGGTGGGCAGGAGGCGTTGGGAAAGGAAAGATCTGCCAATGGGAAATCAACATAACAGCTTCATTTAAAGTTGTTGCAAATCTAATGTAAAGCGTGCACAGAATGCTCACGGTGTCTAATCGACTGGTTGGTATCTTTAGTAACGGTCTCCGCTACAGGCGCAACATTCTCCTCTCTGTAGAATGGAAGTGGTAATTTTGGTTGCGTATTATTCAATAACGTACACTGAAGCTTAAATTTGAGGTTGATATTGACAATAGTGCTCTCAGATGGTGGATTATGCACACTACGTGTTGAGTGAAGGGCTCGAAAAATATATTTAAAAAAAAAAATATTTTTTGGAGACGCTGTTTCCACTTCATTTACTTCATGACAAAATGTCATACAATATCAAATACCAGTCAAATAACAATTCGCAATCAGTCACTTGTGTTTTGCAAATAAAACTATTTAAAAAACAAACCTCGAAATGAATCACATTGTATAAAAGAAACTTGTACTAGTTAGAAGGTATTTCTCTGAATTTAGCATTAACAACTAGTTTTAGTGCTTGTTATTAATCAAGTCTGAGTTAATTTTCCCAAATATATTGATATTTTAACGTTTTGAAAAAATTTGCTGTGACGGCTATAAACTCAAGAGTTGTTGTGAAATAACGTCATTTAACCATATTATAAATTTGAATATTATTAAGGCAAATCAGCATATATTGCCTTATGTAGGGTATAATTAAAAATTAATGGTCAACAACAAATTGCAATTCAGCAAAAAGAAAGAAAATTAGGCCAAATCAAACCAAACGAATTTTCCATCGTTTTCGCAGGAGTGGGTAACATCAAAATTTATTTAATAATACAAATTGGCGCAAAAACGCGCAAAATGTTTTTCTTGATTATGTAAGTACAGATGTTATATTTTACAAGTATGTTAATATTTCAACACGGTTTTACCCGGAACCATTTTAAAATTCTTCATACATTTCAAAAATACCTCAAATTTAGACCATTTTTCCAAAAATATTTAAAAATAATTATACTTATTTATTGTAAACAACTAATTGTTATTCCTGTTCTTCAAAAGCTGACGTTGAATGATCCATAACAATAATTAAGTTTTTAAAAGACTAAAAGGCAAAAACTTTCACTCCAAAATATCGATATTTCACTTTTCACTAACACATAAAAAAGTCGAAAAAATTTCCCAAGTTTGAGAGAGCATAGAACTTTAAATAAACAATATATGTAATTGATTTTAGTATCTATTGAATCAGTATCCTGTGTACAATAACTGCGTATAAAACTTTTTTTAATTAATCTCCGTTTTGGGGGTCCCATACCCCACTGTGCGGCGTCACGCCGCTTTATCTAATCACAGCCAAGTATACCACAACCATAGTATAGTGACTATCAACAGGTCATCAGTACCATTTTGTGAAATTTTCGTATCAATCGGTCGTCAGACCGATTTTTGAAAAGTTGTAGTGGCACTGTCCACTTCCACACTGGCCGTAATTCATACTGCACCAACAACATATATACCAAGTCTCATATTTATACCTCTTATAGCTCATGAGATATAGCCATTTTAAATGTCAAGTTTTAAGGACGGCGTTACGTCCCTTTATCTAATCACAGCCAAGTATATCACAACCATAGTATAGGGACTATCAACAGGTCATCAGTACCACTTTGTAAAATGTTCGTATCAATCGGTCGTCAGAGTGATTTTTGAAAAGGGGTAGTGGCACTGCCCACTTCCACACTGGCAGTAATTTATACTGCACCAACAACATATATACCAAGTCTCATCTTTACACCTCTAATAGTTCATAAGATATAGCCGTTTTAAATGTCAAGTTTTAAGGGCGTTGCTGGGCCCCTTTTTTAATCACAACCAAGTACAGCAGGGGACTATCAACAGGCAACGCTACCACATTGTAAAATTTACGTTTCAACCGGTCTATTGGAAAAGCCGTTAGAGCGATTTTAAAAATGGGCGTGGACCGCCCACTTCTACCAAAAACAATTTCATACCTCTGATAGTTCATGAGATATATCCATTTTAAATTGTATGGACGGTACCACGCCCCTTTTTCCAATCATAGTATCACTTTGTAAAATTATGCGTATTAATCGGTCTATTAGAAAACCGTTAGAGCGATTTTTGAAAAGGAGCGTGGCAACGCCCTGTTCCGCCCTGGCCTTAATTTAAACTGTTATAACAACATATATACGAATTATAATCTTCAAACCTCTGATATCTCATGAGATACAGACGTTTGAAGTTTCAAGATCTTAGCCAGGCCCACTGATCCGAGATCCCACCCATTTTATGTTAGTTTGTGAATTTTACTGCCAGATGTAGCCACAAGGCGATTCAAGGCGACTGGTGAAACAGTTCTCCTGATTTTTCTTTTTCAAAAATAGGGTACAATGGGCGTGGCCACAACCACTTGATATATTAAATATTCAAGTACCCTTTTTTTCACCACCGACAACACAGCTGTGAAAATTAAAAAAAAATCGCTCCAGCTGTTCCCAATTCTATACGGTACATAAAAAATACAAGCAAACAAATAAATCAACAAATCCACAAACACACACTCATTTTTGTATACATATAAAGTATAGATTAGTGCATGACTCAAGCCAGATATTTATTTCCCGTGGTAATTTGACAAATGAATACCGCTTAATATCATCATCATCTTCATGCACATCTAGAATACAAAGCAGATAATGTGAGTCTACTTCCAAAAACCCAAAACAATGTCAAACCTTTTCTGGACACGACAAATAATAATAACTTTAAAAATTATAAACAAAAGAATTTTAATGAATTTGCCATGTCATACATAAGCACACGGATAATAAAGCAAAATTGTGAGAACACAAGACAAGTGTTAAAAAGTCATTCATCTTGCGGTGTAAGACAATTTCATAAAGGATTATTAAAAGTCTCCCCAAACCAAATATGGCATATGGCACATGATTTATTTCGGCGGAAGAATGCAAGACTGGAAACAATGCACTAATTATTGTCATTTTTGTTTTAAAGATATGAATAGGTACACATCATTATAGCTTTAAACGACTTAAGCTGGTGTACGTGTGATGAAGTGTTATTATTGTCCTTTTCAGAAGAATATGATGTTTGAAAGTAACGATTTTTTTTGTTATGTTTATAGTACTTAAAATGTATGGCATATGATAAAATAATTTGTTGTAGAATACAGTTGTTTTCATTAGGAATAACCTATTTTTTTTGTAAAAAATTTCAGTATTTATGTTTTCTTAAAGTTATATACAAATTGTATACTTACTACTATAAACATAACCTTGTTATTTCAAACTGAGACATTTATGGTATCATAACTAAGTTGTTGGTTGTTATATTTTAGAAGAAACTGTATGAGCACCACTGAACTTCAATGAGCTATGGCATACTTTTAGGCTCCTTACTTACTTATGGTGTACAGTCGTGGTGCGATTAAAGATACGCGCAATAATGAATATGTATCTCTGTAAAGGTGGTACTCAAACTCTACTTGATTAATAACGGCATGTTTTTGTCAAATTTAAGGGGAAATTATTTATAGAAAATAGAGCCGTATATGCTAATAAAATGCAACTACAATCGTCTATTATCAACAAATACTAAAACTCGAAGGTATTAAATGAAAATTGTCAAATTGTATGTTTTTTTATATAATATTATTTTTTTCCTTTTTAATATTTTTATGACAATATTTTTTTATGTTGGTTTTCAATATGAAAAAAGCTCCAAAATTTAGAAATAAACAATTCCTTTTAACTAGTTTTAATGCCACTGCTTTACTCTATAACATACTCGAAGATACACCACCTGTTATGTGTTTACAATTTCCCTTCGTTCAAATTCTCATACACCTTAATTCTCATTTACGTTTCAGTTGAGGTCATGCAAAACCACAATTACCTATAAATGAAAGATGAGAAATAACCCTGAACTTTACATTAAAGGTAGACAGGTAAGTGATGACAACAAGTGGTCGTCCACAACACAACAGCAATATGTATTGTGTTCTACAAAATATTTACGGCTGCTAGTAAATCTGGACCAGTTTTTAAATGAAGATTTTTTATTATTAATGATTTGAGAACTTTTCCGTTGTGTAGTAAACCAGTTGAAAATGTAAACAAAAGTTATAATTGGGGTACAGATGTATAAAATTCGCTTGTCAATCAATGAACGAGCATGTACTTGTTTTAGGACAAACGCGGAAGAGTTTCTAGAGTCGGCATAACAATGCTTAATGTACTAAGTAGTTTATCCTGAAGATGTTAAAGTATATTTTTAGTTACATATTAGTATTTGAATGAATACATTGAATATTGTTTATATGTTATTACCGCTTATATGAAAAATACGTTTTTTTTTCGACCATTTCCCTATGTTTGTTTGGTATAAAGGGTGACTGTGTATTAAAATATCGCATATATTAAAAAATTGTCCAAAACAAAATTTTCCATTAAAAATCGAGAAAACTCATATATGAATTCATATGTACCAATAAATAACATCCGGTATAATCAGATATTACAGCTGTTATGTAAAGTTAAAAATAAATTACACCCGATAGAATCAGATATTACAACTGTTATGTAAAATTAACATATAACTGTAGCAGTAATATTGAACCATAATTCTAACTAATTTCTTCAACCAAATAAAATTCTTTAAAAGTTACTTTATATATAAAGAAATTTAAACATAGAATAGTTAAAAATTATCTTGAAGATTACACATAATATCAAGAAAACGTTAAATAAGATAGGTAAAATAGGGAATTGTGGGAAAAAATACCCTCCATGTGGGTCGGTCATAGATTTTACCCATGTAGGAGGCATCATGGGATGGCATCATGGGAGCCAGGAGCTGATTTAATAAAAAAATTATAAAAAATAAGAAACAAATTATGGGGACCAACTTAAGGGTTGAAAATAGAGGGTTGATGGATGTTTTGATAACTGTTGAGGTAGCAAGAATATTTAAACACATTTTTTTTGTAAGTAGCCTGAAATAAGACATATTTTGAGCAAGCTATAACCTTATTGAAATATGACTTTTCTACACTTTTACTATACGTCTCGTCGGGTGATGGTATTTATCAGTCAGTTCTCCTGATTGAAATTTCTGTACTGGTTGAATTCATTTTTGTTAATGCCAATACTTACTTAATTTCCCTTTATACCCCATAAATAAGATTTGGGATAGCTTCTCGCGTTGTTGTGAATTAACATGCCTATTTTAGATTCAGAACAAACGGCACCTACTTGTTTGTCGACGAATGCGAACGTTACTGTTTGAGAAGCTTTTACTAGACATATCGATTTACTCGACACTATACTGCAACATTGATGGGGCCGGCAATGAAAGACTGGAGCCGGGAATCGAACCACGGATCTCCCGCATGGTAAACGCGTGTTCTAACCACTATGCCACGGCCGGTCTCAATGGAAATGCCAACAGCTGGGGGGAAAAATTTTAATCAGTGGGCCACATTTTCAAAATTAATCAAGTTTTAAAGTTATTTTCTTAAAGCTGGTCATCACGATCTCCGAGAGTAATACTAATATTCCTTTATACACCTCCCCTTTTATTTTATTCAACTAGTGAAGCTACATATATTTCTGCCGCTTTTGTTTTGGCACAATTTTTTATTTGATGCAAATAATTTATTATTCTTTAAGTTTTTTTTCAACCTCTAATTTTATGTAATAACATTTGTCAACAATGACTTTCATTTCAGCCTAATGACAAATATGTCTGTGGCGTTTTATGGATAGTTTCTTACCCAGCGGCGGAAATCATGAGAAGGAAGGTCTTCGTTCATGAGTTTGAAGGCCTTCTTTTGGATCCGGTATGCCTTCCTTGACCTTCTTTCTTCCTTTCTTTTTTTACATTGGAAAAGAAGGCCTTCCGTCGCCGGTTTCCATAACAAGGCCTTATGGATGCTTTCTATAAGAAGGCCTCATATAAACTTTCTATAACAGGGCCCTATGGAAGCTTTCTATAAGAAGGCATTATGGAAGGCCTGCATACACATGAAAAAATTATGACTTGCAAATAAAAAAAAAACTATACAGTGCACCCTCAAATTATTTATTTTTTGCGAGCGCAACGGTAATTTTTAGATATTTCTCACTTCTATTTATTTTTCTCTATATTTACATTTTTTCCCAACGACAGTAAACATTACCCAGCGCCGGAATTTGAGAGGCCTTCCTCATATAATGCATGCAGTAGTCATTATTTGGGAATAACATTTCAAATAAGAAATACAGAACGCATGATTTTTCATCAGATTTAGACATTTTATGTACTGACCTGCCAAAGACATGTAAAAAGAAGGCAGAGGGATTTCATACACATCCCCTCTCGCTTCCAAATATAAGGGGTATTGGATGTCTTCCAAATGGAAAAAATTGTTAATTTCCGTGGAAGGGGTTTTTTTAAACAGTGTATCATTAGTTTCAACCACACAATTCGAATGCATCTTCATAGGCTAGACAGTAGCATGACTGACTAACAATCACGAGGTAGTGGGTTCGCTTCCAATACCCCTTATATTTGGAAGCGACAGGGTATGTGTATGAAATCCCTATGCCTTCTTTTGGGCCTCTGGCAGGCCTTCATAAAAGTTGAAAAAAAAAACGTATTAACAATTCTTTCCATTTAGAAGGCATACAATACCCCTGCTATTTGAAAGCGAGAGGGGATGTGTATGAAATCCCTCTGCCTTCTTTTTACATGTCCATGTCTGATGGGAAAATCATGCGTTCTGTATTCCTTATTTGAAATGTTATTCCCAAATAAGGACTACTGCATACATTATATGAGGAAGGCCTCTCAAATTCCGCCGCTGGGTAAATGTTAGGAAATAACTTAAACACGCGGACACAAGTTCGCTACGGAAAATACAACGAAATATTTCCGTCTCTTTCGTTCATGGTATAATCAGTTTTGAGAACTTAAACACTTTTCGTTAATTTTATCAGAAATATTTTAACAACAAAAGCTTTCGCAACGATAAAACCGAAATACAGAGTGTATGATTTTTATTATTACAAAATTTGTTGATGTTTGATAGCAGTAATTGTTATTCTTGTTATGTGCGAATTCCAGTGGTCCAAAATAAAAAGTGATAAATCCACTGGGGTGTGAACTCTCAATTGCAATGACTTTATTATAAATATATTTGTTTCATTGAAAAACTGAAACAGGATCAAAACATCAAGGTCATAAATTACAAGCTGTCAAGGTACAAGATCTATATATATAAAGATGAATTGCTGTGCGTTAGTCTCGTTAAAACTGAAAAACGGCTGGACCGATTTAAAAAAAAAAGTTTTGTTTTGTTCGTTATAGTTTCCGGATGGTTTAAAACCAATTTTTTTCCAAAAATTGGCGGTGCTACACCCCCTTTTCAAAAATCGCTCTGACGTCTTTTCCAATAGACCGATTGATACGAAAATTTTACAAAGCGGTACTGATGACCTGTTGATAGTCCGTGGCTATACTAGATTGTGATTCGATAAAGGGGCGTGGCACCGCCCATACAACTTGAAAGTACAAAAGGCTATATCTCATGAACTATCAGAGGTATGAAGATGTGATTTGTTAGATATGATGTTGTTGCAGTATGTATTAAAGTAAGGGAGGAAGTGGACTGTGTCACACCCCTTTTAAAATACACAGTTATAACTGTCAAAATTCCAAAGTATATTGCAGTTCGCCTAGAGATATGAACAGTAAGGTGGGCCAATTTTTTTATTCGCAAAAATCGTAACCAAAATCGGAATCCTCGATGAATTGTTTGAAAATTTCACCAATAAACTTTGTGTCTAAAATCAATTCCTAGCCCCTGTTGGGATGCCTGAAGATTTCAGATAGAGATTTTTTTGTTTTTTAATGAGCACAAACCGAAAACTTCAAATATATGTATATTTTTTAAAACCTTCTGCGTAAAACTGACTTCCCAACAAACTTAATGAGGTATTACAGAAGCAAATCTATGTATTGGAGATTAAGTTTTTAAAAACATTTTTCAGAATATTGGGAAGAATCCCAAACACTATCAAAAATATACCATTCTCTTCGTCTTGGTCTCCAAACATCGGCATGGTAGGTAAAAATTAGAGCCGGGGCCCATAGTTCTGAATTTGTCGATAATTGCTCATTCACTAAAAAATATCTCCACCGGAAATTGTAATGCTTCTTAGCGCGAACTAGGAATTGATTGTAGAAATAAAGTTTCTTCGATTACCACGTTTTTTTCAACGCGAAAAAAATTGATCCGCCCTAATGAACAGGCTATTTTGAACTTAATAAGTAAAAAGTTCCGAGGCACTGCTCATGCACTTTAATATTTGACTTTTAAACTGTATCAAATATTGGTCCGTACACCAGGCAGTTGAGGACATATAGTAGCTGCGCAGACTAAAACAGTGATATGCCTATATAAGATCCAACTGTTCACAAATAAATTAATATTGTAATATGTTGTCAATTGTATAATTTTTTCTTCCTAATTGATCCAAATCTGCTTTCTGCTTTGCTAGCTTATAATTAACGAATAAAAACAAATATTAATTAAATTATAATCTTATTTTTATGCTGTGAAAATAAAATTATACATTAAGTGTCAGTTATGTCAAGCTTGCTCTCTTTGATTATATTGCCATCTTCGAATTCGTCTTCATATTCTTCATATTTTGTCATATTCTTCTTCATATTTTTGAAGCGAAGGTTGTTTAGATAAATGTATATACATTTAATAATCGCAAGATGTTATTAAAGATTATAGTTGAGCAGATCACATGCTGTTTTTGAAAGTTAATTTTATGCTGGACAAACTTGAACTTTTTTTAAACTTTAAATCAATTTGACTAAAGTGAAAAATTATAAAATTAAATATGCATGTAAACAAGGTGAATTATTTCCTATTTATCTTTCTTTTTTCAAAACTTATTATAGGGAATTATTTAAGCTTACTATGGGTAAGATTATCCATTACAACTTTTTTTTTAAATTTGTTATATTTTTATAAAAACAGCGTATGACAAAATACATATGTTGCACTGCACTCAATTGTTTTCAAATCTATACTAAAAATTTTTAACTTTGTCGGTCCAATAACTTTACAAAAATAGAATTAATTTCTGGTTACTTTGATGTGTTTTTAATTTTTGTGTAACGACAAAAATGGTAAAACACAAAGTAAAAAAAAATAATTTTGGCCACGTATTTCCTCAGAGGGACCATTGTGCAGTGAACGATCACTTGATTTTGTTATTTCTCCTGTCATTGCAAATCATTGGGAGAAAAAATGGTTCCAACACGACGGCGTAACATGCCATACAGAGCGTGAGACCATCACTTGGTAATGGACCATCAAAGATTAATAAGAGTGTAAAACAAAGATAGTATTCGGAAATATTCTTGATCCATGGGAGAAGAAGACATGGAAAAAGAAGTTTTTATGGCTAAAGGCAGGCATCTTCGATCGAAATTTTCATTTGAGGTCAATGGGCGGAGAAGGCATAACAAAAGTGTTTTATATGATCAAAGAGATAGTGAGTATACAGACGTTTCCCGCTACTACAGATCAAAATAAAAAATTGAATTTGAAAATTGATCTTTAGCGGAATGTATGTTTCCATTTTGTGGAAGAAGTGGTTTTTCGCCCTACATACAGAAAAAACTTAATCTACATGTCGGCACTATAGATATAATTTTGGTGATGAACTTTTTACTATCGTCATACAGTCTATAATATTTAGCATTAAAAAAAATAAAACTTAATTGGTTAACTTCCATGTTAAGGAGTTACTTGAAATTAGTTACATAAGGTAATAAATTCAATATATTATTGTCGAGCCTAAGTGCCGTTTT
Source organism: Muscina levida (assembly GCA_964034835.1). Taxonomy (NCBI): domain Eukaryota; kingdom Metazoa; phylum Arthropoda; class Insecta; order Diptera; family Muscidae; genus Muscina; species Muscina levida. The sequence goes on along the minus strand of OZ035880.1, from coordinate 48,350,381 downwards.
CAAAGTACTTTGTAGACCAACAAATACATACATTAGCGTTTATATAGCGTTTAGGATGGTAAGAAATATGAAATATATTACAGGTTAATATGCAATAGCGAAGCATTGCCAGGCCCACTAGTATAAAATATATATCACATAAGCAATAGAAATGATGCAGCCTTCAATAGAATTTTACACAATGCCTATCTTTGTGTCCTGTTTATTATAGTCACACATATATTGATTACCAATTGACCACAAGTACGTCATAACAGAAATAATTTGCACACATTTCGGCCATATATTTCAAGGATGGCATATCCATATTGTTTTACTATATACAGTATAATTAACACTTTGCAAACTGTTAATTGATATTTCAATGTTCCATCGGAAAGAATAATATAAACATTGGTTAACTACGGAAATTACTGCTGTGAAACACTTCCCTTGCCGAGATGTTGTTTGTAATTAGTTTATGACGTTATTGTTTTTTTTTCTGGCGCTAGACTTTAATTATTTGGCTAAATATTTTGTTGTCTTAAATTATTATTATTGAATGACTTTTACTTTTTTAGGACACTATTATTATTTTTTAAATATTTCCCTGTTGATTGTTTACTGTATTTGATAGTTTGTACGTCATTTTAAAAATTACTTAAAAAACGGTTTTTATATAACAACTGTTTTAACAAATAGTTCGAAAGACGCAAAAATGGTTTTAGGCATCTATAGTGGTAATATGTACTATGTATGAGAACTATGTACAGTGCAACTTCGATATTACGAACTTCGTTATAACGAAAAACTCAATATAACGAATTTTTAGCTGAGACCCTTGAAAAAACCTTTTTATTGCAAAGTTTTTCATACAAAAATGCTCTATAGCTATAACGAAAAAATTCTGATCTATAAAGCCTCTATATAGCGAAGTATTTTTTCAAAAGCCTCTATACAACGAAATTATAATTGAGTAATACATACATATAACATTTTAAGTGTGTAAGTCATTATCAAAAGCCTCTACATAACGAAGTCTTGAACTATAGCCTCCATACAACGAAGTCAGAATAAAGCATAAAGCAAAATTAAATTTTAAGCAAAACGGGGAATTCCCTTTTAAAACCAACGAAAGGTAAATGTCTTTGCAGGTTAATATGTAAAGCGCCACAAATTACATAGTCAGTTCTGTTTTGGTTCTTTGTCAAAATGAGTGTATTAAAGCGTAAATCAATTTCTATACGAGAAAAAACAAACAAAAATTACACAATATTTTACTAAAATAAAAAAATAATAAAAACTTAATTTTTTATTTACCTCTTAAATAGTTAATTTTTATTATTTTACTAGTATGTTCGTGTAAAATAGAATTCGGACAAAAAAAAACTATAGTTATAACGAATTTCTTTCGTATTTCTTTAAATTTCGTTATACCAAGGTTTCACAATGCATATGTATAACGAATCAATAGCTATAACGAAGTATTTTTCGGTCCCCTCTAGATTCGTTATATCGAAGTTTCACTGTATAATAGTGAATAAATTCTATTGATTTTTTTATTGATATAACTATTATGAAATTATTAACAAACTGCATTACCTATTAGTTTTGAGCTGGTAGCAATAACATCATTAGATTTCTGTTTTTAATATAAAGTTTATATAATCTTAGCATTTGTCAATGGTTATAAATATGTATAGTCAATAAAAGCGAATTTGGTTAGGGAATAGTTAATTAATAATAATAATAGAACCCGTACAGAGTTTTCAGTCTGGCGTTCAGACTGACTGATAAATACCCTCACGTTATGTATTACATTGTTTAACTCTCGAATTATTAAATGATTTCCTTCGATGATTTCCTTTTTGTGGAGCCTAAACAGGTCGGAATACGACTATCGGTCGTATGGCCAGACGTTTACAGATATATAGGAAAACTGTAGAAAAGGTTACAGCCAGCAAATGTAAAAAGTTCAATTTAATATATCTGGGTATATGGTCATCCTGAATGGAGGTGTCAACTGAAAATCGAGAAAAATTTCTCTAATTAATTCGCATAAAAACACAAAATAAATCATCATTTCTAATGGGTGAGATAAGCCTTCCGGTTTCATAGGTTGCATCTTATTTGTCTACTATTAGAAAAACCAGCATGAAAGTTGCAGTCGAGAAACCCGACTTACATACACCCTCACTCTCAGAAAAACATAAAATTGTCTAGTTAATTGTTATTATTACCGGATTTTTAAAGTGGGCGGAGTGGCAAATTTGTATGGGAGGTACCAGAAGGAGCGTGGCTAGACTTCAAGACTAGACTGGACTTCCAGAATGGAACATTTATATGAGAAGTACCTGAAGGTGTGTAACTAGACTTCCCAGAATAGATTGATCCGCTTGTGTAATTACCAGGGCAACCGGAAATATGCTACAGCATGTTTTTTTTACAACGAGATATTAACAAATGGGTAATGTATTTACACGTTTCATGGTCCTACAAGTGTTTTGAGACCTATTTTTTAGAGCATATTTTACCCATAAGGTCATATTTCGGAAAATTTTAGTTTTAGGAGCATAATTTTAACAAAACGTCCTTTTTTAAAGCATAATTTATGTTTTTTAGGTCATATTTTTTCAAAAATATCCCTTTTTAAGCATATTTGGTGTTTTTGCCATTAATTTTTTTGTTCGTATAAACAAGTGTCTTTGCAACTTTCGTTTTTTAAAATGTAACAGCCAAATCATGTTTTATTGCGCATAAAACACGATTTTATTTTATTGCGCATAAAACACGATTTTAGGGCATATTTCCGGTTGCCCTGGTAATTACCCAAGATTTTGCGCTGTAGAGTAAGACATGTAGAATGAGAATCTGGTAGAGTTAGACCTTTGTTCGTCGAGAGAGCTCTTTGACATTAAATCGCTTGCTCAGCGCATAGTAACAGCGGTTTGCGATCAATACTCTTCTTTTGATTTCCAGGCTGATATTTTATTTTTGTTTATGGCGGAGCCACGGTAAGCAAAATCATCTCCCACTTCAAAGTTATAGTTGTCAACGTTTACGCAGCGTCCCAAACGAGTAGACTCTTTGTTCGTTGAAACAAATAACTTAGTTGTGTCCTAATTAATCACCAGACCCACTTCTGCCGACTGCTTTTCAATAACATCAGTAACATCCCGCGGTCCTTGGCTAATGATATCTATATCAACGGCATACGCGAGCAAAATGTGACTTTTGTAAAAGATGGTATCATTCCTGTTTACTGCAGGCTTCCGCATGATCATCTCCATTTCGTTGTAACAGAGATCGCAAGACAGACTATCGCCTTGTCTAAAGTCTCGCTTGGTAGAAAAAGGCTCAGTTAGATTTTTGCCAATTTTTACTGAAGACTTCGCGTCAGTCAGTGTCATCCTGCAAAGTCGTATTAGCTTCGCGAGGATACCAAACTCAGCCATAGCATCTAACAATTTCTGTCGTATCGGACTGTCGAATGCAGTTTTCTGCCTCTTACAATTCCATTACTTTATTTTGGAATATATTAATCCTGATAAATTTCATAAAAATCAGTAAGGGTTTACTCGAGTTATCCTGCCCACCAGCTAGCTAACTACCTTGTTGCCCAGACTTAATGGCCTTCCTTCATTGACGATACCATAAATGTAAAGGATGGGCGAGGAGATGCACAAAATTAACCGAAACATCTGTCATGCCGTCATTGAACATTTTCGCTCAAAGTTGCAACAGTGCGAAAATAATTAAGTGTAACATATTGATAATTAAATTTGTAAAAAAAATAAGCGCCTATTTGTGTACTTCCATAATAATTAAACAGTTTTTATGTCATATTATTTATTATCTTCCGTATATTATATATTATTTTCATGAAAACCACATAAGGGCGAAATTCGTAGAACGTCTCCTTCAGCTACTACCGTGGTTTTAACCCTTATCCTGTTTTAATGGGTCAAAATTGCCCAAACCGTTTTTGAGTTCTTATAACTTTGGCCGTTCTGAAAACTGATTCGTGAAATTATCTGACAATTATTTTTTTGGCCTAAATATGGTCTTAAAAGTTCAATTAAGTTACAAAGTTACAGATACTGCATTTATGGGTCAATATTGCCCAATACAAATATCAACGAAATTTTTAGCTATGTTTTACTTTTATAGCGATTTAGGCATATCTTAGTTAAATATATTAGCTGGAATTTTTTTCAACAGTTATTATATCCATTTAGTTTTCAAGAAAACTGAATTCTGGTAGACGAAATTTCAACAAATGCATTTTTGGGCGCTCTTGTCTTAGCTCGTTCGTATTTCGATCTCGTGGTGTGGCTAGCAAGATTGTGAGATGATAAGAAGGGCAGGCCAATATCGAAGGCAACGATTTCAGAATGTACTCCGTGTTCTCCTTTCGATAAAAAGTCAGACAGAAATTTAGACAAGCGTGAGATAAACTAGCTCTTATAAGTGGTATCGCTGGGAAGGAAATTTTAGAATAATTTGTTACTCCTGGCGAAAGTAGGACCTTAGGTAAACAATTAGTTACATACCGTGAACGTAGCCCTTTCATAGAATATATACTCTCTAAGCCCGGCAAATATGAGAAAAGAAACCGGGCTCTATGTGACGTTTAGATAAATTATACATGGTTGTTGCAAGCAAACTCATAAAGCTGTAAACTGAAAGCCTGAACAAGATATTTGCATTGTTTTGTATTAAGTTTGGATTAAAATTTGAAATGTCGAAATGTTATATGCAACAATTTGCTTACATCCTAAGGATTTCGAAATTAACTACTCAAACGAAACCTTACTATGGTTCTCTAGTCCGAAAAAATAAAACGTACCTTCTGCTAATAAAATTGGACATGAAAAATATACCATAAAACTTTTCTCAATTCTTCTCGATAAAGAAAATAAGACAACCATTTTCGTATTTTTTCTCGTACACAAGCAAAATAGCTTTGTTATTTCAGTAAGCACATTATATCATACAAATGCCATGACATGAAGTCAGGAATTAATGAATTAATTGGCCAGAAATTGCACTTGCAGACGCAGATCTAATCGATGGATTTCAACCCTATTTCACAAGATGTTGGACATTACAAAATATAACACTTATTATTTATTTACTTCAATAAATCAAGACTGGAATTAGAAAAATAATTTCGGACGTCTTATATTTTTGAAAGAATTTGGCAGGTCTCTTGTTCAACAGGAAATATCTCAGCGAGATCATATTTCTTCCAGCAATTCAGCTAAAGCAATCGTACGCAGTTAAAAACCTGCCGCAACAAATGAACTGCAAAAGACAAACCATACAAGGGACCGTTGCTATGTATAACCCAAATATTCAAAACGTACAAAATACTCATAAAATGTTCCAAATGTGCAATGTTTGTGTGCAAATATCATTATAATAGCATAAATCCACTTAAAAACGGTCGATCTATTTCAAAATTTGACCCATAAATACAGTATACTTAATTTTTTTAAAGTACAGGATAAGGGTTAAGAGACTGACTGACTGCAAGTAATTTGGCTACTTGAGGTGATGTACCTTGTTTTGATTTTTATGAACAATGTCATGGTCATCTTGATTTGTTTATGGTAAATATATTTATTTTTTTATGTGTCTATCGAACACATTGATCGATGTAGATTTTCTTTAAATTGATTGTCTTTTCCTTGGATGTACCTAAGTATATAAAAGTCACATACATGTACATAAAGTTTTACTTCTTAACAAAGAATACAATGGCCATTAGTTTCGTTATTGACTAGACATGCTATTAGCTATTGTTCTTTTTGTTTCGATGAACTTTTCTATTTGTTTTGTAAATTATAAATCTATATAAGGTTATGGTTTTTTTTTAATTTTTTTAATATAAACTAAACTCTGTTGTCAACAATCATCAGAACATCTAATTTGTTATGAAAGTATGCCAAAGTCATAACCTATGATGCTATTGACCGACCGGCATTATTAATTAACAAACCGGTATAGTCAACATACAAATTATGGAAAATTTGTCGTCACATTAAATTTGTATAACCGGCAACTTTGTAAATTTGCAGTTTTTTTTGTATTGATACTGCAGAAAATGAGTAACTTAATTGTTAGAATAAAGGCAGTAGTATCAATAAACTTTGTAAAGTATTAAACGTTTAAATTTTTATTATTTATACACAGAAAACTAGATATTAATATAATGTTAATTTTTTGTAAACTAACGTTTTATCAATTTCTATTTATATTAATAGTATGTATAATATCACGAGTATCTCGTTTCAGGCACGTGTTTTTTTTTAAAGATACAAGACAGACAATAGACAAACATGATCGAGGGTAACTTATAAAGTTACGTTATTAGATTTATTTTAGGGTTTCTATTCAAACTCATAATATAGACGTCAAATTTGGAATCTTAATAATGATCTGATGGTCAATATCTGACATTAACTATGACTTTTTTGACTTTTACTATGACGCTTTATTGCGGCTCTAGAATACTTAAGCTGATATATAGTACATAATCCAGAAGGACGTCTATTTAAAAAAAATATATGGGTATTTCCAGCGGAAGAACGGACGATTTCATAGTAAAAAATTGCTATATTTATAACTTTTTGTTTTTGTAATTATATCATGAATTTGTTGAACTTTAACAAAACAAATTATATACATCTTGTAAAGTCTCTTCTTTCCAAATCCGCTGAGGAACTTCAAATCGGTTCATATTTATCCGCCCTACTGGCTTAGAAGCAGTGGCGGGCTAAGGCAAAAAGCGAGCCCTAGGCAACCTTGTAATTTCGGTTCTTTTTTCAGATATGACACATACATTCTTTGCTTTTGGTAGTTAAAATTGTGCCAACAGATTTTTAAAACTGTACTTTTTCGACTCATATTTTACCAAATTTGATTAAATACAATTAAGAAGGGTTTTCCAATAAGAGGTGTTATTTTGGTATTCAAAGAAAAAAATAATTTTTTGAGATAAACGAGCGGATGTTAATTTCATAATAAAGAGGAAGGTATGCCATTCATAATGAAGAACAACATCAGCTAAATGGCCACCACGAGCACGCTTAGAGGACCATATCCTTTTCAAGAAATTTTTCATAACCAAATCGCAAAGTGGCTGCCCTATGTCCTCGATAGAATCACAAATTTTACCTTTGAGGTCTTGAATCGACGCTGGACTGTTGGCGTAGACCTTATCTTTCACGTGGCCCCAAAGGAAGAAGTCGCAAGGTGCTACATCACAAGATCTCGGTGGCCAATTGTGATCACCTCTTCGAGAGATATTACGGTTCGGAAACATTTCCCGTAAAAGATCAATGGACTCGTTGCTTGTGTGGCACGTATCGCCGTCTTGTTGAAAGTAAACGTTGTCCAGATCAAACCATCCAACTCCGACCATAAAAAATCATTAATCATCTCTCGATAGCGTAATCGATTCACCGTAACTGTTGATTCAACCTCATTTTCGAAAAAGTAAGGTCCAATGACCCCGCCGGACCATAAACCGCACAAAACAGTCACACGTTGGGGATAGAGAGGCTTCTCAACAGTAACTCTTGGGTTTTCGAATCCCCAGATGCGACAATTTTGCTTGTTGACGTATCCACCGAGGTGGAAATAGGCCTCATCAGTCAAAATTATTTTTCGATGGAATTCCGGATCATTTTAATGCATTTCAAGGACCCAATCAGCAAAGACACGACGTTGTTGATGATTGGCCGGCTTGAGTTCTAGTGTTAACTGAACTTTATAAGCCTTAAGACCCAAGTCTTTATGCAAAATACGGTGTAATGACGTTTGTGGAATGCCCAATTCCAAAGAACGACGAGGATTGGACAAACATGGGTTTTCTTTAACACTTTGGGTTACAGCAGCAATATTCTAAGTTGTTCTTGAGCGACGTGCACGGGTTTTATTCTTCACATCACTAACATGTCCCAACAGCTCGAATTTTTCCACCAATTTCTGTATTGTGGTCCGACAAGGAGCTTCACGACGGCCAAAAAATGTTTTAGTTTTGCAAACTGTGACTGAAAGATATTAACCATTTTTGTAGTGAATTTAAATAATTTCAATGCGTTGTTGAAGCGTTCCATTTTTAGTAATGACGTAGTTTTTACTTGTCAAATGTCAAAGAATAAAAGCTTCAAAAGTGACAGCTACCGAAATAGCGGGCCATTCACAATAACACCTCTCATTAGAAAACCCTTTTGTATACAAAATTTAAAACCTACTTTTCGGGCCCCAAAAATTACGGGCCCTATGCACGTGCCTAAGATGCCTAGGCCTTAGTCCGCCCCTGCTTATAAGTGCGTTAAAGTTCGAAAAACCGGTTTTTTACCCGTAACTCAAGATTTTGGGGGTTTTGCGAATTTTGAAAAACAGATTCTTGTAGTGCTCAGCAGCACCTACCAGAAAAGTGGTATAATTTCCCAGTTATTGAATTTTTTGTCACTCTGTGTTAACCATAGAACTTTGTTTGTGTCCGAAACGTGTGTCCGCAATGCACATTTAGATTGAAGTACCATCAAAGGTAAAAGTATTTTAAATGTGAAGTAAGTTGTTTATAAAACCTTAATATGTCTTCTTTATTCCACAAAAAAGAATATACTATCCACATAAGAAATTTCGCCAAATTTAACAAATTTTCGTAGACACTTCAAGTTTCTGTGGAAAATTGTGTGTCTCCGTAACGCACTTTGTGTTTGTCATAATTTTTGAATACAAAGTAAAGTTTCATTAATAGAACATTATAGTACTGCCCAAAATCTACATTTATTAATATGAATAATCTTCAAAATATTTTAACTTTTCGTGAAATCTACAAAATAAGAAAAAAAAACGCCAGGAAATACCTATATATCAGTTAATATATAAATTCTAATTTTATAATAAGAGCAGAACCACTATTGAACGCTTAGCTTAGGACACTGAAAATCAGTCAACTTTGAAGGGCTATATCTTCTAAATCAAAAATCTGATTGTATTAAGAGTAGCATTTTTGAATTCGTTGGAGAATTTTCTGTAAAAAAGATTTATTCAATATTTTTTAGGGACACATGCAATTTTTGATTTCTGCAACCTCACTTGTTCTACAGGTGCCACTGTGCGTTGTTGGTACCTACAACTTTAGTACCAACAAATTGTCTAATTCGTTTAGATCTCTATAAGCTTTAATAGCTCAACTCAGTCAGCCTTTATGTCTGCATAGTGTTATTATCTCATTAGTTCTTTAGGTTACGTGGTCTTTTCTAACAATTCACAACAAAGTCATTGTTCGCATCCTAATTGTTTCTATTTCTGGGCGGATGTTTTTTACTGCCTATTTGCTCATTTCGAGGTGTTGTTATATTATAATCTTAATTAATTGTTTAAAAGTTCTGTTGTTGTTTGGCTGAATTCTCAGAAATTTAACTAACAATTGATAGATTTTGTAATGAATTGTTTGAAAAGGTTCTTTCTATAGAAGTTGTAATAAATTGCGCAACTTAAAAACAAAACTACAAATTGTTATTTAATGGTTGTGAGTGATGACGGTGATTTAAGGGGCCACTGACGTTTATTCTCCCTGTGTAATTGATAAAATATATACATAGAGTTAGTTTCAATTATCTAAAGGTTATACAGGTTGATCAGATCGGGTTGATCAGTTAATAAAAATAGCTTTTTAAAAAGTAAATTGTTCTATTTTATGGATTTATCAATGTTGTGGTAGGTGTAAAGATCATACAGCTCATGATTCATACTGCGACTATACTAGGTCAACAAATGTGATATCAGACTCTTGGAACTGATTTATCCACAATAGCGTCTGGAGCAGCTGAATTTTTAATGATTGTCATAGGGCGCTATATTTGAGTCTATCAATCAGGCTACCAGACCACTGTAGCATAGTTCAGGCCAAAATAGAGGCCATTAGAATAGCCGTAGAGAAAATTCAATATCTTGGGATATTGGACGGCAATATTCATATACTTACTGATAGTATAGCGGCTATCAGATCCCTAGAGAACGTGTACACCACTTCGAGAAATGTTCGAGGATGCCCGTCGTCTCTTGAGGAGATAGCGAGACATTCGACGGTTACCCTAACATGGGGACATATATGGAAACCAAGAGTGTACCACATTATCCCCAAAATTAAAATCCCCAAAGCCAAAATGTCCAGCCAAAGAAAAATCCCCAAAATCAAAATCCCCAAGTACAAAATCCCCAAGAGCATAATCCCTAAACACAAAATCCCCAGACTTTTCGGCGACAGTGTCACAACGGCCACAGTGTTATGTGGCACTCCCGGAAACCAAAGTGCCGATACGTTGACAAGGGCCGCCACAACCGTGAACTCGGGTAAAGTTTACGGTCTCATTGGGATCCCTCTCACAAGGGGGAAACAGCTCATTGCAGGGGAACTGGACCTCATTGCTGAAGAGAGAACCCCCCTGCACGGCGACCAAACAAATTTGGCCTACAATGGATATACAGAGGACACGATTTGTGCTGAACTTGTCCAGAGTCCACCTGAGGAACAACATAGCTGTAATAACTGGTCACTGACCGGTTGGTAAACACGCTAAGAAGCTGAAACTACCCTACAACGATTTTTGTACAAGCTGCAATGATGAGGAAGAAGAGGAGACCACAGAGCATCTTCTATATCACTGCTCTGCTTTTGGTGACCTAGCTACGAAAAGCTTGGTCATCGAACACTTTTAGATAATACATGTTTACCAGTAGGCGATTTGCGGAACATCCATGCCTTTATCAGAGCAACGAAATGGCTTGACAGCGTCGTTGACCGAATTGAATAGTAACATTTGGAGCGCAAATCTTAAAATGGTAACACAACGGGACTCACACTAGGACCCAAGTGAGCTGTGTTCAACGTGGCTGCCGAATTAACCTTACCTAACCTATGGTACATTTGTATGGGAGTTACCAGAAGGGGCGTTTCTGGACTTCCAATTTGTCTTTAAAAAGTTTATTCTTTTACAGCTTATCAAAATATAGAATTCAGGCACGATCGTTTCGGGTGTATTTCTTTTACTTCTCGGTTTATAAATTGGGCGGAATGGCACGTTTGTATGGGAGGTTACAGAAGGGGCGTGGCTAGACTTCCAGCTTTTTCTCCAAAACTTTATTCTACTACAGTTTTACTAAATTCGGAATTTGGGCACGATCGCATTGGGTATATTAATATTTTTACTTGATTTCTAAAGTTGGCGGACTGGTATATTTGTATGGGAGGTACCAGGAGGGGCGTGGTCATGTGGCCCATTTTCAATATCGTAAGTAGTTTTGGGAAAAAATAAACCTATGCAAGGTTTCAAAACAAATGGTTACGTCTTTCGAAAGTTGTCGTGCGTACCAGCCGGACAGACAGACGGACATGGCTCAAACGACTTTAAAAGTCCTTCCTCCTTCTAAGTGCTACACTTTTGGGTCGTATCAAGTGATATGTACCCCCTACCCGTAGGGTGAGGGATAATTAAGTGCAAAATTATAAGTACTTTTAGATTCAATGATGAGGATTTTTGGCACAATTAAAGTAATTTTTAGAAGAAAATAATAGATTACAATAATTTGTACTATTTGGAACAATAAAATAACTCTTTGAGACTATAAATTGAATTATTTTACAATTAACTGTATTGTCCGCTACAATAAAAGTACTCTTTGTTACAAACAACAAAGTACAATAAATTGTACTTTTTGACACAACAAATTGTAGTACTTGGTACAAAATATTGTGCTATTAGGTATAATTAATTGTTCTGTTTAATAAAAATATTTGTTGGTGCAACAAATTGTACTATTTGAAAATATATATTGTATTATTTGGCGCAATAAAAGTACTTTTTCGTACTTTTCGGTACAAATAACAAAGTAAAACAAATTGTACTTATTGGAACAACAAAAGTACAACAAAAGTACTATTTGGTAAACTGAATTGTACTATTTGATACAATAAATTGTACTATTTTGTAAAATAAAAGTACATGGTTCCAGAAATTGTACTTTTTGGTGCAATTAATAGTATTGTTTAGTACAATACCCGTACATTTTTGTACAAACAAAATAAATTACAATAAATCAATTTATTTGGCGCAAAAAAAGTACCTTTTGATACTATACCAATATTTTTGGTACAAAAATTTTACTATTTGCTACAAAATCCATACTTTCTGTTGCAAATAAATTTAGTTTTAAATCATTTACTGTCTTGAAGAACATACCTCCGGAAAATAGGGGGTAAATTGTCTATAAGTGTAACTGTTCTTAAACTGGTAAAGAGGGGATGTGTTTGCAAACTGGTTCTAATGTGATAAAGGAGTGTCATTTTGAACGATCTATAGTAAAGCGACTCATTTTGTATGGGGCCAATAAAAGTATCTTCGGTCCAACTCCCAAAATGTGCCTTGGCTTGTTTTATGAAGAATCTCAAACAATTTCGTGCCTAGGAATAAGATCATGTGAGGTGGACCGTTTTTTAAAAAAGGAATTTTGTTTGTGTTTTTCAGAGATTTAGATATAGTTTTTAATCAAATAGAATTTTTTCCTAAAAATTTGTTTTTATTTAAAATTTGAATAAAATTAAAAATTTACTATTTTATTGCGAATTGTAGAATCCAGACAAAAGTTAGAAGAATGTTTAAAAAAATTACAAAATTTTCATACAACCATATCTTAATTCTTTTTAAAAAAATTTTACTCATTCTTTTTCTGCGCTTTTTAAGGTACATGTTTGCAAAATTTCATTGAATTTGGGAAGAAGACCCGAAATTTCTATGACCGCTTCCCATGAAATTACTCACATGTAAATTTTAAGTTTCTAATAAATTTAAACATCATTTTAAAATAAATAACAGTTGCTAATTTGTATAACATAATTTCCCAATCTAGAGAGAAAATAATAACATTGTTAAATTATCATATACATATGGGCAAGGCCACGAAAAATGAAACCACATAGATTTTTTTTTTCTGTCACCAGGTCCAAAATTTTTGTTATATTTCAAATGTCTAATATGTATAGAATATGGCAGCAATGTATGCCAGTGCAAAATTTGTGTCTGCTTTGATATTTTACATCCTTTTCATAAGTGGAACGTGCAAGGTGTATTTGGAAAATATACCAATGTCGGCGAAAAAGGTAAATTTTGTTGTTATTTTTTTATACTTTAGACAGATGATTACTTTTTTTGATAGAATACAAATCAAGCTATTGATTAGCAAGAAAATTTGTGTACAAAGCTTGGGTTTTGGACCAATTAGGGCTTAAAGTAATCAGCCGCAAATAAATGGTGACGTTACTGACAAATTTTTATAAAATGTTTTTTTATGCATTAACTAATTTGCAAAGAGGTTGGATGAGCTGATTTTTTTGAGTACTTTTGAAGTACTTTCATAATCAATGCTTAAATGAAGCATTATTAGCACATAGCAGGGTATTTTTGCAAAAACAGATTGTGTGACGTTACTGACATAATATTTTAATTTTATTTTTTTTTACTTTTTTGCTTAACAATTTGGTATTTAATTGCTAGACTCCGATTCCTGGTGCAAAAAGAGACAAGCGTTATGTTAAAAAGACGACGAAGTACAAAAGGAAAAAGCTCGTCACTGCATAGTAAACAGTGCATGGTAACTCGTTGAGGCGTTCCAATATACACAATCGCAAATATTAGTTGCGGAAGCTGCTGAAGAAGAGTTTAGAAAATAAACACCATTTTGGATACGGCCACAATTTTCGCAAACGCAAAAAACATTCGTGACATTTCGTCTTCGCACCAAATACGTACCATTGGGGACGAAATAGCTGCTCAGCAGGGATGCAATTAAAATTGCTTATTTTTGTGATATTTTATGTTTATTTATGTTAATAAAAAACTTCAACTGAAGCGATGCTTTAATTTTGCAAAAATTAACAAGACTGAATTAATAAAGACTTTTGTTTTTTCCAATAATAATGTGTTTTTATTTTACAGAGTGTCCTGGCTTTAGTTCACAGTACTCACACAAAATTTTTATCACCATTGAGGAAGAAATTTCACAAATTTTCTGCAAAATAATTTTGGATAAAAATCATCTTTCAGCCTTTTTTTACACAAACGTTCAGTAACCTCAAAACACACTTCCAAAATCCGGAGACGTTACTGACGGCTTAAAATGGTCATAACTTCGCAACAAAACGAGATACAGCAAAATTGTCTGCGTATGAAACAACAGTTATGACGAGAAATTTCATATGCCGTTCTCAAGTTGGAAGACATAATATTGCTTAGTAAAGATATTGACCAAAATATGTATACGAACGTGACGTTACATATGGCCTTGCCCATATGATGAATTTCATATCAAAACCTATAAAAGAGGGACATTTTGAACCCGACCCCCTCAGATGTTAATGAAATTTTGTATACAGCTACATTTTAACTACAGAAACACAACCTCATTTTTAGAAACTACATTTTTGAAAATAAGTGGGCGTGGCAAAGTGCCGAAATATTTGAAAAATTACGGTTATTGGTACTTTTAAGCTGCGATTTCTATGGAATGACCCAACCGATTTGAAAGATCTTGGTGCCATTAGAAAGGTATATAAATCAGCTTTCGAAAACATACACTGTAAAAATTAAAAGTCCTATTTTCCTAAATTATTTTTAGAAAGGCCTATTTAATATATATAACATATCTAAAAACTAAAATGGGGTTTTTCTTATTTTATTTTTAAAAAACTTTTAAGTAATTGCACCTCATCAGATTATTCATGTGTTCTAAAAATTCCTTGACAAAAAGCAGTAAGAAGGTTTCAGTCGGGCAACCCGACTTACATCTACCCTTACTCTCAATAAAACATAAAATTTTCTATTATATTGATATTATGACTCGATTTCTAAAGTGGGTGGAGTGGTACATTTGTATGGGTGGTACCAGAAGGGGTGTGTCTAGACTTCCAATTATTTCTCCAAAACTGTATCCTGGTATAGCTTTACTAAATACGGAATTTTCGCACGACAGTGTTGGGTGTATTGATATTATTACTCGATTTCTAAAGTGATCGAAATGATGTATTTGTATGGGAGGTACCAGAAGGGGCGGGGACATGTAGCCCATTAGCAATACCGTAAGTAGTTTTAGGGAAATATTAACTCGTGCAAAATTTCAAAACATTTGGTTGCGTCTTTCGAAAGTAATCGAGCGCACCAGCCGGACAGACAGACGTATATGGCTCAAACGATTTAAAAAGTCATGAATCAAATTTGGTTCAAAGAAACCTAGGGTCTAAAATGACTCCTTCAAACGGCGAAGACCTTTATCATTGGGCTTCACAAACTTGTAAGACCTCCATAGACGCAGACGCTGACGACTACTACAAAACAAAATATGGCTCAAATGATATTTTCAAGGTATAAAAATGCTAATACTATTACAGGAACTCAAAGCTTCCATTCTTTTATACCTTTAGATGAAACTTTACTAAATGTTAGCTAATATTCCGAAAGTCAACAGTATTTTTTGCGCAAAATTTATCAAGATCCATATTTTTGGGAGTGTCTGAAAAATTTATAATACGATTCTTGTTCTGATCTATTAAAATTACCAAAAAAATCTGTATAATTTCCAAAGTTCAGCTGCTTTATTAATTTTTTTCACACAAATACATCAAAATATAAGGAAGTTAACAAAAGATGCATTATCTTAAAAAATTTAAAAAACAATAATAAGAAAAACCCCATTTTAGTTTTTGGATATGTTGTATATATATTAAATATACCTAACTAAAAATATTTTTTTTTTGGAAATAAAGACTTGATCTTCGAAGTGTTTTCCAAGTTTAAACATTTATTTTCAGTGTAATATAAAATCTTTACAGAGTATGTTTTCGAAAGCTGACTTATATACCTTTCTAATGGCACCAAGATTTTTTAATTCGGTTGAGTTATTCTATAGTAACTGCAGCTTAAAAATACCTATTACCGTCATTTTTCAAATATTTCGATACCTTGCCACGCCCACTTATTTTTAGAAATGCAATTTCTAAGAATGAGGTTGTGTTTCTATAGGTAAAATCCAGCCGTATGCAAAATTTCATTAAAATCTGAGAGGGTCGGGTTCAATGAATATCGGTTTTAATATGAAATTCATTCATTCATTCACTCAACTGAAGTTTAATCTTAAATGTCTCACGTGTATGAAACAGCAACATGATCTGCCGCTTATTGAGCTGCAATCACAAAACGTGTTTATAGATTCGCATACAATTATTCATAAGATCGATCAATGATAAAACGTTTATTGAGATAGCTATACATTTAATGACACCTCACGATTGTGCCCATCAAAGGTAATCAAATACCAAAGTTAATTAAGTTATTTTATTGTTTGATTGATTACAGTACTAAAAAACACGTTACAAACAACATTTGAAATGCAATATGCCAAAAAAAAATATCGAGTAGGGTGCTAAAATAGATACTACATACATGCTTTGTTGTCACCTATTGCGACCCCTAAATTCTTTAGCGTTTATGGCAAATTAATTGATTAACACTTTCATTTTCAATGAATTTTAAACTTTTCTAAATTGACCAATCTTCAAAATTCCACACCAATAAAATAAAATCAACAATAACAATATAGCAAGCGATACAATAACAAACCGATACATACTACACAGCTACTGGACCCAAGCGAACGATCTGCTTAACAATAACATCTGTTGTCGGTGTGATCATTTTAAACTCTTCTGTTGTCTGATGGATTGTTCTACCGCCAGTAACTCACAAAATTCACCTCACCTCGAATTTGAAACTAGTATTTACGCTCTTCTGTTTTGTATTCTTTCGTCTCCATCACTATACATCAACTCCTCTAAAAATAATTCGCAGAATCTATAAGATTTTGTTTGTAGAGTCGTTCTCTGCTTAGTGGCCTAAAGCTCGTTTGTAGCTTTGTTGTTGCCACCGTTTGTAATCAAAGTTTAATGTTTTAAGCTTTAAAAAGAAAACAACAAAAAAAATATTTCATACATGAAATGTTCCGTGATTTGCAAAGTTTTATATGGAAGTCGGCGTTCAAAGTTGAAGACAGATCTCAATCTCAGCTCGTGGTGAACGGTCGCGGAAATAAATCACACATAAGAGTATCCTCTGCCAAAAGACAACTTTAAGTGATATATTACTAAATAGTTAAAAAGTGTTGAAACGGATAAAAAAGGAAAATAAAACGCAACAATACGTAAAACATTTAAGGAAACTTAAATTTAAAAAATAAATCAACAACATGTGGAAATATATTTTGTGTTTAACCATCATCCAAGTGATCTTTGCTCAACAAACAGCAGAAATTCGTAAGTTTTAAAATTTTTAAATAATGTTTGGCTGATGTGTTATAAATTTATAGTTGTTAAGCCTTTGTGAACAGTGAGCCAGAGGTGCAGGGAGAAATCATTTAGATTTTCTCCATTTGAAAATATTTAAACATGTTTTGAAATGTCATAAAAAGTAGTTACATCTTCTTCTCTTGCTGCAACTTGCAAAAGGGAGCTCGATTTGCAGTTAAATTCTTGGTTTTCTACATATTTTAAATAAAGCAATTGACAATATTCCCCCTTATTACGTATGTCGTAGTCGACTTTCGACAATATTCAAATCTTTCTTTTATTTGAATAAATTTTGTTATAATTAATAGAAACTTTTAGTGTTGTGCATTTTTCATCATTAGATGAAGAAACACATGATAGGAGTATGGACAGTCCCATCTCGGTCTCACAATCGACATCAGCGGTGGCAAATTTTAAAAACGATAAAGATTCGACGTGTCTACAACATACCTACTACCTACTTTGCTTGCCTTTGCATCCCATGAATGAGATATGGAATTGCTTCTCCCATTTGAGTTACAGACTCAAAACGCTTTTATTTGTAGACTCACAAAACGGGACCTATAGTTGAACGAAGATTCCGAACGTCAGCTTTTTAAAGAAAAAAAAATACATGTTAATTGACTTGAACACTACTAAGTTGATGTCCACAACAAGGAGATACCGCTGATTAAAGAAAATGTAGATGACTACAGACATAAATAAAACCATGGATCTCATGTATGACAGTTGCCATTATGCCACGTCTGGCCTTTTTGCGTAACATAGACGCTTATGAGAATTTGAACTAGAAATGTCAAGTCAATCACCATGTATAGTACAAGCTAATGAAACAGTTGACGTTCGCATTTATCTATAAACAGGTAGGTGCCCCAATATGACCGAATTCTGGTTATTTACAAGAAAAATATGTATAAGGGTGAATTCAGTCATTTGTATGGGAGGCACCAGATGGGGTGTGTTAAACGTTTCGATTTTATGACAGTTTGTGTACTATTATAAAATAAATAAACCGTTTGGAAGTTTTGAGAGGTTACAAAGTACACTGTTGATATTTTTTATCAGCGTTCTAGTAAATTGTGAGTTGAAGAAATGTCTGTATCACGTCATGAGGCTGTGGGGAGGTCAAAAATTATGAGCCTATGTGCGGATATTGAGATGAAAGATTTTTTTCGAGACAAATTCAGTTTTTTATGTTTTAAGACTCTGCGGTGGTGTAGGGCTCCCTCATCTGCCCCCCTCTTTTTAGACCCCCTCCCCCTTCACAGAGCCATATGACGTTATATGTACAGACATTTAAGGGGTACCGATCAACTCAGTAGGCTTGCCTCTAACCGATACAATTTACGAAAACACAGATAAAAAGGGCAAGAAATTTTATGCACTACAAAATCGAAAATATGCGCGTATAATATGCACTAGAAATTAAAAATATGCGCTAAAACACATAAAATATGCAAGTAAACAATTATTTAAATTTTATTAAAAAAAATTTGGTAAAAAATGCACACAAAATGCATTTTTATAGTCATATATGTACATATAAAATTAATATTAGTTTAAAATCGATGTCGAATTGGAATCCTGGAGCTCTTTCATTTCTTTCTTCCACTTTCAGTTCCTTCCAGTATCAGTAGCCGCACGTAGAATAATATTCTAAGCGCTTCGGCATTTTGCGCCTCGTAGGTAGTTCTTCACACCAAACTTAGATAACAGCTCTTTCACCTAATCCATACATCGAAGTTTTAGTCGCCCCCTCCTGCGCTGCCCATCGAGTTTATTGCCGAAGACTTTTCGAGCTGGAGCATTCCCGTCCATTCATACAACGTATCACTGTTTCGTCAAATTCTTCGAAATTTTTGGTATAATAATTGTAGTTGCATTAAGCCAAGCTCCCAATCTTTTTATAATTAGCGTTTGAGGAAGCGGAATACCGCTCCAAAGCGTTTTTAAAAAGATATTTTTTTCATATAAGAGACTTCATTTCAATGTAATAACCGTTAATAAACTTCAATTCAATAATAAAACCGGCTTTACCATGTAGTTGCTGCATCGATTAGAAAAATAAGAATTTTGTATTTGTCGAAATCCTCACCAGGTTAAGTCTATTGATTTTTCGCAAAGATTTTTTTGTAGCGCATATCGTTTGCTTCCTCGTGATATCGGTGTAAAAATTTTATTAAAATTCATAATTTGTGTAACAAATTAGAAAGCAAAAAGTTAAAGGCGTTTAAGTGATTGTAAATAAAACCAGTACAGAAATTTCAGTCAGTTAAACTGACTGATAAATACCATCACCCAATATAAGATATTGTTTAAGTCTTGTATTATTGAAATTAACCGATTTGTAATTAAAATCAGTCAGAAAGTTTCAGTCCGGCAGCCCGACTTACATTTACCCTTACCCTCAGTAAAATAAATAATTTTCTATTATATTGATATTATTACTCGATTTCGAAAGTGGGCGGAGTGGAACATTTGTATGGGAGGTACGAGAAGGGGTGTGGTTAGGCTTCCAGATTTATTCTCCATAACTTTATCCTGTTATAGCTTTACTAATTACAGAATTTGAGCACGATTGCGTTGGCTGTACTGATATTATTACTACATCCCTAAAGTGGGCGGAAAGGTACATTTGTATGGGAGGTACTATAAGGGGCGTCGCTAGACTTCCAATTTTTTCTCCAAAACTTTGTCCTGTTATAACATAACAAAATACAGAATTTGAGCACGATCGTGTCGAGTGTATTGATATTATTATCTTATTTCTAAAGTGGGCGCAGTGGAACATTTGTATGGGAGGTACCAGAAGGGGCGTGTCTAGACTTCCAGATTTTTTCTCCAAAACTTTATCCTGCTTAAACTTTACCAAATACAGAATTTGGTCACGATAGCGTTAGGTCTTTTAATAATATTAATCGATTTCTAAAGTGGGCGGTACCAGATGTGTATGGGAGGTACCAGATGGGGCGTGGACAGACTTCCAATTTTTTTCTCCAAAACTTTATCCTGTTATAGCTTTACTAAAAAGAGAATTTGGTTCCGATCACGTTTAATTTATTGATATTTTTTCACCATCTCTATAGTGGGCGGAAAGGTAGATTTGTATGGGAGGTACCAGAAGGGGCGGGGCCATGTAGCCCATTTGCAACACCGTAAGTAGTTTTGAGAAAATAATAACTCGTGCAAAATTTCAAAACATTTGGTTGCGTCTTTCGAAAGTTATCGTGCGAACCAGCCGGACAGCCACCGGACAGACAGACAGACAGACAGACAGACAGACAGACAGACGGACATGGCTCAAACGACTTAAAAAGTCATGAATCGAATTTGGTTCAAAGAAACCTATTGTCTAAAGTCACTCCTTCTATGTGTTACACTTTTGGCTCGTACCAAATGATATATACCTTCATCCCTAAGGGTGATGGTATAAAAAGTTAAATTATGCAACACACACATGCATTTATTGTAAAATATGCGCATATTTAAGCAAAAACACGTAGTTTTTAAATATGCAAAAACGATTAAATGCCATTTTGAAGAATATTTCAACATTCGTAAAGATAACTTAACCGTTTCTATGTCCAAAAAAAATATGCATTTGCATAAGATTCCTTGCCCTACTGATAAATTTTTGGACTACAACAGTGTTATCCAAAAATATGTTATTTTTCTGCCCAATTTATAATACCATTACCTCATTATGGAAAATATTAATACTGAAAACGTTTTATAAGGACCAGTACGGCCTTGGCTCAATCGTTTTAAAAAATTCGGAAACGAATTTGGTCTTAAGATACTTGGGGTCTAACACGTCTTCTTTAATGCGTTACCCTTTTTCTCGTATTAAATAATATATACCCTCATCCCTTAGGGTGAGGATATAATTAAAATTATTAACATTTTAAAAACGAATTGACATATTGTCTTCTCTATGTAAATTCTGATTTTAAAAATAAAGAATTAGAAAAATCTGTTCAGTAGTTTTTCAGTATTCCCGTTACAAACATTTCCCCATATAACTTAAACTTAAAAAAACTTAATTTCCCTTTGCACCCCATGAATGAGTTATGGGATAGCTTCTCGCGTTGTTGTGAATTAACACGCTTTCTATTTTTAGATTCACAACTAACGGCACCTACTTGTTTATCGACGAATGCGAACGTCACTATTTGAAAAGCTCTTACTAGACACGACGATTGTATCGACGCTTAATACTGCGAAGTTGCTGTCAACAACATTCGAGGGGAGCCGACAATGAAAGAAAGAAAATTTTTCTTTATTTTTTTTCTTTTAAGATGACTGGAGCCAGGTTTGAACCTGCGATCTCCCGCATGGTAGTCGCGTGTTCTAACCACTATGCCACGGCCGGTCCCTTCCCCATATAACAAATTGTTTAAAATAGTACAATAAATATAAATAATAAATGGGTTACATTAACAACTAATTCTTTCATAGAGTTAAACAAAAACTAGAATATATGCATAAATATGCAGAATTTCTAGTCAGTAGTATAGGATAAGCGATTTCTGTGGGTAGCTATTAAGGATTAATGTTACGCAGACCATCCAAAGACAATTGAAGCGTATAAACATGAAATCGAAGTTGCCCTTGAACGGATCCGAAACAATCGAAAATGTTCTGAAAAATTGGGTTGATCGGATGAGGTAAGTTCAAGTTCAGAAAGTTTAAAAAAATATCAGTACTTTTTTGTAATCACCGATTTAACTTTAAAATTTTAAATGACCCACCATACTAACAAACGCGTAATCTCATTCTGAGTCAGGTTTCAATATATATTTCTTAGATTAATCCATAGGGAATCATTTACAACCGGTCTTACAATAGGTCTTTTTTTAAAGAGTTTAAAAAACAAGTCAATCAGTTGAACTGACCTATGCATAGCTAAGACAATTTTTCGAAATTTGGGTATGTTGTGCTTTGGTGTCCCCAACATAATCATATAAAGAGAAAATTTTTTTTAAAAAAAGATTTTGGGGTATTTTGTTTTAGCGTACCATTTGCATAGACTAAACGATCAGAAAAGTTTTTCATTGTTGATATTAATGGTCAATTCATTGGGTCTCATGCATAAAACGTGAGCTTGAGCTCGAACTCGATTTATTGAGTAAAAGGTGCTTGACGTATGCATAATAAAATTTGATATATTTGCTTTTACTCGCTGCTCATGTTTGATCTCGTCTTGCTCAGTTTGAACTATGTTTGATGTGCTTGTGCTCATTTTCATATGCATAAAAACAAGCTTTTGCTTTCTTTAGTGAGCTCTTGCTCAAATTTTGTTGAGCATGCCTTATAGTTGACTCGCGTATACTAAAAAGGAATCATGGCCGAATATTTTGTGCCACAAAGAAATACAAAATGTTAACAACAGCGAAAAACAATTTGAGGAAAAAAAATTATACAGGTTTGTATTCATAATTATTAATTTTTTTTCCCTCACCCTACGGGTAGGAGGGTATATATCATTTGATTCGGCCCAAAAGTGTAACACATAGAAGGAGTCACTTTAGACCCTAGGCTTCTTTGAACCACATTCGATTCATGACTTTTTAAGTCGTTTGAGCCATGTCCGTCTGTCTGTCTGGCTGTCCGGCTGGTGCGTACGATAACGTTCGAAAGACGCAACCAAATGTTTTGAAATTTTGCACTTGGCCCCGCCCCTTCTGGTACCTCCCATACAAATACATCATTCCGTCCACTTAAGAAATCGAGTAATAACATCAATAAATCCAACGTGATCGTACCCAAATTCTGTATTTAGTAAAGCTATAACAGGATAAAGTTATGGAGATAAAATCTGGAAGTTTGGACACGCCCCTTCTGGTACCCCCCATACAAATGTACAACTCCGCCCACTTTGAAAATGGAATAATAATATCAATAAACCCAACACGATCGTGCCCAAATTCAGTATTTTGTAAATCTATAACAGGACAAAGTTTTGGAGAAAAAAACTGAGTCTAGCCGCGCCCCTTCTTGTATCTTCCATACAAATGTACCACTCCGCCTACTTTAGAAATCGAGTAATAACATTAATATAATAGAAAATTTTATGTTTTACTAAGGGTGAGGGTATATGTATGTCGGGTTGCCCGACTAAATCTTTCTCACTGGTTTTTATTAAATTTTTCATTCAATTCAATGCCAAATTTTTGCTTATTGGTAATGTTTGGTAATTGACTTTTTTCTAGTAAATATTTTTTTTTTATTTTTCTACTTAAAATTTAGAAATGTCGTCACTTTCTATTTTCTTATTATTATATGATTCTACTTCTACTTCACTTTCACTTGACGACATGTTTACACTTCAATAACAATTAAATGTTTGATCTTCCTTTGCTCAAGTAATTGCAATTGGTTTGAACTCATTTTTATGCATACGAAATTGAGCAAAAGCTGTTGCTGTTTGATTGAACTCGACTTACGAGCAATTGCTCACCTGACTCAACTCAGCCCTTTTACTCGTTTTTATGCATGAGACCCATTGACACGCACTTTCGAACTCCAAGACGAGTTCAACATCCGACCCCTTTGTCCAACATCAATATTTGAATTTGACCGTTAATATTCAACATTTTTAAAAGTGATGCGGTGGACTAAAACTATTTCTTGTGTTTGCTTTTTTTACTGCAGTAGTTTGGCACCATATCGAAAAAACACAAAAATAAATAAGATAGAAGGAACCAGTATAGAAATTTCAGTCAGATAAACTGACTGATAAATACCATCACCCAATATAAGGTATTGTTTAAGTCTTGAGCTATTGAAATTAATCGATTTTTAATTAAAATTACTTGTGTATTGTTAGTTGCCTGCTTGTGGAGCGTAAACGGTTGTACATAGGACATTCGGTCATAATACCAGCGGTCAAGAGACATGTGCCAAAATCGTAAAAGTATGACTTATTTGTTTGGGAAGTACCATTAGGGGCACAACAAAGTATTCGAATTGTTTTTTGAAAATAAACATTCAATAAACGCTTACCTTGGCAAATTTTGACTCAATTCAGTGGATATACAAATATATATATAAATTAACTGAACAAATTTAATTAAAATTTTCATAACCATACAACTTACGCAAATTTTGACTGAATACAATGTTCTTACAAAAAATATATGTATATAAGACTAAGAGGGTAAATTCGGTCATTTGTATGGGAGGTGCCAGGAGGGGTGTGTTAAATAATTAGGTTTTCTGAGGTTTTTGCTTCCTATCAGAAAATTAACTGACCAAGTTTAAGTATTCTTCAAGAAATGTTAATTTTCCGAAAATAGGTCATTTTATATGGGAGGTACCAAAAGGGGTGATCCGATATAGTCCATATTCATTCCTGATTAAAATTTTCATAACCGTCTAACTTACGCAAAATTTGACAGAATTCAGTGTACTTACAAAAAAGATATGTATTTAAAACCATGGGGGTGAGGTCGGTCATTTGTATGGGAGGTATCGCAAGGGGGCGGTCAAATAGTTAGGTTTTCAGGAGTTTTACCTCCTATCACAGTATAAATTTATCGAACAATTTTTTTTTTCATAAGTGTTCGTTTGGAAGTTATGGTAGAAATATTAGTTATCGAAAAATAGGTCATTTTGTATGGGAGGTATCAGAAGGCGTGAACCGATATAGTCCATATTCATTCCTGAGTCGTATTTTCATAAGCGAACATCATACTCAAAATTTGAGTGAATTCAGTTTATTTACAAAAATGATGTGTATGTAAAACTATGAGGGTCAATTCGGTCATGTGTGGGGGTGTGGCAAAGGTTTCGGTTTTCTTAGGGTTTGTCTACTTTTGCAAGATAAATAAACTGACCAAATTCAAATATCCTCCGATAGTCTGTTTGGCAGTTATGAAAGAAATATTAATTATCCAAAAATAGGTAATTTTGTATGGGAGGTGGGGGGTGGGGCTATTCAGCCCATTTACAATCTCATAAGTTTGCCTTGAAAAATATTAGTACTGGTAAATTTTCATACCAATCCGTTAAGGTTTACTCGAGTTAACCTGTCCGGCTCTATGAAAAATGCCCCGTCTTAAAAATTCCTGAAACGAATTTGATCTTATGATACTTGGGGTCTAACTTGTCTCCTTTAATGCGTAATAATTAACATTTAAATGTTCGAGTTGGCATATTTTCTCCTCCATCTAAATTCTGATTTAAAAAATAAAGAATTCGATTAATTGGTTCAGAAGTTTTTGACTATATCCGTTACAAACATTTGCCGTATTGTTTTAAAAATAAAAATAAATAGAAAATGGTAGGTTAATATATCAATAATTTTTTTAACATAGTTAAAAATTAAAAATATATGTACAAATATGCAGAATTTTCAGTCCGTAGTATATTTCAATTAAATTTTATTATTTTTAAATTTATTAGTTACTGTCCCCATCATAATTACATAAATAGAAAATTTTTTGAATAAAGGCAGTGTGAAAATTTTATAAATAATAACTTTTTTTTTATGCTGCAGCCTGAAACATATATCCCAAATTGGTTCGGTGGAGTAAAACTTTTTATTGTGTTTGCTTTATTTACTGTAGTAGTTTGGTACCGTATCCAAAAATACACAAACAAAATATGCCAGTGAAGGTTTCATACTTGGTTCCTCTCACAACACACGAATTTTTGAGATCTTTCCAAACAGATTTAAACTTAAATGTTTTCCTCGTACAATATTTGATCACGGATTCGAAATCAGCGACCCCAAAAACCGGCTGAGGCAAAATATCACTTCAATTCGAGCATTTTTTTTTAAAAAAAAAAAATCCGCAATTTTGTATTCGCCAGTTGGTTTTATTTTACAAATTTGACTCCAGATTCGAAACCAGCTACTCCAAAATTTGTTTTTTAAATTTCCGCCACTTTTTTCAACTTTTACTCCAGGTTCGAAAATCAACGACCCCAAAAACCCCCTTTGGCAAAATATCCCTTAATTTCAAGCATTTTTTTTTTAATGTTCGCACTTTTTTTCCGTTTTTTTTTTTTTGAAATTTGACTCCAGATTCGAAATCAGCTACTTGAAAACCCCTTAGTACCATGTTTTATGCCCATTGGAAGACTTCTTCATATGTAGGCCAAATTTTTTACAGAACCGACCAATGTGCTTTGCTATGCACACCTAATCATATTAACAAATCGATCATGTTCCTTAACAACTCGTCGCCCACTGCTTTCAAACAGTTCAACAGCTTTGTTATCCTCTAGCCGGGTGTAAATTCGACAACATCTCCAAACATTGGATTAAGGGTATCTTCTTCGACACTATCATATGATACTAACAGATTTTAAAAATAATACTGCAATTTTTCCATCCTGTAGTTCCTAAATAATAGGAAAATAAACATAAAGGGTGTCCCAACAAGAACGCAATTTTTAAATCTGGCAACATTCGAAGTGTCCTTGTTTGACATTTGAACAATTGTTATTGTTTGCTAGTAGAAGGTACGAGGTTAGTAAAAATGGAGCGCTACACGAATGAACAACGCAATTGTTTTACCAAAATAGTGAAAGTTTTGCGGCTACAGTTCCCAAATTGCGATCAATTTGGGGTCACAATAATGCTCCAAAAGAGTTAACTGTAAAGAGATTAATGGATAAATTTGTCGAAACTGGGTCTGTTAGTGATGTAAAGACAACAACACGCCATCGACCAGGTCGATCGACCGAAAATATCGCAGCTGTACGTGATGATGTCGCATGAGGCAGGTCAAGCGAAAACAATCAATGGTGTTCGGTATCGTGAAATGATAACCAGTTTTTCATGCCTCGAATTGAAGAAATGAATGTGGAGGGCATGTGGTTCCAACAAGACGGTGTCACATGTCATACAGACAGAGAAACAATTCAATTGCTGCATCAGTCATTTCCCGGTCCTGTTATTTCGCGTTTTGGAGATCAGAATTGGCCGCCTAGATCGTGCGATTTAACACCATTAGATTTTTTTCTTTGGGGTTTTTTGAAGTCGATGGTTTACGCGAATAAGCCGACGACGACTCAAGCCTTAAAAGAGGAAATTGGACGCTGCAATAATGAAATGCCGCAGCATTTATGCGAAATGGTCATTGAAAATTTCATTAAAAGATCGCGTGCATGCCAGCAAAGCCGCGGCGGCCATCGGCACGATATATTGTTCCATACATTCTGTCTACTTTACGATATAATAAAGTTTCACGATTTTTTTTTTTAAATATCAGTGTTTTATTTAAAATTTAAAAATTGCGCTCTTGTTGGGACACCCTTAGTATATCTTTCCCTAAGTGTTAATGTAATGTTTAGCAACTTTTTACGATTTTATTAACTAAACCCTAGACATGTTAACCTTAGCAACTAACCGCAACCAACCGTCATTAGCATCAGCTCAAAACCGGCTTCCCCCTTAAATTCTATAGATTCTAAAATCCACCGAGATCGATCGAAACAATTGACAGTTACAGCGTAGCGCATCGCAACGCAGCGCTCTTTAAATATTTATACACATTTGTATCTACAAAATGTATTAACTAAATATGCATTGCTGAGGGGATTTTTCGTATACGTATATTGACCAAAATCGTATGCGGAAGTTTACACAATTGGTCTATCTATCGCACCCAACCAATGTGTTCATTGGACCAAAACCACAAAACAATGGATTGATCACTCACTGCCATCTCGGAAACTGCATAATTAATTGTTGTTACTGTTGCTATTGATTTTGTTTATTATCGACTAGTCACATCGGCACAACAACAATAACAACAAACAACTAAAACAAAATCTTAACATAAATACAGTTCAAAGTCATTTATGGCCAATACAAAGTCAAGGTCATTCGGAAACTACTGATGCGGTATGAAAAGACAACGATTTAAGGTCCAGCCTCCCCTGAAATCTGTTTGTTACCATTATAAATACATATACAATACATATTTGAATAACGTGTTAATGCAGTGTTATAAATTAAATAACAAATTAACAGTTAACAACCGGTAGAGTATGAAACTAAAACGTGTATACAAAATCATGGGAAATCAATTTTGGTTCATTCGAGATGGATTCATATCTTTTAGGGGCTTATTAGCGTAAAAATATATGGACAAATGTGAATTGAAATAGAAAATGTAAATTTTGCTACCGGCACTTTGTAGACTGATTTAAGATTAATCGCATTCAAACCGCTATTAATAAATGTAGACCATCTCTTGTATTTTTTTTTTAAATATTAATAGATAACTTGTTCGGGTCAACAATAGAGAGGATCGATTTTTAACTCTATGTTGACTGAGTAACTTCAGGGTTGGGTATGAAAAGTTATAAAACAAATAACAAAAATTAAGGGGGTGGTGATACAATCTGCCGGTCCTTCCGCTACTTAAATTTTGTGATTTTTTTTTAATATTTACTAACTTAAGTTACTGCAAAATCTCTTTGATAATAAAGGAACTGTTACAGAGTCAATAAATTTGTGGAAGTTAAATAAGTGACTCCTAAAGAAATTTTTATTTAATACGTATTTGCTTAAGTCATTACAATTCTATTGGATTATATACCTCAAATAGAACAATATTATTAGCGCTTTGATCTTCTGCGCCTCTTCTCCAGTGAGTCACCCCCAGTTCTGCAAGGTTCTCAGTAACCTGGACTTTCCAAAGCAGTTTTGATCGCCCTCTTCTGCGTCGTCCATCGAGTTCATTATCGAAGACTTTTCGAGCTGGAGCATTTTTGATCATGCGACAACATGACCTAGCAAACGCAACCGCAGCACCTTAATGCGTCTGACCACGTCATTGTCAGAGTACAGCACACGATTCATTCGACGTCAATATTCTACGTAAACGATGATGGGTCCATATATTTTACGGAGTATTTTTCTCTCGAATACTGCCAGAATCGATTTATATGCATGTGTCATAACTCAGGATTGTGAACCATACATCAAGACAGTTAGAACCAGCATCTGGTATAGATGGATTTTTGTTCGTCGAGAGAGGACTCTGCCATTAAATCGCTTACATAGTCCGTAGTAGCATTTATTGGCAAGCAGGATTCTTCTCCGGATTTCGAGGCTGACATTATTTGATTTGTTGATGACGGAGCCTAGGTATATACAATTATTTACCACCTCGAAATTATAGTTGTCAACGTTCATGCTGTTTTCCAAACGAGAAGATTCTTTGTTCGTTGAAACTAATAACTTCGTTTTGTCCTTGTTCTCCATTTGAACCATTTTCGCTGCAGTCACATCCCGCAATTTTCGACTGACTATGTCTACGTCAACAGCCTATGCGAGTAGCATGTGGCTTTTGTCGAATATCGTGCCACTCGTGTTTACTGCTGCATTCCTCATTATAATTTCCATCACTATGTTGAAGAGGTCACACAATAGGCCGTCGCCTTGTTTTAGGCTCCGTCTGGTGTAGAATCTCTCTGTAAGGTCTTTGCCAATCTTCACTGAATACTGGAATACCAAACTCAGCCATGGCTTTTATAAATTTCTGCCGTATCGGGCTGTCGGTTGCAGCTTTATAGTCGATTAAAAGATGCTACTTGTCGATCTATTTCTCTTGAGTCTTTTCCGGGATTTGCCAGTGTGAATATCTAGTTAGTTGTTGATTTACCGGGTCTAAAGCCACACTAATAAGGCCCGATTAGGTTGGATAACACTGGCTTTAGTCTTTCTCATAGCACACTCGACAGGACCTTATATGCTATGGTTAAAAGACTGATTACACGGTAGTTGGCGCACACACTTGGTTCACCTTTTTTAGCACAGATTTTAATCATCAGGCATGCACTCATTAATTCATACCGTGCGTAGGAGCTGGTAAATGCTCGTTATCAGCTCCTCGCCACCGGACTTAACTTAAAGAGCTCTGCAGAAAGTCCGTCGGCACCGGCTGATTTATTATTTTTAAGCAACGGTAATGCTCTTCTCACCTCGGCTTGACTTGGTGGTGGGCAATCTTAACCATCCTCGACAATTAGCGTGATACCTTCACGTGCACTGCCTTCTGTAACCAACAGTTACTGCAAGTGTTTTCTCCATATATGCAGCACACTATTCGTATCTTCAACCAGATTTCCATTCTTGTCCTTTCCGTATCCTTTTGCTTTTACTTTCTGGTAAAATTTTCCGGCCTCACCTCTATCCCTGTATCGTATAAAAAACATGATTTTTATTACCTAAATGGCCTTTTTTCTGCTTAGTCATTTCTCCAATAAGTAAGATGGCAAATCATCAAATCCAGAAATCCCATTAACTTAATAACTTATTAAGTAAACACAGTATTAGCGGTCACTTCGCAAAGTTGTGTAAACAACTGTGAAGAAAACAAAAACGTTTGTTTTCTTTTTATTTTGCACTTGTCATATTGTTGAACTCGTTGAACGGGATGGATAATTAATATACGACAAAAGTCAAGTTGAAGGTCTTGACGAAAATGAGACGCACACACACACACACACACAAATATCTGGATGTGGATGTGGAAAATAAACAAAGCTTACAGCAAATAGAATCGAAGCAGAATGAACTTAAAACACGCTTATGGTAAATAGTTCGAGCATAGAAAGTTAATATTAGGCTGATGACGGCTTTGGGATTCTGTAAATTAGTATATTTTTGTAATATTTAATTCTAATACTAAAATTGGTTCTATGTCACATACAGTGAACAAGAACAATTTGATAAATTGTAATAAGGAAAATAGTTTTTCTTAAAATTTTAACGGCTTTTTCTCACAATGTGATGCAAAAAGTAGACTACCTAGAAATATAGATTTTTTTTATCAAAAGTTGGCAATTGTTTTATCTTACATTCTATAATAAAGGTATTAATTACATCATCTCTAATCACTACACTCCATAAGTGACTTTAATACACTAATAGATACCTAAACCAAAATTTTTGTCAAATAAAAATCTTCTGTGTTAAAAACATATAATTATTTAAATGCGAATACTTATTAACCACATATGTATAACGTATGTGCTCTAAGAAAAAAAAAACACAACAAACATAAACAATAATTTGTTATACTACTCACATGTATTGGCCTTAAGTATAGTCTTTGACACAATATGCGGATATAAAAAAAACAAAAACGTGTGGAAAATTTCCATACAAAAAAAAAGACAAAAACAAAACTGAAATATTTTTAATCTTAATTAAACACCACAGTGATTTGTTTCCGACTTTTTGAGTTATGGCTAAGTGTGCATTCTCGTTAAAGTTATTGATTTTGTATCTTTTCTTCTTAAAAACTACATTTGTTAAAGTCAATGAATTTTAAAGATTACACAGTGCAACAATGAAAAAAACACCCGAACGTGACTATATAGGTTCGATAGTACAACTGGAGCTGAGTAAAACCGTAACTCAGTTTGAATAGATTGGCTACCAAAATTTTTTTTTTGGCCCTCGTAACTTTTTGAAATCCCTTGGATCCCTTGAAAAAAATTGACATCAGTTTTTGGCCAACAGTTTGTACAGTTTTTAATCTAGTTCTTTCACTTCTTAAGCAAAGTTGTAGCTAATAGTCCGCTTAAGAAATTGCTATAATAAAATTTCCCAAAAAAATTAGACATCCCTCGATTATTTTCAAAAAACTTCGAAAAAAAATTCTAATTTTTTCACTATTTTGAATATAAGTCGTAGGGAGTCCAGATTTTTTGCATACTCTATTCAGTGAAATTGTAGTTTAGGTAACACCGAAAAACTTCTCTGAACAAACCCATGCAATCTGAACAAGTCTAGAAATATAAAATGGCTCTCAAAATACACTACCTACTTTAAACAAATCTGTTTTTTAGGAGTTTTGGGCCATTGTGCAAAGTTTTTACTTGCTATATTTACCAAAAACGTACTTATTGTATAACTGAACAACTTCTGTAAACAACCAATATGATCGGATTACTCCACCTCTTTAATTGTTCACAAAAAGCATTAGGGTGTTCCCTACATGGCATTTTTTCGAATTTCGTTAAAAATATGCATTAATTGCGATGATGGTCATCTAGCTTCATCTTACATTTGTTTTTGCTAAAATTACAAATATATTGTGAACAATTTTGTATCGATACTTAGGCAATAGGGTGTGCCGCAATGAGGTTAAATTTCGAATTTGTTCTCAAATCAGTTTATTGCCGCTGAGTATTTTTCTTTTGTATACAGACTAAGTAGTATTAAGCTGTTCAGTAGCTGAAGTGAAGACTTAAAATAGTATGTGTTTACTTTTGCCATATCTCTTATAGACGCCGAGATATTTGATGTAGAAATTGGGGTATTTTTGAAAAACATTATTAAAAAATTTGAAATTGGATTCCGAATTAGTTTATTATGGGCAACTATATATTTTAAATTTTTTAGGTTAATCAAGTTAAAATCTATATGTTCAAATAGTTTATGTGAATATTATCAATATCTCTATCAATTCTCGAGATATCAGGCGTTAAAAAACGCATTTTTGACTGTAGGCATAGCAATGTCTAATGAACTTTTGTTACATCTGAATACCCATTGTGTCTACTTACCAATAACGATATATATGATACAAATAAAAAATCCCCTCAAAGGGGCCCTAACGAGGACCAAAAAAAAATTTTGGTAGCCAATCTAGCCAAACTGAGCTAGGGTTTTACTCAGCTCCAGTTGTACTATCGAACCTATATAGTCACGTTCGGGTGTTTTTCAAAAAGTTTGATTTTGTGTCATAGTGTTATATATAGTCCAACAAAAATAAAATCAAGAACGACGAACCGCTGAAGGTTTAAAGAACGGGGTTGGCACTTTTGCCAACGGCAAAACTCCCGTGCAATTGTGCCCGATGGACACATGCATTGGCAAGGGCTTCTGTGTGAATTATGCTAGCATTTTGTGCGCTCCGAGAATGCTTTCTTCGCACCATCGGGTCAAGTTCTCATTAGCTTTGAGATGATTTCTTCCCTTAAGGTTTGTTATGATAGAGGAGAAGGCTCAGCAAAGGGCGCTGACGAGACATTGTGGTTAATATCGAGATGACGTCATAAGCCTACCCTGCTGTCACATATTACTCTTGAATTAAAAAACTTATTGGCAATTATTTATTATAGTAAAGAGTGAAGATCTTAAACCGAACGATGACAATATCACGATTATATATAACTTTACCCAGCAGTAATTCTTGCGGCAAAAATTCGAGATCGGAAATTGATTAACATTATTTGCAAATTGGATAAACTTGTTCAAAGTTGATTCAGGTAAAAAATATAATATGCAGTCCAATAATACTGCTGTCCCCTTTTGTCACATAATATTTTCACCTTAAGTGTGGACAGGGACGAAAGGTTTATAAATTTCATTTTATTCACCGTTGGACAGATTTGTCTTATATGTACACAATTAGTACATAAATCATGCAAGCTTATCCGCCATGTTGTTCCTTGGGTTGTCCCTGTGCCCTATCACACAAATAAGGTGAATATCTTGTTGCTGGTTCATACCATTAAGATATCGATGGGCTTGGGTAGATGTTAAACACAATCCATTTAAATATCGGTGATAATATGTTGGCATGTTTACTCAACTAACTAAAATATCTCTACTGTACATTGATATTTGGTTTAAATCAAATAGTTTTTGTTATTATTATATGTTTATTATTTATACCATCACCCTTAGGGATGAGGGTATATATCATTTGATACGACCCAAAACATAGAAGGAGTGACTTTAGACTATTCATGACTTTTTAAGTCGTTTGAGCCGTGTCCGTCTGTCTGGCTGTCTGGCTGTCCGGCTGGTTCGCACGATAACTTTCGAAAGACGTAACCAAATGTTTTGAAATTTTGCAAATGGGCTACATGGCCCCGCCCCGTCTGGTATCTCCCATACAAATACATCATTCCGCCCACTTTAAAAATCGAGTAATAATATCAATACACCCAACGGGATCGTACCCAAATTCTGTATTTGGTAAAGCTATAACAGGATAGAGTTTTGGAAAAAATTTTGAAAGCCTAGGCACGCCCCTTCTGGTACCTCCCATACAAATCTACCTTTCCGCCCACTATAGAGATGGAGTAATAATTTTAATAAATCAAACGTGATCGTACCCAAATTCTATTTTTAGTAAAGCTATAACTGGATAAAGTTTTGAAGAAAAAGATTGTAAGTCTATCCTCGTCCCATCTGGTAACTCCCATACACATCTGGTACCGCCCACTTTAGAAATCGATTAACATTATTAATAGACCTAACGCGATGGTGCCCAAATTCTGCATTTGGTAAAGTTCAAGCAGGATAAAGTTTTGGAGAACAAATCTGGAATTCTAGATACGCCCCTTCTAGTACCTCCCATACAAATGTACCTTTCCGCCCACTTTAGGGATGTAGTAATAATATCAATACACCCAACGCAATGTGCCCAAATTCTGTATTTAGTAAAGCTATAACAGGATAAAGTTATGGAGAATAAATCTGGAAGCCTAGACACACCCCTTCTCGTACCTCCCATACAAATGTACCACTTTCTAAGTCGGGTTGCCCGACTAAAACTTTCTAACTGGTTTTAATTTCAAATCGGTTAATTTCAATAACTCAAGGCTAAAACAATATCTTATAGTGAGTGATGGTATTTATCAGTCAGTTTATCTGACTGAAATTTCTGTACTGGTTTTTATCTAAAGTATATTTGTATTTATTAGTAGTTTTATTATAAGATTAATAATTTATTAAATTTTTGTTTTTGTTTTCATTTAATTTCTAGCTGAATATGTGAAACCATGTCGACGAGATGATCCCGATTTAGTGAATTGTTTTATGGGTTCATTGGAACACTTGAGGCCATATTTAGGACGGGGTATACCAGAAATTGAGGTATGTTTTAAATATAGAAAAATAAACAATAGAAATTACCTGAATATATTAAGTATTAGTGGGCGCGGCCACCCTTTATTATCCAATAATAAAGGATGTTAAAAAGTTATGTGGGTGAATTCGGTCATTTGTATGGGAGGTACCAGTAGGGGAGTGGCAAAGGTTTCGACATTTTAAGAGTTTGTTTAATATTACAAAATAAATAAACTGATCAAATTCAAATATCCTCCAGTTGTTCGTTTGGAAGTTATGAAAGGTATACAGTGTGGCGCACCAGTTATGCAAAATAAGTTGTTAAGATACTTGGAAATCGAACAAACCCCCTTGATGCTTTTATTCCTAAGGGTGAAAGTATATATATTGTCTGCATATTTGAACCTGTACTGCCGAGTACTATCTGTGTACCAAATTTTATCTCTGTAGGACTCAAATATAGTTTGAGCAAGCCTAATCCGTCCATTGCCCCAAATTAAAAACTATGTCTGAAAATTTATGATTGTAGTGCAGAGTACTATCTACATATCAAATTTTATCTATCTAGGGCTGAAATATAGTTTTGCTACACGTCCCCCGCATATTGGAAATAAAAATGCAAAATAAATTGGTATCTCCTCACCACAAATATTAGGGTGGGTCGATTTAACAATCGATATTGTGCCATCGATTTTTCGATAGCTTTTGGCATGAGGAAAAAAAGTTCCACCACGACATTTAAAAAAAAAACATTTTCGAGGCGCCCAAATATAAATTTTTTGACTTTTTCTCAACTTTAAAGGCGCCCAAATTTTAATTTTTGGCTTTTTCTCAACTTTAGTTTTTAAGATTTTTTTAGCAGGTAAAAAAAATTGGCTGATTTTTTTTAAATATTACCTTTCCAGAATCAAATATTTTAGTTTATAGATTTTGGGTACTATGAAAACTTAATTTCACTGATATAATTAGGAAGTTGTGGAAGAAATTTAAATTTTGAAAAATAGATGATTTTGTGTGGGAGATACCAGAAGAGATCGGCCTATATTCTCCATATTCATTACTGAGTAAAATTTTCACAAACGTACGTCTCAAGCTAAATATGTCTGAATTCAGTGTACTTTCAAAAAATATATGTTTGTTAAGCTATGAGGGTGCATTCGGTAATATATATGGAAGGTGTCAGAAGGAATGTGACAAAGCTTTCGGTTTTCTGACCACGGCCGTGGCATAGTGCTTAGAACACGCGACTACCATGCGGGAGATCGCAGGTTCAAACCTGGCTCCAGTCATCTTAAAAAAGAAAAAAAAATAAATAAAATTTTCTTTCTTTGTCGGCTCCCCTCGAATGTTGTTGACAGCAACATCGCAGTATTAAGCGTCGATTCAATCGTCATGTCTAGTAAGAGCTTCTCCAACAGTGACGTTCGCATTCGTCAATAAACAAGTAGGTGCCGTTAGTTGTGAATCTAAAAATAGAAAGCGTGTTTATTCACAACAACGCGAGAAGCAGACCATATTTAAACATCCTCTAGTTGTCTGTTTGGAAGTTATGGGAGAAATAGATTTCTGTGATTATAACTGTACCCGAGTGGTCCGGGCGATGGTATCAGTTTTATCACTTTAGCACCTTTTTTGATCCAAAAAGTACGAGTTTCCAAAAATCCCTGCACTCAGTGATAACGTTGCTATCCACTGATGAAAGAATATTTAAAATCAAATGAATAGTTAAGCCAAACAAACAAACTAACAAACATCTTTATAGTATTAGTATAGATATAGGTGAACACTAATGCAGTCTTAAAACAACATTGATAGTATGTTTAAAAATATAAAAACATTTATAAGTCGCCTCCATAATTAAAGCTTTTGCTCAGACAATTAACATGCATATCCATGAAATTTGCCATACAAATTAATACGTGAGTTTTTATTGAATACTTTCAAAATTTCCTTCTTTCGACACACTAAAAAAAAGTTTCATAATTACTTCCTTTTTGCCAGTCACAATTGCTGTTTCTGGCTGATACTAACAAAATCCGCAAATTACCGAATCGTTGATTGCTGCAACTGCAATGTAACTTAAAGTTTTATATCGAAATCCAAACATTAACTCAATGACTTAGTAACTCAGTTATACGTAATTATTTCGCGCCGCTAGTTATTGTGTTGAAAACAAGTTGCCAGCACAAGTGTTTGCCAGCTGGTGTGCCACATGTGTTGTAAGTTGCAGTTACAAGACAATTTTCTAGAAAACACCATTTGATGGCATATGAAAAATGTTGTGGCTGGCAAAAGTTGCTTAGGAATATATATTGGTTGAAAACCGCCGAAGTTCAAGTGTAGTGAAATAATTGAAAACTAAAAAGGCAGTGATGATTTATATGAATATTTTTACATAAATTTCAGAAATCTTATCATATCTAATACTATTACATATCTAATACTAATACATATCTAATTACTCATTTACTTGGGTTATACTTATTTATAGTAAGTTGAGACTGAAAAATGTTTTGTGTTTAATATATATAATCTGATTAATTATAGTAAGTCCGAAAATCCATTTTAAAGTTCATACAACATCAGGAAATTCTGGCCTTTTAGGATATTTTAAATAGTCAAATTAGTGGACGATAGGTGGCGTCGGACTGATTACATTATATCAGATTTCATATATTAAAAACGCGGTGTTCTATGGACATTGTAGTCCTTATCATACAAATTTCGTCAAGATTTCTTATATTTTATTTACTAAAACTGTTTCATTTTACTTCAATTACGCATTTTCATTAAAAATTAATTGAAAGAATTCCTAAACTTTTGGAATCCCCGTACGAAATAAAATGATTAATAACGAATTTAACCTTTGGCTTAACAAACTTTTACTGTACGCATAGAAGAAGTGTAGCCGGAGCCAAAAATTTAACTGCCGCTCAATAAAATATTTACAATACATCGAAATTTAAACCAGCACTCAAAAAACCAACTTATTCACATTGACTCACCATCATGCCACGGTCGTCAAATAACCACATTAACACATAAACCCATAAACCTTACAAGGATTTTTGTTTATAAATTCAACTTTAAATTTCATTATGGCTTGTTTCAAGAATCTTTCAATGGCTACCCTTTAAAGCCATCATACGTATACATATTATTATTCTTTTGACTTCTGAAGTTTTTTTTCTTTTGTTAGCCGTACGGCATTATCTTGTTTTCATTAACATCACATTTAAATTTTATTGAAAATTAAATGCACAAATCGTTACTTTGGCTCTTGATGAATGCCTCAACACAGATTTAAGTGTGACCTCTGTGGGATGATACGATGAGTTTTAGCATTTATTAAATAATAACAACAGTTAATGATTCAACTTAAAGTCTTAATCATTAATAAGCGCACAAAGCTGACATGATAAGAAAAGGCGTGCTCAGTAAAACGATATACTGATTAACGGGTTAACAGATTCTCTAAACACGTGATTCTTTGTCATGTTTTTGATATGAAAATGTTGTCATAATTTAATGAATCGAGGGTGATTCGTAAATATTATATTTTAACAAAATTGTACCAATTTAGATTGATTACACATATGACCTTTGGGCATATGGCAAAGTTTCTAATACTGTTTCGGCAGATTTTGTGTCATCAGGTTTCGAAATTGTGAGTTTTCAAAAAAATAGAAGGGACCAATAGCGGTGAACCGATACAATCCTTATTCATTCCTGACTCAAATTTTCATACGTACAACTTACGAATAATTTGTATGTAAGACTATAGGGGTGAGTTCGGTCCTTTGTATGGGAGGTACCAGAAGGGGTATGTCAAATAGTTAGGTTTTCTGAGGTTTCGCCTTCTATCACAATATAAATTAACCGACTAATTTTCATTACCCCTCAAATGTCCGTTTGGAAGATATGGGAGAAATATTAATTTTCCAAAAATAGGTCATTTCGTATGGGAGGTACCAAAGGGGGTGACCCGAAAATAGTGTGTCAAATAGTTAGGTTTTCTGGGGTTTTGCCTCCTATAATAACATAAATTAATCGACGAATTTTCATTACCCCCAAAAGTCCGTTTGAAAGTTATAGGAGAAATATTAATTTTCCAAAAATAGGTAATTTTGTATGGGAGGTACCAGAAGGCGTGAATCGATATAGTCCATATTCATTCCTGAGTCCCATTTTCATAAGCGAACATCATACTCAAAAAAAATAAGTTTACTTACAAAAAAGATATATATGTAAACCTATAAGGGTCAATTAGGTCATTTGTATGTGAGGTACCAGAAAGGGTATGGCAAAGGTTTCGGTTTTCTTAGGGTTTGTCTAATTTTGCAAGATAAATAAACTGACCAAATTTAAATATCCTACGATCGTCCGTTTGGAATTTATGAAAGAAATATAAATTATCCAAAAATAGGTAATTTTGTATGGGAGGTACCAGAAGGGGTGGGGTTATTTTGCCTATTTACAATCGCATAAGTTCGTTTTGAAAAATATTAATACTGGTAAATTTTCATACCGATCCGTTAAGGTTTACTCGAGTTATCCTGCTGACCAGCCATCCAGCCAGACAGACGGACATATCTCTACTTGGGGTCTAACTCGTCTCCTTCAATGCGTTACACTTTTTATACCATCACCCGTAGGGATGAAGGTATATATCATTTGATACGACCCAAAAGTGTAACACATAGAAGGAGTCACTTTAGACCCTAGGTTTCTTTGAACCAAATTCGATTCATGACTTTTTAAGTCGTTTGAGCCATGTCCGTCTGTCTGTCTGTCTGTCTGTCTGTCTGTCTGTCTGTCGGGTGGCTGTCCGGCTGGTTCGCACGATAACTTTCGAAAGACGCAACCAAATGTTTTGAAATTTTGCACGAGTTATTATTTTCTCAAAACTACTTACGGTATTGCAAATGGGCTACATGGCCCCGCCCCTTCTGGTACCTCCCATACAAATACATCATTCCGCCCTCTTTAGAAATCGAGTAATAATATCAATACACCCTAAGGGATCGTCCACAAATTCTGTATTTAGTAAAGCTATAACAGGATAAAGTTTTGGAAAAAATTTTGAAAGAATAGCCACGCCCCTTCTGGTACCTCCCATACAAATCTACCTTTCCGCCCACTATAGAGATGGAGAAATAATATCAATAAATTAAACGTGATCGTACCCAAATTCTATTTTGAGTAAAGCTATAACAAGATAAAGTTTTAGAGAAAAAAATTGGAAGTCTATTCACGCCCCATCTGGTACCTCCCATACACATCTGGTACCGCCCACTTTAGAAATCGATTAATATTATTAAAAGACCTAACGCGATCGTGCCCAAATTCTGTATTTGGTAAAGTTCAAGCAGGATAAAGTTTTGGAGAAAAAATTGGAAGTCTAGACACGCCCCTTATGGTACCTCCCATACAAATGTACCTTTCCGCCCACTTTAGGGATGTACTAATAATATCAGTACACCCAACGCAATCGTGCGCAAATTCTGTATTTAGTAAAGCTATAACAGGATAAAGTTATGGAGAATAAATCTGGAGCCTAAAAACACCCCTTCACGTAGCTCCCATATAAATGTACCACATGTTTTACTGAGGGTAAGGGTAAATGTAAGTCGGGTTGCCCGACTGAAACTTTCTAACTGGTTTTAATTACAAATCGATTATTTTCAATAACTCAGGACTTAAACAATATATTATATTGGGTGATGGTATTTATCAGTCAGTTTAACTGACTGAAATTTCTGTACTGGTTTTCGTATCAAATGATATATACCCTCATCCATAAGGGTGATGGAATAAAAATAATTGTGGAACAATTACTTACTGGGACAAAAAAGTAAATGAAACAATAAAAGTACCTTTTGGTACAATTTATTGTACCTTTTGTACAATAAATATACTTTTTGGTACAGTAAATTTTACTTTATGGTTCAATAAATTTAAGTTTTTGGTACTATAAAAGTAAAAGTATTTTTAGGTGCTATAAACGTACTTTACCTTTAATAAATTGTACTTTTTGAACTATAACTTGTACTTTATGTTACAATAAATAGTGTTTTTGGTACAATAAATTGCAATAAAATAACATTATGGTACAATAGTTTTTACTTTATAATACTATTAAAGTACTTTATCTTTAATAAATTGTACTTTTTGGTTTAATAAATTTTACTATTTGACAAAATAAAAAATTTACCAAAGAGTACGGTTAAATAAATATTACTATACCAGCTGACCCGGCAAACGTTGTTCTGCCATACAACTTCGGACCCGGCAAATTACTTCGCGCTCCTAAGGTAACGAATTCATATAAGCTCCAGGGGTAAAGTAAACAGTTAGTTCAAATTTTAAAGTGATTTATTTGAATTTAATCGAAGTTAGTTAAAAGCGGCGAAGAGCAATCTGATTAAAAATGTTTTTCGATTTGTTTTCCGGCGTAAAAACAAACAATAAAGACGGTTTACCAATACGCGAACAGACAGGCTGATCTTGTGAAAAGCAGGGAAATTTGAGATTGATCCAACAAACTTTCATTGATGGGTTATGCGATTTATTGATTGTCATCGCAAAAGCCAATAGAATGGGGAGTTGAATTCGCTTGAATTTGGAAGGGAAGATCGGTTAGAATAATAGGAATTCGTGGGATAAGGATTTCCTCTCCTTGGAATTTGCCCATGATGAACGTTGCTTTAATCACATTGATGATCAGTTTCTTGACCGACAGACGCGTACCGTTGCACAATTTAAGATGATTCGAAAAAATTTGCCGGGAACGTCATCAATCCAGTTGAAACATTAACAGGAATTTGGCCATTACCAAGTTGTCTTGAAAATTCAGTAACACAAAGATGACGATTTCAGACATGCGTTAATATTATAAGCATCAGTAGATTATGGGATGACGGGAAGAGTTTGAAGAAAATACCATAGCCACACCAAATAATCTCGAATCACCTCGTAAATCATTAATCGTTCGGTCAACTGCCTCTTAAATTCGTTTATGTGCCATCGTGCATTCATCCCAAATGATGATTTTGCATTCTCGCTACAATTTCGCTGCACGTTGGCTTGTCAACCATGAGAAAATTCATCAGCAGCTTCAAAGCGGAAAGTGCAGTTCGACCGCGTTTCAACAATGTGGCAGAAATAACAGCGGATGCAACAGCTAACGGAATTTCCGATCTTGACCAAATGTTGCCAGAATCAAAGAAATAACGAATGTCTTGCTTGGGGGAGCATCCAGAATGTAAATGCCTGCCGTTCCATCGTCAACAACCTCCATCAGCGAATCGTACACGTTCGTTTGCTCGGCATCCAATGGCGGGACATTTTTTCGGACTCTTTCAGTCAGCTTATCTCGATCAATGCTTGATCTCGTTCCAATTCGCGATTGAATACATCGTGCATCGAACGATTTGACGCTGGTATTCCAATTTCGATAGTAGACTGCCACACATGAGCACGCACATGTCTTCGATCAGAAGTTAATTTCAAGATCGTAATTCGAACTTAAATGGAGAATGAAAAAGAAGTGATGACTTGTAAACAAACCTTTTTTCTATTGACCATTTTTAAATGACGATTGACAATATGACCGATGAGTCATGCCTTAGTTGTCTACCATCCCGAAGCTTGAGAACAATATTGCGTGATTCCATATTCAGCCCAACAATCACCCCTGCGACTTCATTTATAGTGGGAGTATTGAATTGTCCTTCATGGCAACCAGGGGGACTTTTGTCAAATTCAAACATTTTTGAATTTTTCCGGAATTTTCCGAATTTTTCAACAAAAAATTTCCATTTTTCTATTCGAAAAGCCATTCTGTAACAATTGCACACAAAATTCCATACAAAAAGGAAATTTTCGATTTTTCCAATTTTCCGACTTTTCAAGAAGATTTTCTCAAAATTTTCTTTCGCATAAACCTTCCCCGGGCAATTACGAACAACTGAAAAAAAATCGGCCCAGCCGCTCTCAATTGATGAATTACTATACATTTTTGCCACCATTTTTATATATATAGATGACACAATAAATTGTAATTGGTACAATAAATTGTTCTTGTAATAAAATAAATGTACTTTCTGGTACAATAATAGTACTTTTTTGTGTAATAAATTTTTGGTTTAATAAATTGTACATACTTTTTGATAGATATGATAGTACGTTTTGAGACATAAAATTTACTTTATGGTACAATAGAACTATTTGTTTCTACAAACATGTTGAAAACACTGCTTTTTATCAAATTTCACACTTTTTCGATCTCTTCCTTTCTTTTGTTTTTTTTTTACCAAAACAACACCTGTCTTTACCAAAACTATACATGTCTTGTTCGCAAAATCAAAACAATCACGTATTTTGAAAAAAAAAACAAATTCGTTGAATCGGTTCCATTAAATGATTTTTTTATCCAGCCCAATTTTTTAAGAAATACAGACCGATGATTCCACTAGCCCTCTTTTAGGGTAACTCATCACCGTACACTGGAGCACAAATTTGCAGATGGTATTGCAAAAAGTGGACTCTAAATGTTTCTTGCAAAAAAGTCTTAAGTACGCTTTTTGTGTTTCTGAGTTATTGATGATTTATAGTTGGCCGCTTGTATTTTGTATATTTACATCATTATGTCCATTTCACATACATATAAGTGGACTTGAGACCTTTTTGTAGGAAACGGAGGGTATGTTGTACGAGGTACGAAAGATACTTTTTTCCCAAAACATGAGTTATCTTACT
This sequence comes from Muscina levida, assembly GCA_964034835.1. Taxonomy (NCBI): domain Eukaryota; kingdom Metazoa; phylum Arthropoda; class Insecta; order Diptera; family Muscidae; genus Muscina; species Muscina levida. The sequence goes on along the minus strand of OZ035880.1, from coordinate 48,306,393 downwards.
ATGTTCACTTGAGCCTGTACGACTGCTGAAAAATTCAAAAATGTATATTTGATACTAATGAAGAATTATACTTGGATCGTCTTCCTTTTTCGATCATAAAAATTCTATTAATTCTAAGCGGTTAAACGCTACTATTGATCTCTTTAGTGTTCAGTTTTCCCACACTTCGTTGAGCATGAAAATTTTTAAACTATCCCGACAACATGACGGCTAGGTCAAATAATGAACTTGAAAGTAAACGACAATCTTCGAATTGATATCCCTGCATTATTTCCTGGTCTCACTATTCCTCCCTCGTTGTCTTAGTATTATTCAAGATTTCTCAGTTTCAAAGTTCGTCAAACTTTGTTAGGGGGTAAAGTTATAAAGATTTTGTCCAAAGTCATTCATTGTCATAGTTTAGCAACAAAACTCACAATTACGACAACAATCAAATTATCAATTCCAAAACGTTTGAGTATCTTTGGTGGTGGCTGCAACATATTGCCACATGCAACAACTTGAGGTTAACGCAACAACCCGGCTATTAACATAGATTTGTGAAACTTTAAAAAAAGCCAACAAAAAACCTTCAACTTTTTTTTATGTCATATTTATATTACTATGTATGTAAGTAATGTTGAGTTTAACAATAATTTAAATATGATTCTCTGCCTTACAGTTACCTTCGATGGAACCATTCCATATGGATTCATTGGCACTGCAGTTGACCGATGGACCACAGGGTTACAAGATCACTTTAAAGAACATGGAGGTGTTTGGTGCCAGCAACTTCAAAGTGCAGTCCATGACGTTGAGTGAGAACGGAGCGCCCTTCACGGCACGCATTGCAATACCATCGTTGAAAATTAATGCTGCCTATACCAGTTCGGGTGTGTTGCTCATCATTCCTGCCTCAGGCGGTGGCACCTTCAATGCCTTGTTGGGTAAGTATAGAGTGATAGTTGTTGTACGGATAATTCTAATTGTTCTTTATTCATTGTTATTGCAGAGGGTGTTACATGTAACATGACTGGCAAAGTATCTACACCAGAACGCAATGGCCAGACCTATTTGCATTTGGATTCTCTAAGCATAGTTATTGATGTAAAGAAAGCCGACATGAAGATTTCCAATGCCTTTAATAACAATCGTGTGTTGCGTAAGTATTAGAAATATTTACTTCTCCTTATACAAATTTGACATACTGTTTTTTTTTTTAAATATTTTGTATAGTTGAGGCCTCTAATTTGTTCCTGCACGAAAATGCTCGCGTCGTTTTGGAAGCTATGCAACCACAAATGCAAAAGAAATTGGCCAAGGAATTTGGCAAATTGACCAATCAATTCTTGAAACATGTTCCCCGAGATTGGTTCTATGTTTAAGTGTTTCACTTAAGTATTATGTATTAAGATTTATAGTATGTATAATGTTAACCCTTGTATATATGTATACACAAAATATTGTTAATTGTCATTGAAAAATTCTCAAAATTTCATTAGGTTTAGGTAAAAGTTTGATTGTATTTATATATCACATTTGATTTAGTGTAAGAGTGAAAACTTGTATATAATATAGTATATTACCAACATCGTGTATTATTTTTAAATAAAAATGAAATAAATGATTTAAAGAAAATAATAATATTGGAAGCGAACATTTGCAAGTGTGATATTTTACTACTGTTATATGGCAAAAAAATAAATTGAATTATTTTTTTTAAAAAATCTGATCATTCTCCCCCCAAAGAAAATTCTTGAGAATTACTGCAGAAACGCTGCACTATAAATTTAAATGACCAAGTATTTAAGTTTGGCGTTAGATCCAAATGTGTTTCTAAATTAATTCTAGAAATAAATTTTCTAAGATGTTTTTGACATCGTTAGAAAAAAAATCGAAGCTCAACGAAGCCATTTTTTGGGCTGACTACCCCTTTATTTCCTATTTATATTTTCATTTGAGACCTGCCATTAACTACACAGTTTTATAATATATATCTTTTCATTATAATATTAAGCTTCTTGGTTTCCATACCCCGTTTTAGGATGAAAACTAATAAATTTTATCTATTCAATATAACCGAACTGCATTATGGAGAACTGATTATATGGAACGCCTATAAAAACAGTCAGTAGAACTGCGCTCTGCCATTGGAAAGCAAGCCCTTTCATTATCATAGCCTATTAAGATACTAATCATAAACTGTGTCAAGAAAAACACACAAACACCTTTCTTGTTACATTTTCTTTTCATGCCTTCTATGAGAAGCAGTATGAGAAGTAGTCTCTTCTAAAGGATTATCGATAAAAAATAATTTTTTAAACCTTTGTTTTAAGAGAATCCCTGTTTTTAACGCCTTATCCATACCCAAATTCATATAAAAACACTATCTTGCTACCTAATTTTATTTTACAAATGAAAGAGAATCTTCTCTACAAATCATCATTATATCATCACCCTTAGGGATAAGGGTATATAACATTTGATACGACCCAAAAGTGTAACACATAGAAAGAGTCCCTTAAGACCCTACGTTTCTTTGAACCCAATTCGATTCATGACTTTTAAGTCGTTTGAACCATGTCCGATGTCTGTCTGTCTGGCTGGTGCGCTCGATAACTTTCGAAAGACGCAACCAAATGTTTTGAAATTTTGCACAACTTAATATTTTCTCAAAACAACTTACGGTATTGCAAATGGGCTACATGGCCCGCCCTTCTGGTACCTCCTATACAAACACATCATTCCGCCCACTTTAGAAATCCAGAAATAATATCAATACTCCCAACGGGATCGTACCCAAATTCTGTACTTAGTAAAGCTGAAATACGATAAAGTGTTGGAGAAAAAAATTGGAAGTCTACCCACGCCCCTTCCGGTACCTCCCATACAAATGTACCTTTCCGCCCACTTTAAAGATGGAGTAATAATATCAATAAATCCAACGCGATCGTACCTAAATTCTTTATTTAGTAAATCTATAGGAGGATACAGTTTTTGAGCAAAAAGTAGAAGTCTAGGTACGCCCCATCTGGTACCTCACATACTGATCTCGTACGGCCCACTTTAGAAATGAATTAACATAATTAATAGATTTAACTCGATCGTGCCCAAATTCTGTATATAGTAACGTTCATGCAGGATAAAGTTTTGGAGAAAAAAACTGTAAGTCTAGTCACGCCCCTTCTTGTACCTTCCATAAATATGTACCGCTCCACCCATTTTGGTGATGGAGTAATAATATCAATACACTCGACACGATCGTGCCCTAATTATGTATTTGGTTAAGCTATAACAGGATAAAATTTTGGAGATAAAATTGGAAGTCTAGCGCGCCCCTTCTGGTACCTCCCATACCATGCCATAGAGACTAGAGACCTAAAACTATCATGAAATCGTGATTACAATAACTTTCATTTAAGTATCCACACGTAGAGGCTGTAATATGGTCGGAAAGGCCCCTATTTTGGAATTGCAAGGAACACGCCGTCACGTTTGGTTATGCAAAGGTTACTGTAAGTACATGATGGCATGATGGTTAGACCACGCAACTACTATGCGGGGGATCCTAGGTTCGACTCCTGACTCCAGTCATCTACATTTTTCTTTCATTGCCGGCCCCCTTGATGTTATCGACAGCAACTTTGCAGTATAAGTGTCGAGTCAATCGGCATTTCTAGAAAAAAGTTTCTTAAACAATGACGTTTGCATTCGTTGATAAACAAGTTGGTGCCGTTAGTTGTGAATCAAAAAATATAAAGCCTGATAATTCACAACAGCGCGAGAAGCTGTCCCATATCACTTTCATGAAGTGTACAGGGAAATTAAGTTTTTTAAGTATGTAATTAATGGGTTACTTTTGTTATCTTAATAAATATGATAATTTTTACTAGCAATATGTTCTCCTAATTTTGTTTCCCTTTTCCTCTAACATTGAATTATTCTGGCATACATAATTCCTAATTCATAAGACATAATTTAAGTATTATTTTGTATGTAATTTTATCTTTTTTTCCGAAACTTTCCAATATAAATGATTTTCGAGAAGAGAGCCGGAGCCAAATTTTTAGTTTTATATAAATTATGTTAATGTTTTTATAACTGAATATATTTTGTGTAAATACATTTTCATTCCATTGTACTTTTATATTATAAAATGTACCACATAACAGATATAAATTATAACGATAATAAAAATAGAACATGTAAACCAATATTTAAAAGCGTATTTTTATTTAAAAAAAAAGGTATTAAAGTAAGTAAGGCCTCTGAATGACCCTATTGTGTCGCCATTCGTGTGCACATTCTATTATTTCATCATTAAGATTTTGAGGTTTCATTAAAATAATAGGAGCCCAGAATAGTAAAGTAGTAGCAACAATTGTACACTTGCGCCTAAAAGTATGCTAATTTTCTGCTCCAAATTTAAAACAATATAGGGTGATCCAAATAAACAAAATTTGTTATATACAATCAAACGCATACTTTTAGGCGCTACATAAAAGGGTGATTCAAGATTGTAGAAAATTCTTTTTTGCTTGATTCTGGTCGCCTGGTATTTTGACGAATCTTGAAACTGACAAATCGTAACCGATTTGTATGTGTATAGGAGGAACATGAAAGATATTTCTACAATCACTCTTACTGATGAGGGTATATATCATTTGATACGACCCAAAAGTGTAACACATAGAAAGAGTCCCTTAAGAGCCTACGTTTCTTTGAACCCAATTCGATTCACGACTTTTTATGTCGTTTGAGCTATGTCCGTCTGTCTGTCTGTCCGTCTGTCTGGCTGCCCGGCTGATTCGCACGATAACTTTCGAAAGACGCAACCAAATGTTTTGAAATTTTGAACGAGTTATTAATTTCTCAAAACTACTTACGGTATTGCAAATGGGCGACATGGCCCCGCCCCTTCTTGTACCTCCCATACAAATAAATCATTCCGCCCTCTTTAGAAATTGAGTAATAATATCAATACACCCAACGGTATTGTCCCCAAATTCTGAATTTAGTAAAGCTATAACAGGAAAAAGTTTTGGAAAAAGTTTTGAAAGACTAGCCACGCCCCTTCTGGTACCTCCTATACAAACCTACCTTTCCGCCTACTATGGAGATGGAGAATTAATATCAATAAATCAAACGTGATCGTACCCAAATTCTATTTTTAGTAAAGCAATAACAGGATAAAGTTTAAGAGAAAAAAATTGGAAGTCTACATACGCCCCATCTGGTACCTCCCATACACATCTGGTACCGCCCACTTTAGAAATAATATTATTAAAAGACCTAACGCGATCGTGCCCAAATTGTGTATTTGGTAAAGTTCAAGCAGAATAAAGTATTGGAGCAAAAATCTGGAAGTCTAGACACGCCCCTTCTGGTACTCCCATACAAATGTACCACTCCCCCCACTTTAGAAATAGGGTAATAATATCAATACACTAGACACGATCGTGCCCAAGTTCTGTATTTTGTTATATTATAACAGGACAAAGTTTTGGAGAAAAAGTTGGAAGTCTAGCGACGCCCAATATCTTATATTGGGTGATTTTATTTATCAGTCAGTTTAACTGACTGAAATTTCTGTACTGGTTTTTTTACTAACTGTGTAACAAGTTGCGAACTTTTCATCCATTTTAAATAAAACGAAAAGATTCTGAATATTTTTTATTTATTTATCAAAATATTGTAAAAATAACTTTTATTATTAACAAATTAATTACTAAAGTTTATTGAATTAAAACAAAACTAGGACTCACCAAACCCTCACAATAATAGTCCTTGTTCGTAATACAATTAAAATTTAACTATAAGATATATTTAATATATTTAAAAAATATCAGTTTAGATATAATTTAAATTAAAGTAAGAAAACAATAACATCAGTAACAAGTATTTTCATCAAAAAACGTACAAAATATTCCACAGACACACACGCCAAGAAAGTGGAGCTTTTATGGTAAATTCATTGAATTTAGTTGCATAGTTCTAAGTACAGATACTTCATATATATCCTTCATTTAAGTTTCAATCATAGCCTTGGGAAATGTTACATTACCGATCAGAATTATATCGTTGTTAGTGATATTAATGAAACCTATGACGTCCTCAAATAAAGATGGACAAATAGCAACGGAGAAGTATCTGTACGAAAGAATCGTTTGCTACGGTCCTTACATTCATAACGCCGTTTGCCACGGTCTATGAGCCGATGGTGATACGGAACCAGTTAGCCAACGTTTACCACATATCAGACAGCGATAAGGTCTTGCGAATGTGATCATTCAAATCATTGCAAATAGTCAACTTACGAGCACATCCTGCAAGCAAATGGTTTGAGAAAATGTAAAAAATATGTATGTAATATACCATAATTTTCTGTAGTTCACAATGGAATACCAGATAACAGATATAAATTATAAAGATAATAAATAAAAGAACGTTAAAACCAATATTTAAAAGATTATTATTATTTAAAATATATGTAATATGTAAGTAAGGCCTCTGAATGAATCCGTAGCGTCATTCGTTGACACTTTCTCTTTTTCATAATTACGATTTTGAGGTTTCATTGATATAACAGGAGCCCAGAATAGTAAAGTAGTATCGACAAATTAATATGTGCGCCTAAAAGTATGCAAATTTTCTACTGTAAATTTAAAAGTATACAGGGTGGCCCGAATAAACAAAATCTTAATGTTACAATTAAAGGTATACTTCTAGGCGCTATATAAACAGGATGATTCAAGCCTGCAAAAATGTATTAACTGCTTGATTCTGGTCGCCTGGTATTTTGCCGAATATTGAGACTGTCAAATCGTAACCGATTTGAAAAATAAAAGGAGGGAAAATAATTATTTTTATTTAAATAAAACGACAATTTCTTAATATTTTAATTTATTTAGCAAATAGTGCCCTCAAGACAAATTTATTTATTAATAAAATTAATTTCTAAAGTGTTCTGACTTAAAAAAAACTATGACTTACAGATCCTCTTCACAAAATCGTCCATACCCAGCGGTTAAATTACCCATTAAGAAATCACTTAGTAGCAATCAGTGATAATTGCCACGCTTCTGTTTCGCCTAGCATTTGCACGGGAGTGTCATAGGCCGTTTAATCGGTGCGCTTTTGCTTACAAAGTAAGGGAAGATGTCAGTAAGTCCCATTTCTGTTGCAATTACATTTCTATACGTTTATACTATTTATTATAAAGAGTAAGTGTTAGTTAATTTGTATGTAGAGGAAATCTTCTAATCTACTCATCTGATTTTAAAAATTATTTTACCAATGGATAGCTTCGTTATTACGGCTAAAGATAGGTACGCGAATAAGTTGAAAAATGGGGAATAATGGTAAAAAATGGGCATTTATGGAATTTTTAAGCCACTGAATGCACTTTTTTCGGTTAGATTTATTTCGCATTTTTTTCTCCTGTTCAATATCTACAACTTTGCTGCAGATAAAAAAAGAGATATTCCGTATGGTATACCGAGAAATAACCATGTTAAAATATAGAAAAAGTGCTAGAAATCCACATTGAGCAAAAAAATTCATATGGTCTTTAAATTACACTGTGAGACAAATGGTAGGGGTCAGTGATCGGAAAGGGTTCAAACTACCGGGGAATGTTATATTGGTAAAAAAGAAGTTAAACGTGGGTCACGTATGGGAATCGAGGAATCGAGATATATCGATTTGAAGTTAGTAACTATCATATAGGGGAAATTGTCACCACAGAACCACTAGTCCGATTTTGCTCAAACAAATTGAAAAAACAAATAAAAATTACAATTCCTTTAATCAGTTCATACGGTAAACTACGGATAAGTGCACATCGCATAAATGCAAAAACCGCATAAGTGCACTGGAACTTGAAGACATTAGCCTTTTTTATAAGTTTACATACAAAAATACACGGATAAGTGCAACACGTATAAATGCAAAAACCGGATAAATGCACAACTTTTGCTAACCTGAAAGTAATTTTTTAGTACAACTTTGCATGCATAAATGCAAATCCCTCATACTACATAAATGTAGATTATGATTTAGAGAAACTGGAGAAAAAAATATATAAGGTTGGAACGGAAAACACTGTTCAAAAAAAGATTTCAGATTTTTTCAGCACACGTGGTTTAGGTGAATCGAATTGAGTGCAATTTAATATGTATTTTTGCAAAAAACAATGTTGCAAAATATGATTCATTAACAGCTCTTATTTTGGCAAAGAACTGAATATTTTTAATTTTTTTGTAAGCAATATGATAAACACTAAAACAATGAAATGTAAATTTTTGATTTTTTTTACCTTAAACTGAACTGATTTTAAAAGTTTTTATTAAAAACCTGATATGTAATGTAAGCCAAATATAAATAAAAACATTAAACAGCTTTATATTTTAATTATTTACTTAAAGTTCCGACCAAACTGAACTGGTGTTACAGATTAATAAAAATAATCTAATGTCTGTATAAATGCAATTATCGTGCACTTATGCCAAGTTTGTATATATGCAATAGTTGTGCACTTATCCGAGTGTTGTATAAATGCAAAAACCGCATAAGTGCACAAAAAGTCGCGCGGAAACCGATGTGCACTTATCCGTAGTCTACTGAACGTTTTTCTATATAAGCAACAATTTCCATTCATCAAATGATTTTGAACTGGGTTTATTTTGTAACAGTTACAATAAAACTGTTGTACTTCGTGGCGTATGATTTAAGTGGGATATTACTTATGATATTCATACGCCACCATATAAAAATATAACAAATGAGCCTAAAACGTGAGATATTCCCCTATGTGATAGTTACAAACTTCAAATCGATATATCTCGATTCCTAGATGTGACCCAGCGAAATGTTGGGCCACGTATAACTTAGTTTTGACCGATATAGCATTTTCCGTTGGTTTTATCCCAATCCGATTTTGACTGTCGCAATGTGTTATTAATGCAGCTATCTTGACAAAACGAATCATGCAGAAGTTCTTATTTTTGGGCTACTTACACGTTCAATTCTCAGAATTAAGTCCCGAAGTCACTGGGTAATAAAACCACTTTTAATATTCAGAATTTGCTGCATATAGTTGTTACTTATGGAACCGGCTGCGGCATAGTGGTTAGAATACGCGACTACCATGCGGGAGATTCCAGGTTCGACACTTGGCTCCAATCACCTAAAAAAAAAAATTTCTTTCATTGCCGGCCCCTCGATGTTGGCGTCAGGGAAATACATTTTTTTTTAAAGCTGTTACTTATACTTACCTCTAATACTGTGGGAACAGTTAGCTGTGTTCAGTACAATGGTCATGGGTTTTTGGCTTAACTAAATGTTATATACATTTGAGCTAAGGCCGCTATAGTATAGATACCAACACCAGAACAAATGTGACAAGATAAACTGTCAAACGTTTCTTTTTGTTAAACTATTGAGCGCTAGATGTCACCGTTGTCTGTGTAAGAGGATTGTATGACTATTTGAAATTTATGTGCCAAGGAACCTATGTATGTCAAAAATGTACAGTAATTCATCAATTGAGAACGGCTGGGCCGATTATGCTTAAACTTTTTTTCAGTTGTTCATTATTGCCAGGAAAAGGTTTATGTGAATACAAATTTTAGGAAAATCAATTGTTACAGAATGGCTTTTCGAATACAAAAAAGGAAAATTTTTGTTGAAAAATGCGGAAAATTTCAAAAAGTTTGAATTTTTTTTTTCGAAGAAATTCTGCATTTTATAGTATGATTTAATAGTTTTGGACGATGGAACTTTGAAAAATTTCGGAAAATTATTCCAAAATTACTTTTCGAATGGGAAAATAGGAACATTTTTGTTGGAAAACTCGCAAAATTCCGGAAAAACTTGGATTTTTTCGACAAAATTTTGCAAAAAATCGATAAGTGAATTTTTGTTTAAAATTTTGTGTGCAATTGTTTCGTAGTGGCTTAGACGAAATTTTGAATTTTGTCGTATGATTGATAATTTTGGACGATGTTAATCTGTTATATTTCAGGGCAAAAGTGCAGAATATGGGGCGAGACCCCAAAAAAGAAAAAAAAGTGCAAATCCCCCCAAATACGCCCCAAAACACGAAAATCGAGGTCAAAGTTGGCGCTAAAGCCCGGGGAGCCCGTGGGGCCAAAAAAAAGGGGCCCCTTGGGTTCTATGATGACCCCCCGTGTGTGGGTACTCAATTGAAAGATATTTTCGAGACGAATCCAACGATGTTATTTTTAAGTACGGGTCTCCTAGACCGAGTTAGAGCTATTTATAAATTTCCGGGATATACAAAAAAAAAATTAAAAAAAATTTGAAAAAATCATGGAAAAAGGTAGAAAAATTTAAGGAAATAATTGAAAAATTCCAAAAAAAATTGAAAATCTAAAAACCGCGCGATTTTTTTTACAAAAAAATTATTTTTTCTGAGAAACCCCGTAAAAAATTTAAAAAAAATGGGGAAAAATCGTGGAAAGTTAGAATAATTTAAGGAAATGAATTGAAAAATTCCATAGAAAAATAAAATGTCATGAAAAATGTGTGAAAATTTTAACTTTTTTTTGTTGAATTTTTTAAGGTTTTTAAAGGAAAATTTTAAGAAATATTTAAAAAAATCAAGAAAAAGTCCAAAAAGAAATATGTGAAAGAAGAAAATTTATTAAAAAAGGATAAAATTGGGCAAAATTAAGAAAAATTTTAAAAATATTTAAAAAAAGCTATGTACTGTAAGTATAATTTATTTTTGATATATCCCTTTAAAATACTATTTGTTTTTTAAATTATAGTTTTAACTGAGGTTGAGATGGTTGCAGTAGAGCCGAAGTCAAAAATTTCTTTTAAAAAAAAATCGCGGGATTTTTAAAAAAAAAAATTTCTTTTTCGTATATACCGGGAAAAATATTTTTTTTTTTGTAAATTAGAGTGAAAATGGATATGTTGGGCGTAAAAGCGCCCATTTTTAATTTTTTGGTTCCTACGGGTCTCCTGGACCGAGTTAGAACCATTCGATTTTCCGGGATATACAAAAAAAAAAAATCGCGCGATTTTTTTAAAAATATTTTTGATTTTTTGGTATTTCCCGAAAAAATATTTTTTTTTTGTAAATTAGAGTGGAAATGGATATGTTGGGTTTAGTAGCGCCGCAGGCAAAAATTATTTTTAAAAAAGTCGCGCGATTTTTTTTTTGTATATCACGGAAATTCAAATGGCTCTAACTCGGTCCAGGAGTCCCGTAGGAACCAAAAAATAACATCGACTCGAAAATATCTTTCATTTGAGTACCAGCATCATAGAACCGAAAAGGGCCCCTTTTTTGACCCCCCGGGTCCCATGGGCCTGAGCGCCAACTTTGACGTACCATTCAGATGTTTGGGGACCAAGGCGAAGACAATGGCATAATTTCTTTTTTAATTGGGCTCCCGCCCCATATTCTGCACTTCAGCCTATTTCGGATACAAGAAAAATTCTTGGTGGAAAACTCGAAAAATTCCGTAAAAACTCGAAAAATTTAGATTTTTCGACGAAATTTTGCACAGTATCGCTTGTTTAAATGATTTCTGTCGACGTAAAGGTGGAAAACTCGTTATGATGCTTGGAAAATTTGGGATAATTATGTTAAAAGATTAAACACGAAATGATCGAACAATTTCAAAATCTTCTGCATGAGAATAACGCATTGGTCCGATTGTTCAAAACCGCATTGAATACAATGCATTCCGACGACCACAAAATCATTATCAGAGCAGACAAAAGACCCTCTGGTTGGCATGCAGGACAATTCAATGCTCCCACTATAAATAAACGCGATATTGTTCTCAAGCGTCGGAATGGTTGACAACTGACGTAGGACTCATCGGTCATATGTTGCACTTCATTTATGTTCTGTCGTGGAGAAGATGGCTATCACCTCAATTTAAAAATGGTCAATAGAACAAAAGGTTTGTTTACAAGTCATCACTTCTTTTTCATTCTCCATTTAAGTTCGAATTTTGATCTTGAAATTAACTTCTGATCGAAGACATGAGCGGGCTCATGCTCGGCAGTCTACTGTCGAAATTGGAATACCAGCGTCAAATCGTTCGATGCACGATGCATTCAATCGCGAATTGCAACGGGATCAAGTATTAATCGAGATGAGCTGACTGAAAGAGTCCGAAGAAGAAATGTGCCGCCATTGAATGCCGAGCAAACAAACGTGTACCACTCGCTGATGGAGATTGTTGACGATGGAACGGGAGGCATTTACTTTCTCGATGCTCCCCCAGGCAAGACATTCGTCATTTCTTTGATTCTGGCAACATTTGGTCAAGATCGCAAATTCCGTTAGCCGTTGCATCCGCTGGTATTTCTGCACTTTCCGCTTTAAAGCTGCTGATGAATCTGCTCACGGTTGACAAGCCAACCTGCAGCGAAATTGTTGCGAGAATGCAAAGTCATAATTTGTGATGTATGCACGATAGCACATAAACGAGATTTGGAGGCAGTTAAGGATTTTCGAGGTGATTCGAGATGATTTGGTGTGGCTGTAGTATTTTCGTCAAACGCTTCCCGCCATCCCAAAATCTGCTGCTGCTTATGAAATTAGCGCATGTCTGAAATCGTTATCTTTGTGTTACTGAATTGTCAAGACAGCTACTGGCACTTGGTAATGGCTAAATTCCTGTTGACGTTTCAACTGGATTGATGACGTTCCTGGCAAATTTTTTCGAGTTTACATCGTCATAGGAGGAACTCATCACCAAATTTTCTCCGGCATTCAAAAAATTATAAAAATCTGGATTGGATAAGTGAACGAGCCATACTAGCAGCGAAGAATAAGGTCGTCGTTAGCTTGATTGTTATTATTCAAAGTCGAATCGATGGAGAACTGCATTCATACAAATCCGTTGACAGTGTGACCAACGAGAATGAGGCGACCAGCTATCCGACAGAATTTTTGTAGTTTTTAGATGTGTCAGGATCTCCGCCGCATAATTTACAGCTGACGGTGGGATCGATCATAAGCATGTTGCGGAATCTGAATCATCTCTAATTGTGCAACGGTACGCGTTTGTCGGTCACGAAACTGTTCATCAATATGATAAAAACGACGTTCATCAGGGGCAAATTCCAAGGAGAGGAAATCCTTATCACACGAATTCTTATTATTCTAACCGATATTCCCTTCCAAACACAAGCGAATTCAACTCCATATTCTATTGGCTTTTGAGATGACAGTCAATAAATCGCAATCTCGAAATTCCCGGCTTTTCACAAGATCAGCCTTCATTGTTTGTTTTTACGACGGAAAAAAACATTGTTAATCAGATCGCTCTTCACTTATTTCGATTAAATTTAAATAAATCACATTATAACTTGAACTAACTGTGTTTTACTATACCCCTGGAGCTTATATGAATTCGTTACTTTAGGAGCGAGACAAAGTTTGCCTGGTCCGAAGTTGTATGGCAGAACAACGTTTGCCGGGTCAGCTAGTTAAATTAATTTTTAAATGTTTACCAAATCGGATGGCAAATTTTTTGCTAACAACTCATAAAAAAAATTTCTGTATCAATTAATAGATTTCCCTAATTAAACTTACAGGAAAGTACCGTAATTTTTTTTTAAATTCCGGGATTTACCTTTTCTTTGGCATTCCATTTCATATTATCGCCTTAACGATAATTCAGCAATTCTCTCTTTTCTTCCATTGTTGTTCATGTTATATGAATTTATATTTTATCCTAATCAAATCAATCAACTATAACCCACATCGTTTTATGATATATGTGTATTCCCAAAATTAAACTACAAATCGCTTTTTTTTTGCTACATAATAAATCTGTTTTTTTGTTTTGTTTCTTTATTTCATCATTTTTAATGCATTTTGTTTTGTTTTCCTTTTGTTACTGTTGTATTCCATAATAATAATTAATTAATTAATTAATAATAATCGTAATAATTATAATGAGAAACATAATAGTAATAATAATAATCATAATTATAATTATAAATTTATATATATGTATTTATAGAGCGCGTGTATGTGTCTGTGTGTATAATAGAGAGGGACAAAGAGAGAGAGACTATGAGATCACTTAAATGATCCAACTAAATGGTAAAACTGATATAAACTTAATAGTAATTTAAGAACTTTATTTAGTGTAATATAAACTATAGCTAATACTAGACAAAACAAAATAAACATTAAATTATACAAGATACATTATACATTATCAAACATATTGCAGATATTAATCAGCTAGAAAAATTTGACTTTAGAAAAAAATGGAAATGGAAAAATGATTTTAAATAAATTCACAACATAAACAACATTGAAAATAAGAGACACTTTTACATTGTCAGTAGGAAACATTTATTAAAAGTTAATGTTAAGGTTGTTGCATAGAAGCTACAGTGGTTGCTCGAATGTTTGACAGCAAGAGTTGTTGAATTATTTCGAATAAAATAGAATGACTCGAAATTTTAAATTTTGTTTCTGGGGACTTTTTTATGAGAATGCATTTCGAGACGATGCATGGATGGCTTGGCTATAAATAGTCGCTGAAAATACGTTAGATGTAAAGAAGATTAAAACTGAACCTCTTAAGCCATGTTTTTATGTACGTCAACAAACTAAAATCTGGAATCAACCGGTTTAAAAAAAGACTTTAAAACTAGCAACCTTTTTTTTATCAACGACGGTTAAGCAACCGGGTTTTTTACCGTCGATGTATTATTATCTTTAAAGAAACTTTTTTTTGGAAAACCGGTTTTAAGAACCTGTTTTTTTATGGACGTCAAAAAAATTTAAAACTTAATTTTTTCATAAACCCGGTTTACAACAAAACCGATTCTCAATCGAAATATTTATAACGACATTTTTATATTTATTGTCTTTTACTAAAATGATTTAAGACCGTGTTTTTCCGACGACATTGAAATTGTAGAACTTAATTTATAAATAAAACCGGTTATGGAAATCGGCTTCCAAAAAACCTGTTAAAAACCGAAATTGTTTTAAAAGGTTTTTTAAATTACACTTATTTTTAATGCATGGTTCTTTATTTTGGAACCGATACCAAAACACAGCTTTTAGAACCGGTTTTCTAACGCCAGTCGCCGGTTTTTAAGAAAAACCGTTACCAAACCGAATTTTTATAATTGTATTTATGGTACTTTAGAAACTTGTTCCAAAAACCAGGGTTAAGAACCGATTTTTTTTTTATTGATGTCGACCAAATGGCGGAACTTCCTGATGCGTTGACATATCGTGTTTTACAAACCGGTTTCCAAAAATCTTCTTTTTTCGACTTCAAAAAAAATTTTAATATTTTTTAAAAATAAAACCGAATTCAGAAACATTTTTTTAATAACACGGAATAAAAACACATTTTTCTTAAGAAACCGGTTCCAAAAACCGTGTATAAGAATTATATTTACGGTGTTTTAGAAACCTGTTCCCAAAAACCGTGGTTTAGAACCGATTTTTTTTATTGATGTCGACTAAATGGCGGAACTTTCTTCATTCGTAACAGATACATTGACACATCTTTTTATACAAACCGGTTTTCAAAAACCTTATCTTTATTCGACTTTATTAATATTCATTTAAATATAAAACCGAGTTCAGTAACACGGAATTTAAACACATAGTTTTAAGAAACCAGTTTCCAAAAACCGTCTGTTAGAACCGTTTTTTTTGTCGTCATCAACAAAATTGTAAAACTTGATTTGTAAATAAACCGGCAAAAATTCAAACCACTTTTTAGAACCTGTTTTTTTTATCGATGTCAACAGAAGTGTTCATATTAATTTATACATGAATAGGGTTTCGGTAACCGGTTTTGAAAAAACCGATTCTGAACCAACATCTTTTTAACTGCACGTAATAAAATTGAATGTTTTTTAAAAACTGGTTTCGAAAATCCGTATATAAAACCGGGTTTTTGTCAAATTGTAAAACTTGATTTGCAAATAAAGCGGCAAGCGGTTACCAAAAAACCTGCTTTTCTATCGACGTCAACAAAATTATTGATATTAAATTATACATGAATAGGGTTTTGGAAACCGGTTTGACAAAAACGATTCAGAACCAACATCTTTATAGTCGGTTTTGAACATAATTGATTGTTTTCTTGAAACAGGTTCCGAGAAATCGGGTTTAAGAACCGGTTTTTATAGACGCCCACAAAATTTTAAAACTTGATTTGTATTATTATGAACTAGTTTTTTTACAAATTAAGTTTTAAAAATTTCCCAAAAAACTATGCTAAACAAAAATTTGTTTAATCAAAACAAAATAAAAACCTTTAATAACCGAATTTTTTCTATCGACATTAACAAAATTGTGGATCCAAATTAATACATGAAACGGGTTTTGGTAACCAGTTTCCAAAAAGTCTAAGCTAAACTTATATTTTTGTCATCAGATTTTCACAATGTTAGTACTTCAAACTCATAGTTTTTTAGAAACCGGTTTCCAAAAACCGAGTTTAAATTCCTATTCTTATTGAGTTCATTTGGTCTACGTCATTGAAAAATTTTTACTTATTTCATATATAAGTCATATGACTAAAGTGTAATATTTATTTAAATATACAACCGGTTTTGGTAACCGGTTTCCAAAATCAATTAGAAAACAACATTTGTATAACCGGTTTTGAATTACTCGGAATTTTATAAAAAATTGTTTTTAAAAACCGGTTCCAAAACATCGAACACATCGTTTTTTTCAAAAAACAGTTCCCGCGAAAAACGGAACCGGTGTTTTTATCAACTTCAATAATATATAGATAAAACTGTTTTCCAAAAATCTGACATTTTGATATCAGAGGTTTCAAAATGCCCGCATTTAAATTTTGTTTGTAAGCCTTTTACCTAAAACCGGTTTTGAATAATTACTTTAGTTTATCGATTTAAACTCAATTCATACATTAATTAAGACCAACAAATCTGTTGAAGGTTCTTAAACTTTATTCCAAAAAAAAAAAACAAATCGATTCTTAGCTGATATTTTTAAAACTGACATTTTTTATCCGGTTCATTTGGCGGATTTTTATACCTTTTTACAAACCGGTTCCCAAAAACCGAGTTAAGTTTCCTTTTTTTATTGAGGTCGACCAAAAAAATTTATACATTACTCAAATGACAAAAATGTAATATTTATTTTAATAGAAAACCGGTTTTGGTAAACGGTTTCGAAAACAACATTTGTTTAAACGGTTTTTTTAGTACATAAAATATTACCCCTTTTTTAGAAATCGGTTCCCAAAAATCGAGTTTTAAAACTCTTCGTTTTTCAGAAACCTGTTCCCGCGAAAACCGGATCTAAGTCAACTTCAATAAATTATAGGTAAACCCGTTTTTAAAAACCTGACGTTTTGATATCAGTGTTTTCAAATTGCCCGCATTTAATTTTGTTTTAAACCTGTTCCCTAAAACCGGTTTTAAATAATTATTCTATTTTGTGGATTTCAACGAAATTTTGGAACTCAATTTAACTTAATTACAAAAATTAAGTCCAACAAATTTGTTGAAATTTCTTAAACTCGGTTTTTGGGAACCGGTTCAAAATAAAACGATTCTAAGCATATACATTTATAAACGAAATTTAAAAAGCAGGGTCTTTTTTGGATTTTCAACTCTTTTTTTAAACCGGTGCCCAAAACCCGGAATTTATAACCGGTTTACTTTATCGCTGTCAATTTATATATAAAACGAGAATTGGGAACCAGCTCCAATACACAAAAAAAAACAACTAAGCTGATATTTTTATAACCGGGTTTTTTTAGTTTTGAAACCAAATTCAAATTTTTTTAAAAACTGGTTCCGAATGGCTGGATTTAAGAACTGTTAAAAAATTTTGGTTTGGTAACCGGTTTCAAAAAAAAAACCCGACATTTCTATATTCTATACCCGAGTTTCCATAATGCCCGCTTTTCACCTGTTTGTTATAGCCGGATTTTCAAGTTGTAAATATATTAATTCATTGGTTATTGAAAACTCGTTCCGACCAAAAAAAAATAAACTTTATTCATAAAGAAAACAGGGATTGGCAGCCGCTTTTCAAAAAATCTGATTCTAAATTAAAATTTTTATAATCGAGTTTTCAAATTGCCAGTATTTAGAACTTAAGTTTTGTAGGATCCGTTTCCTAAAAACCGGTAATCGGTTTCCAAAAAACGAATTTAATCCGACATTTTTTTATATGCGTTTTTTCTCAATTGACCTCATTTTCATCTTTTTCAATAGGCTTTCAAAAGCTGAAAAAAATCGGTTTTCTAATCACGACAAATGATTAAAACTTTATTCATAAATAAAGTTGGTTCTGGCAGCCGGTTTTCAAAAAATTAGTTTCTAAATTGAAATTTGTATAATCGAGTTTTCAAATTACCAGTACTTCGAATTTAATTTTTGTGGAAGTCGGATCCTAAAAACCTGTAACCGGTTTCCTAAAAATCAACTATAAGCCGACATTTTTTTATATGCGGTTTTTTTAATTGCCCCCATTTTCATTTTTTTTCAATCGGTTTTCAAAAATATAAATACACAAACAGTTTATTAATTGGTGCATTCTTAAAAACCGGATTTACAAACCGGTTTGCAAAAACTCCGATTCTGTACCGAAATTTTCATAACCAGTTTCCCAAATTTCTTGTATTTTTAACTCATTGTTTTAAGACCGGTTATTTTAACTTAATTCATACAGAAAACTGGTTTTGGGAGCCGGTTTTCTAAAAGCCGATTCTTAATGGAATTTTTTTAATCGAGTTTTTAAATTGCCAGTACTTCGAACTCAAATATTGTAGAAACCGGTTCCTAAAAACATGTAACCGGTTTCCAACAAACGACTATAAGCCGACATTTGTATGTGCGGGTTTATATTATCGATTTATACTTAAATAAAACCGGGTTTTGAAACCGGTTTACAAAAACTCCGATTCTGTACCGAAATTTTCATAACCAGTTTCTCAAAATACTCGTATTCTAAACTCATTGTTTTTAAGACCGTCTATTTTAAGGGATCGCGGGCATGCGACTGTCATTAGCCTTACTTTAACATTCTGTTTAAGAAAAATTACTTTTTTGTAGTTGTGTAACATAATGTTAAGTGAATCACAACGTTAACGACTGTTAAGTCATTGTCAACGTTGTGATAACAGAATATGAAACAATTTCCTTAACATAATGTTACATTTTTGTAGTTCAACCACAATTTCCACAACATTTGCAATTGCTGTTAAATATATGCCACTATTAACATTAATAACATTTCTTACTGAAAACTGTAAAGAATTTAAAAACAAAACGAAACATATTTTATAAAACTTCAAACAATTTCAAATTGATGATTATTTAAAAAATAAAAACATTTTTTTTTTCAACTTTAAATAATATCAAATTGATGTGTGTTGGTTGTATCGATAGTTTTGTTTGTTGTCAGAGTTAGAGTAGGAGATACAGAAGAATCGGTGTTGGGAAAAAGTGTGTAGGATTTTTCCTTAATTTTCATCGGTTGCATTTTCTTGGTTTGTTTTGTTTGCTTTTTATTAAAAGTGAAATCGTGTGGGTGGTGGTGGTTGTGTGTGGAGGTGTTGTTGTGGTTGGTGAGGAAGAAAGTGTGGTAAAATTTCAAATTGTTTATATGGTTTCTGTGTTTAAATTTTTGTTTTTTAATTTTGTTCTCATTTAATTTTTTTTTTCTTTTAGCAAATTGTGTGTAAATTTCCGTTTTTTTTTCTTCTTGTTTTTTGTTTTTATTTTGTTAAAAAATGTGTTGTTTTTCTTTTTTCCATTACGTTTCATATGAGTTTTTACAAAAAATTACATAAGGGATTTTTATTTATTTACTTGTCATCCATATTTTTTTTTCATTACTTATCGTATGAATATTTATAAATTGTTTGGTTTTTTTACATAAATTTCTTAGTTCTGTCTGGTTTTATATTAAAAAAAAAACAACAAATGAAAATTTACAGTTTGGGATGGTAATAAACGACGATAGGTCGGCGGCGAAGAGAGCCAACCTAAAACTATATATATATATATTTTTTTTTGGGAATTTCCTTTTGTGAAAATGTTCAATATCAATAATATTGTATGTTATATGTAGTTGTTTTTTATGTCTCCGTGTCTACTTGATGAGTTTACTAACTAGCAATTATATATGCTGTTGCTGAAATTTCTGGGTGAGTTTTTTTGTTTTGTTGTTAATTTTTTAAATCTCTACAAATTGTTTTTGATTTTTTTTTTGTTTTTTTTTTTATATAATTAAGCCGGCATTGGTTAATTGTAACAAAATTTCTATATTTTTTTTTTTTAATATTTAACAAAAGTGCTTGTAATTTTTTTTGATGTTTTCAAATCATTTGTGTTTAATAGTATTACTTTAGAAATTATTTTAATTTTATTTTTTTCAAATTCAAATTGTCAAACATTTTACTATTGTTAAGAGAAAAAACATATGTTAAATAAATTTCTAGCAACGAATTTGTTTTTCTCAATGGAGTAATTTTTTTAAATTCCTTTGTTTTGTTGTTGTTTTTGGTTTTGTTTAATACAAATATTGTGTTGTGCTTAATTATATTGGTTGTTTTTCTGTATGTTTGCTGCAAACAATTTGGGTTTGGGTTTTCTCTCATTATTATCTCTTATAATTTCAATTAATGGGGAGGTTTTTATTCAAAAATTTGAAATTCTTGTGTAAACTTTTGGTTTTTGTATTGTTTTTTTTTTTTTTTTTTTTATTGAATATAGTTTGAATATTTTGTTGTTTGAAGCCATTTATATAATGCTCTTAAAAAATTTATATATTTAGTTTTTTTTCTTGTTATTAAAAATGTGTGTGTTTTATATATAAGTATATATATAATTATGTTTTTATATTTATAAGTTTATGTGTATTTTGTAATTAAATAATTTATATTGGTATGTATGTATACTACATTTAATACAAGTAATACATATGTATAAATAAGTTGGTTTGATGATTTATTAATATTTGTTGGTTTTTTTTCAATATTTTAGTTTTTGTTGTAATATTTAAAATTTAACACCCCTTTTGTTTTGTTGGTTTTGCTGTCATGTGTATTCTGTTTATTTGTCTATGCAAGTTTGTTTTTGTTTTTTTGGTTAATGGATTAAAAGAGGGAGTGGTGTTGCATGTGTTGCGATTTAGCACAGTATTTCTAGGGAAATATTAGATATAGATTTAGTTATGTTTTCACTTTAATGGACAACAAAATTAAAAATATTTTGGAATTTATTGGAAAATTTCAGTTTTTATAAAAATTTTAAAATGAAACAAAAAAAAGAAATTAAAATTAAAAAAGATTAAAGCAGATATTTTTTTTTTGGTTTAAGAAAAAAAAAAATATTAAAATAATTTTTTTTGTCTTGTTAAAAAAATATCTCACATAAAAAAAAATTAATTTCCCTTTACACCCCATGAATGAGGTATGGTATAGCTTCTCGCGTTTCTATTTTTAGATTCACAACTAATGTTTGAGAAGCTCTTACTAGACACGCCGATTGACTCGACACTAATACTGCGAAGATGCTGTCGACAACATTCGAGGGGAGCCGACAATGAAAGAAAAATTTATTTATTTTTTTTTTCATTTTTAAGATGACTGGAGCCAGGATTTGAACCTGTGATCTCCCGCATGGTAGTCGCGTGTTCTAACCACTATGCCACGGCCGGTCCCAATATCTCACATATCATAGATTTTTTTAACAAAACGAAAAAAAACTTTCTGCTAATAATACAACTTTTTAAAATTTAAGTTTTTTTTAAATTTTTTAATTTTTTTTTTAAGAAAAAAAAATTTAAGGAATTATTAATATAAAACATAAATTTCTCATTTATCCAAATAAATGAAAAAAAAAATTCAAAAATGACAGTTTTTTACCATTAACCTATTAGTTTAAGGGCATTTGCTCAGTTTATGACGTTATTTTGGGAGTAATTTCAGTTAGCGCTGCCTTTATAAGAACGAAAACGTGATGGTCATTAAATTATTAATGCAGCCAACTTGACAAAACAAATGATGCAGAAATGCTTATTTTTGGGTATACTTTCAAATGCAATTTTCAGAATTGAGTCCCAAAATCATGTGTTGTACTGTGTAAGTCATAATGTTCAGCTGGTTTAAATTGCTGGTTTAAATTGCTGAACCCTTAGTGATCTAAGGGTTCTCAAACCGACTCACATGCCTTTACACAGAGAAACCTAGACAATGGTGTACTGAAGTACAACGGCTGAAGTGAGCGACAATAAAACGTGGAAAATGAAAATAAAACAGAGAAATATTAAGGAAAAAACGAAGCAACCTTCAAAATGACGAAGGCGTCATCGGCCCATTTGTCGTGAATGACGAAATGCTACAGGACAATGCTTTGGGATTTTCTTATTCCTCATGTCATTTCAAATTTATTGTAGGATGAAATGGATCCAACGAGACGGCGCAACATGCCATACAAGGCGTAAAAACATCACTCTGTTGAGCCAAACGTTAGGTGACCAATTTACTCAAGAAATAGACTTGTAAATTGGCCGCCCCGTTCGTGTGATTTGACACCTTTGCACAACTTTTTGTAGGAGTACGTAAAATCTCCGGTCTATGCTGATAAACCAGCAAGAATTGAATATTTAGAAGCCAATATTCGACGGACTATTACTTATTTTCACTAATATAGTTTAAGACCAGGTATGCTCGAAAAAGTGGTGCAAAATTGGACCGACAGGTTTTCGTTCATAAGGCGCAGTCGCGTAAGTCATATGCCAGACCAAAAGTTATTTGTAAACATTAAATGCCATGAAATTTATGTTATATTTGTGAAAATAAGTTATACAACCGATAAAAGCTTGCCAAATAACTGACATACGAATTTGTTGTTAAAGTGTAGGTCCCGTAATGTGAGTCTAAAAATATACACGATGCGGGTCAAGTCACAATAACGCGAGAAGCTTTCGCATCCCACCGCATTCAAGGGATGTAAAGGGAAAGTGAGTATGTTTTACATATGCGAGATGTAACTGCAGCCTTTTCAGGTTTTCAAAATAAATCAGCCAAAGTGCGTTTAACGTTGAAAAAGGCTAACAAAGCGAACAACGTCAGCCTTGGTATTAAAATACGAATTCTGGTTCTAAAATAGAATGGTATTTCGGACTAAGTAACGTTTTAATGCCGAAACCCTATCGCGCCACAAAAAAACTTCAAAATACTAGCTATTAGTTTGGTTCGGATGAATCGGTTTAACGCAACTCATCGTTCAACTCATCTTGTTGTCTTTTCAGAATCCTGGGTAATGACACAAGCGAATCGGTCTAAAGCAGTATTCGAGAGCAAAATACTCCGTAAAACATACCAACGATGAGTATTGACAACATGAGAGTTACGAAAAATCATTGTGTGAGCTGTATACCGACATTGACGTTTCTAAGTCATATTGGGCTGATAGATAAAAATGTTTTTCAGCTTCAAAAGTTTTCGACAATAACTTCGATAGAGGGCGCAGAAAACTTTGCTGGAAGGACCAGGTTATAGTGTTCAAAACCGAAACCGTATGCAATTTTTTCTAAAAATGTTATTTCGGAATACCAGGTCTTTGGTGTAGCTTACCAGATTTTAAAAAAAATTTTAAAATCTCTATTTTTATTTACGTTGAGTTACTTGAAAAGTATTTGAATATAACATTGCCAGGATACTACCGGGAAAATCGGCATAGACAAATCTCAATGGAAGCTTATATTGCAATTTTTTTTAAGCAATACGAATACAAAAAAAAAAACTTAATTTCCCGAATAAAAAAAATTTGAATGGCTGATGGCTGTCTCCGCTTATCTTAAAATGTGTGGGAAGCCGTCGGTATTCATATCAAAAACTTTAATAGCCGTTGTCAGGTGAACTAAGATTCCTATCGCAAGAAGAGGCTTAACTTGTGATCACCATACATTAGTTTTGAAATCACTAAGATATAGTTGGGATCTCACCTTGAAATGGGTGGGATAGCTTCTTCCGTTGTTGTGAATTACACACATTCTATTTTTAGATTCAAAACATACGGCACCTACTTGTTTATCGACAAATACAAACGTCACTGTTTGTGAAGCTTTTTACTAGACATGCCGAATCACACGACACTATACTGCGAAGTTGCTGTCTTCAAAATCGCGAGGGATGGCAATGAAATGGAGCCAGGAGTCAAACCTGGGATCGGCCGCTTGGTAGCGTTCTAACTATTATGCCACGGCCGGTCCCAATATACCACTACGAATGTTAAGAAATCATTAAGACTCATTTGGGGTGTCATCTGGAAATAGATTAGGTGCTTAACTTAAAATAGGTAAAAAACCGTCGACATTCATACGAAAAAGTTTGATCATATCGATACCTTCTAAATTTTTTGCTGTGTAAAATGTACGCTTTACAAGAAACGCATTTAAAGTTTGTGAGTAATATAGCTTCCACTTATATCCTTATTTCAAATTTCCTTATAACTTCTGTTTGGATTGTCTGATCAGCATATATCGTCGCTGTGCCGACCAAAACAGTCATGTGTTTTTGAATTACTTTTTTGGAGAGCCAAAAAACTTGTTAATTTTCAATCAATTTTCATATATTTTACACTTTACTGATCTTGATAACTTCGAAACTAATCAAGATATCGCTTTAGGGACTTTAGGGTCGATAGATGACCACAAGATCTTTAAAAATTTGCAATAAAAAAATTTAAAAAAAAAACCAGACATAACTGATTTGGAATATAAATTAAAGCAAACTAAATTCAAAAACTCTATGTTATTGAAAATATGCCGACTCAGTATACGATATTCATAAGGTATCATATTCAGTTTTATTTTACAATGTCAATTTTACAATTTTATTTTACTAAAACACGAGAAAATACCTTAACCCGGTTGTTTACTAAATCAGGTATTCGAAAACCGGAATTATGGTAAAAGGGAAACCGGGTTTCTGAAAAATTCAATATTTTAACACTATACTCTGGTTTTATAAGAACTTAGCCAAAATTTATATTAAAAAAAAAATATTTTTTTAAAGTCCATCATTTTTAAGTTTTAATATTAAAAAAATATTTTCAGTTTCAAATTTTTAAATTTTCCAAAATTTAATTTTTTTTAAATGTTAATAGAAATATTTTTTTTTCTTAACTAAATGAAAACAATTTTAAAATCACTGGAGTATATATTAAAATTTATAAAAAATACTGTTTTATATATGAATTTCTTGGCATCAAATTTAAAACATAATTGTTTTAGTGAATTTGTTATATTATAATACTTTAAACATTCAATATTTTGAAATTTTCCAAATTTAATTTTTTTAGATTTTTTCTACAACAATATTTTAAATATGAAAGGACAAATTTTCTTGTTTCGTAAAAGGACTCTGAATTTTGTAATATTTTTCCATTGAAAAATTGTATTTAAATTATTTTTTAAATTTATTTTCAAATCAGAATTTCCATAATTTGCTATAAGAATTTTAAATATGGAATAAAAAAATTTTTTTTCTACCTTTGGGAACAACTTTATTTATAAATTTTTATGATGTTTTAATATTTTTTAATATTAAAGTTAAAAATCTATAGAATATAAATGTATGTTCCCGAAAATCTTACTGCAAATCTTGTCTACACAACACCACTGCTCTTTTAAGAACAGGTCATGTAAAATTACATAATAAAATAATTGCAAAAAAATATGAAGAAATATAAGAAAATATAAATATGTAATTAAAATTATCAGTTCATTTACTGCTTAAATCATACACTGACAGTTATTAATAAAAAATCTATATAGATTTTTTCTTAAAATTTAAAACAAAAAGACTCAGCTGCATTTCCACTTATAAAAATTTTCAGGGAGAAAAGGAACTACGCAAATAAAATATCTATACAATATACAAAATTTACATAAAATAAAAATACAATATAATGGTAATATAACGCAAATTTTATAAGTTATATTATGTTATCAATATTTTGGTAAATTTATTATTTATTTTGCTTTTTGCTGCCCTAATGTCATTTGGAATTATTCTATTAAAAAGTTAATACTATTGATGATGTTGAATTTAATAAGGCCAAATGTTTACTTAAAACTTAAAAGTATGTCAAAATATGTTAAGAATTAAAAAATAAATAAAAAAAATCGGAAAAAAATTTTATGAACATCCATATCTCATATATTGATTTATTGTTTTTTAAGGGCGCAATTACTTTACATTTTGTTTGTAGCTTTTTTATGTTTATAACAAAAATGTCATAGAAAATAGTACAAAATTTTACAAAAAATAAAATGTGTTAAAATGTTCTTAGAGAACGCATTAGATAACTCAATTTACAATTCTTTCACTTTATACAAAAATGTGGTATGCATGAGTTTATGTCGTGTGTGTGTGTCTTATGGATGTTGCTGCGTTTTTCTGCATATTTTACATAAAAGCATTTTAGTTAAATATCGCATTTTTCACATTTGGTTTTAGATGGGAGTCGAGGGGGAAGTGTTTTTTTTTTACAAATATTTACTATTTTTTGTCATGTTTTTTTACACAGTTTCCTTAAGTTCTGAAAATTTCCTTGTTAAAATCATTTTTTAATTTATATAAATTTTTAAAAAAACATTTTAAAATTTAAATTTATAAGCTTTTTGGTCTATTATAATTTTAGTTTTTTCTTTACAAAAATTATACAAATGAATATTGTTTTGTAGGTTTGAGGGGGAATTTATTAATTTTTGTGTTTTTTTTACAAATGTTAATTCAGTATTTGTTTTCTCCCTATAATTTGAGATTTGCTATTTTTCATTGATTATGTGGAAATGCATCTTTCAATTCGAAAAAAATATATATATATTTAATAATCAGTTACTTAAGTTAGTTGTTGTTGTTGCATAAAAATAAATGATACAAATTAAAGGTGGGTTCAGAACGTGACTTAAATATAATGAAAATATGTTTGTAACTATTAATTTGGCATGAGCAAATTATAAATTTTTAATATATCTGTTTCATTTTAGTTTCGAAATATTTTACATATGGGTATTTCCACTGAAGTGTCAACCGTGAACGAAAAATAAAAAGTTGGGAAAAAAAATTTTCTGACTTGTATGAGTAAAGGCGAATACTTAAATATTATTAAATTAAAATGTCCGAAGCTTTTCTTAGTTTCCGTGTTGATTTAACGGACTGCAAAATTGAATTATTTTGCTGGTCACCAATTTTAAATTTAAATATTATTTTTACTGATGATACAAGTCCACTTTTATTATAAAATTTTAGTTAAATGATCAGTTAGCAGCAAAATTTTGATATTATTATATTGGCGATCTAATGTAACAATAGTGGTCAATAATTAGTGGCAAATAAACTTTATATTATTCCCTTATTTCGCAAATAAAACAATGGCTTAAGAAAACTTTTTTTTAAGCATTTTACAGCTATGTGATATTTTTGTCACATAACGTCAGAAACATAACGTAGGTCGTTATTACCTCGAGGTTAAAAACCAGAGGAACAAATTTGCCTAATAAAAATTTATTTGTAAAGCGCTATTGGTCTTTATTATGAAATACATAATTAAGTGCATATACTAAAACTTACACAACACGCAGACTTTTGAAATTTCAAGAACTAACATTAAACGCACTTCTATTTCATGTAGCATAACGTAGGCATGTGTTTTTTTAAAATCTTGGATTGTAGATTTTTTAAATATGTCGCTTTTTTTACATAATGTAGAGCTAGTAGGGAGCTATTCAAAATATAATCACCCCTATTCCCGTAGTCGTCGTCGTTTTTATGTCAATGTCACTTCGATTCAACATCGTCGTCACATCAATGCTATTTCGGTATTCTGTAACTACAATGAGACGACGTCGACTGGTAATCGATAACATGAAAGAAATGACAACAGCTGATGTATCATTTGTACATCAGCTGATTTATTTTGATTTTTATTGTGTTTCATGAAAAAATATTTTTGTGCCCGAATCAAATTCAAGCGAAGAGGAAAGCAAGAAATGTCTTATGCTAGAAAGGAAAATACTTCGACTATGATCCGATGATCTTAAACTTGACAAATAACGAGTATGTTTATCGGTGTTAAAATCGTAATTTGAGGTTATCTGTTGGCCGTCCTTCCAACTTTTTTTATATTCGAGAACTACTTAAGTCTTAATAAGGCAGAATTTAATTACGTAATAGTTCCTATCATGAAAAGTGAACTCAGGACATATGTTTCAGTCATAATTAAGGGTCAGCAACATTGAGGTCCTTTGGACAGGGGCCTTAAAACCTAAGTGTAAGTGCAGCCAGTAGTTGCAAGATTCCTGTCGAAACCCTGAATGCATTAGAGAGGTAATTTGTCCACCTTGGATACAATTGGAAGTAACTGAAGATGCCAAATCGGAAGCATAAACTATATTTTTTTAACAAAACAGGATTTACTGGAGTTATTAGATATGTTGATGGAACCCATATCAAAATTTTTGCTACAAATAAAAAAGATCAGATTCGTAACTACAACCGCAAAGGATTCTTAAAGGCGTTTCAAAGGAATTAAGTTGTTTTTCACCAATTTTCTCACATTACCCCTTAAAATTAGACAAAATCCATGTACCTATGAGGAATTTTGTTTCCAAGCCTCTATTTGTTACTCGACATTGTTTAAACAAAACCTTTTTTTAAATTTACAAAAACTAAAATTATTCCTTCAAATTGTTCAAGTCGTTACTAACAACTGTGACGACAGATTCAGAGTCGTTTCGATTCAACGTCGTCGTCACATTTCCTTACAGAATACCAAATTTGTGTCAATAGTAACCGATAGTTATCGAAAACGACAACGAGAATACCGATTTTACAGCGTCTTCACAAGACGACGTCGTTTTGCGTCGACGACGACTACGGGAATAAGGCCGAATATAAAATACAAAAATTTTCAACTTTTATGTGCTTTTTTCCTATTAAATCGTACGATCGTAGCATTCGTAAGGCTGGAGTTGCCCATATGTTATTTATTTCATTTATTTTTAATTTAATTCAATAAAATTTTGATAAAATTTTACTATTTATAAAAGTTTTTTGTTTTCTATCTTTTGTCAACTTTTTGGCTTAATATTGAAATCATCAGAAGGTCAAAGGACAAATATAAATAACTTTAATATTGGCGGAATCAATTCAACACAAAACCAACATTCTCAGAACATAGTCTAATGAACAAATAATCTCCAGATAAAGCCTCAGCGCTTTCGATATCTATCAACAACAATGTATAACTGTGTAAATTTTGTGCCCTTCCAAAAGTCATGTTCTCATGCTCACCCAACAATTGTTGAACATTGTTTCTCTGTCCGTATACACACAAGTATATACCCAGTAAAAAATTGGATCATTCAAAGATTAATTTTGGATCGCTCTTTTGCGAGTAATGGATTACTCCACAAAACTCCGATCCCCATGTATTTTGTACTCCTTTTTAACAATGCATGTCCTTACGGGCAACCGCTCCTTTTGAGCTTTTAATGTGCTACAAGGAGAGTTATCTTTGTTATCTGTAGAAAGTGTAACATTTTTATTTTCTAAAAGAGCACGAAAAGAGTAGCATTTCTATATCACCCGAAAGAGCGCAAATGCATGCAAATGCATCTTTATACTTTGAAGACAAATATTAAACTGAAAAAGGGCAAACAAAGTGAAAACATCAACAATAAACAGTTATGTCAAAAAATATTACAACAAAAATGCTTTGTTGAGTAGTTTTTTTTTAAGCAAAACAAAACAGACAGCTTCGATTGCTCGCTTATTACTCCAAATGGATGTATTAGTCATTACATTTTTATTGCTCGATTTCTGTATCAATCCATATATTTTTTACTGGTTAAGTATACTTGTTTCTGTTTTTGTGTTGATTGCTAATCAAGCGTGTGTGGTGTTGCTTTCATAACACTGCATCAGAGACTGACTGTTTTGAATTAAAGAAATCTTTTGAGTATGTAATTATGAATTGCCGATCGCGAGTCTAAGGGCTGCCCACCACCGCTCTAGTGTATGACAAGTTGAAGATAGCAAGTTTGTTATATTCTTGAGATAATCATTTGATGTAATCTTCAAAATCGCACAATGAACATCGAATAAACCTATCGTCTTTCTTAAGGGAAGATGTACAAAAAACGTGTCTAAAAATTAAATACCGATAATTTTATAAAGTTTTTTGCTTCTACTAAAAATTAAGTTTTTTACTTCTTCTGTAAAATTATGAAAATTAGGGTAACGTGTTTTTTGGTGACGATATATGTATAACAATTATATTTTTGTTGAATTTTTGACCGAATGTGGTCGATGGTGATAATAGGTTAATTGAATTTTTCATAAACGATAAGGGCGTGGCCCCGCCCATTGGACCCGATTTTTGAAAACGCAATATCTAAAGGACTTTTTCACTAATCGCCTTGGAAATTTGTCTACATGCATTCGAAAGCAAAATATATGATTCAACAAAAAAATGGATCAGTAGGCGTGGCGTACAACTTTAAACTTTAAACGGCTGTATCTCTTGAAATATCAGAATTATGAAGATGATATTTTGTAAGTATGTTGTTTATTCAATTAAAATTACCTTCAGAGTGGTAGCAGGTGGTACCACGCCCCCTTTTCAAAAATCACTCTGAGCAATTATTATGCAAATATATTACTGATGACCTGCTACTGAATTCTTGACTGTGATTGAATAATGAGGCGTGGCACAGCCTATAAAACATTGAATTAAAAATGGCTGTATATCGTGAACTATCATCAGAGGTATAAAAATGAGATTTGGTATATAGTATCTCCAGGACTTTTTCACTAATCGCCTTAAAAATTTGTGTGTGAATGCACTTTACAGCCAAATCCGCGATGCAACAAAAAACGGATCAGTGGGCGTGACGTACAACTTGTAACTTTAAACGACTGTATTTCATGAAATATCATATGTATAAAGATACTATTTCGTATATATATGTTGTCCGTATAGTTTGAATTGCAGCCACGGCTTACGGCTTTTCCTACTAGACCAATTGTCATAAAAATATATTACTGATGACCTACTGATAGTTCTTGCCTGTGATAAAATAAAGTGGCGTGTCACAGCCCATACAACTTGAAACTAATAATGGCTCTATCTCGTGAACCATCAGAGGTATAGGGAGAAAATTTGATATAAAATATGTTATTGGTAAAGTATGAATTACAGCCAGGGTGGAAGTGGGCGGCTGGCAACAAATATGCGTGAGCGCAACTTCAAAGTGACACATCTGCAGCTCAATTTTCCAAAGCTTTACTAGAGATTGGGAATTGAAAATTTTCTATAGATCCCTATATGAAAAATATATCATATACACCAGGGTTTTGCCAACTGACGCAACCAATAAGGCGTGGTAAGGAAAATTTCAAAATTCAATACTAGTTGCGAAAACGTGCTTTGCTTGCTGCTACAAATATTGACTTAAATTCCATCAGCAGAACTATTCTGAGTAGACTAAATAAAAAAAATCCATCGATACTCTTACACAACTTAAAGATGTCGTCAATTACCCTGTAAAATTTTTGAATTCTCTCGACTTACCAGAATAACCATCACATATTTTGCAACTGAAGTTCGGTGTTATCATCATACTTATTATTGCGGAATATTGATCCATCTCGCCTATGTAAAGGTATTCGACTGGCAGTAAAAAAATCTGAATAATCTTATAGGGATTACTATAACCACTACTGCAATGAAGGACCGATGTCCTGATTCCTGTTATACCTACAGAAATGCCAATCGATTTCAAACTATTGCATTATCATATTGTGTGAACCTCTAAAGTCAATTGTCTCTAACGGTGTACTCTTACGTATACCAAATCCTCTATTCGGATTGGCAAGGATATATCGGAGCCATTCGATACGAGAGGTCTAAGATAGGGTGATGGTTTGACATGCATACTTCTCAACATAGTAATATAACAGAAGATCCCGATCAGCCTATATATAGGGTTGGCTTGTGCAGGTGTTACCTGACTTTGGCTTGTGGAATCCTAACAGGCCATTGCAATATTAGACACCTGATGGGATAGATCCTTACCGGACTACTTCCGTGTGTGTGAGGACAAAGACGAGTACGAGACAATGGAACATCGTCGCCGCCCCGCTCTAGTCCGTAGGAGGCCAAGACACCTAGACGAAAGTTACATAAGAGACGTAGAGTCTGTCTCCTCGGTCCCAGTAGGAGATTTAATGCATTTCTAGCGCTTTCTTCCATGGCTTACTGGGTTAAGATAATAATTGGTGTATCATCGAACAAAGTGTACTCCCGTTGGGGAGGCATCGTGAACGTTGAAAACTATTGTTTTGAAGTAGTGGATGAATTCATCTACCACGGGTCCGCCATAGATAAAAACAACAGTGTCAGCTTAGAAATAAAACGTAACATAGTGGTTGCCAACAGTTGTTTCTTTGTTTAACTTCATAAACACCACCATATCTCGAACAACCTAAGTTCAACTGTACCAGGTACTAATACTACCGAATCTTAAGTGCTAATACATGCGGATGCATCTCATCTGGCCGTGTTTCAGAGAAAAATTCTTCGCAAAATATGTGGACCAATTTGCATAAACAGCGAGTTCAGAATTCGGATGAACCATAAGCTTTCGAGGTACAACTGACTTTGATGTGGTCAGGCCAATCAAAGTACCACGATTACGTTGGCTAGGTCGTGTCGTGGCATCAGGGTATTTGTTTAGTGTGCCGGGGATTAGCCTTTTGCGTTAGCAGTTAAGGATACTGCTTCAGGCAGCTTTAAGCTGCGCCAGGGTGGTCAAGCGAATCAAAGTACTACGATTACGCTGGCTAGGCCATGTCGTGAGGTTTAGGTGGCATCAGGGGCATTTGTTTAGTGTGCCAGGGATTAGCCTTTCGCGGTAGCAGTTAAGGATACTGCGCCAGGGTTACCCTGGATTTTCTAGGCAGCTGCCCAATACTCGGATCGACCGCTGGGGAGTGTTCGTTAAGGACTCTGTTACATCGATAGCTTTTTTTGGCCGTTGACACGGCTTCACGATGTAACTCTTTTTGCGCAGCTGTCATCGAAACTCTGTTAACGTCAGATGGTATGATGTTTTGAATGTCAGAACTGATGGGCCTGAAGTCCGGGGGAAAGGATCTTCCATAAAAATGTGATGGTTGGGCTGTGTTGGCAGGTGGCATGCCATTAAATGTATGATTTTCATTTGTCATTGTGAGGCATCCGGAAGCGATCGTAAGTGCATTGTTTTGTACCGTTTATAACCTCGCCATTGAGTGTCGCTTAGGAATGGGATCCAGAGTGAGGTTGCATACGTCATAACTATGGTCTCGATGTCCTTGCCCTATGATGTGCCCGTAAGAGCTCTGAGGACCTTATTCCAAGGTTTTACCTTATTCCTGATGTAAGTGGCGTGCTTGGAGAAGGTAAGGAGGTTGTCGCAGACTACCCCGAGATTTTTGGGAACTAGTACCGTAGGTATACGGTTGCCATCGACCAATATGTTCAATTCCATCCTTACCTGCTTAGTTCAAGAGGTATAAAGTTACACTGTCGATTTAGACGGTTATAACATTAATTTGCGATTATGCAGGAAGTTCTGTATGGTGGCTATGTAGTCAGCGATTCTAGCGCTTATGTAATTTATCTTGACGCCTGATGATTAAATTGTACAATCATCCGCTAGGGGTTGCAGGTAATTTCGAGAGGTAGAGATTGACGAGTATAGGTGAAAGTACTCCTCCTTGAGGTACGCCCATCTTTATCATTCGATATTTGGATTTTTGGCCTCTGAACTCTACAAACGCCTGTCTATCATTCAGGTAGTTGCTCAACCAGTGTTTGTGATCATTGGGGAGCGGTGAGTCCAAGAAGTCTTGGAGCAGTACCGAGTGGTCAACTCTGTCAAATGCCTTAGACAGGTTCAGGGCTGCGCCATGTTGGTGGTTGGCGAGCTGTTTTTGTTGTTGTAATCAATGTATTTTTACTTAATTACTACATTCAAAACTCAATTTCTTATAAAAGTTGACTTAGAGCAGTTTGTGTTGGTGAGTTGCTCTCTCGATGTAGTGCAGGAAATTGTTTTATAGTTTTTTCATAACTATGAACAAAAGTATAATGTAAAAATCCAGAAAATAATTGATAAATTTGACTGCATTGCGCGTGTCAATGTACATTAACATATAAGAATCAATTTTTACCGAAAAAAATGCATTTCTTTTATTATTGTGCTAACAACAAGCGTCCACACAACCGCGTCGGACGAATGCTTAAGCGAGACTAAGTGCATTTGTTTGTTTTTGTTCAATGTGTAAGCAAATGAGTGTGTGTCCCTCGCGCCCATGGGCTATCTTACGCCGTTGACTGACTTAGAGCCTTTGCGTGTTAAGCCAGCTATATTCTTGCAGTTAAAAAAAATGCCTCCAATAATAAAATCTAACACTTCTGGACATTTCTTATATAATAAGAATAATTTAACAGTACTCTTTTAAGCACAATACTAGCTTTTTGTTAAATGGGCTGCTTGCACCAGATTGTATATCCTAGAGAATTTGAATAAATAGAATAAAAAAATAAAATTCTGTTTCATTAAAAATACAATTCAGAGGTAGCAAAAGCACTTTGGATGCAGCTCGTACAGTATAAAGTTCGAATTTCGAATTTTATAATACAATCCATTTGAAACTGATTCTATTACGTAATTCAGTTAATCGATTCCGTTTTCTTAAAACCACCAAAACCACTATACCATAAAAATTATCATTAACACCCATTTCAAATATGTTTCGCCCAAAAACCAAAATGGAAAAGGGAAATTTTGAAAAAAAAACGAAAAGCCAAAATATTTTATTTATTTTTGCATATATTTCTCTTTGTTTGTTTGTTGGTTGCTGTAGCATTTTTTGTTGATGTTTTGCATAAAATTAAATTGTGTGTGTGTGTGTAATTTATATATATGTATAGATAGTATAATTAATTTCAAATAGAATTTACAAACATATTTTCATTATTAATAATAGAATTAGTTTTGTTGTTTTTTTGTTATCTTCACACTAAAATTACAAAAGTAAAGTAAAGTAATAAAATAAAATAAACGCGATACGACGACAATGACGATTTACAAAATAGACAAGAACATACATAGGTTTCTTAATTTTTCGCTTCTTCTTACAGTTGTTGATGCGGTTAAAATATCATAATAGTAATAATTAATACACAACAGTACAGTTATACAATTATCAAATAACAAAGCGCAAAACCATTGTTTTTGTTAACCTCATGTAGCGCGCATGCGTAACACGCACTCTCTACTCATCTTTATGATTCTTACAGATGGAACTTAAAAAACTAAAGTCATCGGTGTATTTTAAATATAGAAAAAAATAAAACTTGATTAAAATAAAAGGTTACAATACAAACAAAAAATAAAGCAAAGCAAAATTAAGCCTAATACATAAAGACTAATTAAAAATTAAATGAGTTTGTTTTTTTGAGAGAGTGTTAGCAAACAAGACAATAACGCTAAAAACTAAATATTATAAGTTATTTTGTAGTTATACGAAAAAAAAAATACAATTTAATAAATTAATAGTGACTTATA
The DNA here is from genome assembly GCA_964034835.1 of Muscina levida. NCBI lineage: Eukaryota > Metazoa > Arthropoda > Insecta > Diptera > Muscidae > Muscina > Muscina levida. The sequence goes on along the minus strand of OZ035880.1, from coordinate 48,270,749 downwards.
CAGGTTGTTATTACAAAGTTGTTTGTTTCTCTGGTTTTCAAAAATCGAGGATTACTTAAATGACATTTTCTTTTTTCATATAGTTTTTATATCTTTTGTATTTTAAACTGTAATGTGATAACTTTATTTTTTCGCTGTGCAATATAACAAATAAGACAAAATTTTACAAAACAGACTTTTTTTCAAGCAAAAACTTAACACAATATGTTACGAGTTTTTTTTTCAAGGATAGGGAGTGACAAAGGAAGTAGGGGGTATGGTTTTCTTTTATACAAAAAATTACAAAAATTAGTATTAACATATGTGGCAGGGGTTTAAATGTTTGGGAGGGGTAAGGGAAGGGGTTGGTTGTACAAGAGGAAATATACATATTTAAAATTGTTTTTGTTTTTTTTTTTAATTACAAAGATATACAAAGGTGTTCAAAACAGGGGGGGGGGGGGCATTTGTTTAAAACAAAATTAAAGAAAATGTACAATTTATATTTTAAGTAAAAAGTAGGGGGGTTGGTATCAATTACAAAATGTATTGGTTTTCATCTAAATCTAAAGTAGTGCAGCGAGCCTGGTGACATTGTAGGAATTAAGTAAAAGTCAAGTTTCTCTATAGCAAAATTTTAAAATATCCTGAAAATTTTATTTTTTCTAACTTAACGACTCATTTGTTATAAAGTGTTTTGTAGGGAGAAGGAGGTCGGGCGTTCTTTGAAGAATCTTATGGGTTGGTTGAGGGATGCGTGAGTCTTGTAGGTATTGTATTCAATTGTCTGGTATAGTCACATATTCGATTGTTCTTTTTTGTTTGTTTATATTTCTTGCAGATCTTGAGAAATCTCTTAGATATTTTCAAAATTCTTTTACAAAGTTTTTCTTGTTGTTGTTAATGATTTCATTTTTACTTCTTAAGGTTGTCTTACAAAAATTTCATGTATGCCAAGGGGGTTGCGGGCGTTTTCTGCTGTTATTATTGTTGTGTGTGTGTGTGTGTTTATTTTTTATAAATTGTTAAAAATCTAAGACTACTTTTAAAGTTGTTTAGTTTACTTTCAGCTAATAATTAAATTTAATATTTATATGTATGTATATAGGTATTTTTTGTATTTATATGTCGTATGTATAATAGAGAATATTTATAAGAGATTATAGTTGATAATATTTATATATTTATATATGTATGTATGTATGTATGTATGTGTGTAGTTGTATATTAATGATGAGAAATCAAATCAATGTTTTTGTTTCTTTCGCTAGGTTTTTATTGTTGTTGTTGATTTTAATTATCAATATGACAACGTCGACGACGACGACTACGACAGCATCGACGTCATTGTGTATGAGAATATTTATAAAAAGTTAATGCGTTTTTTTTCTATAAAAAAATATATATGCATATGAGTGTGTAAATGTGTGTGTGTTGAACAAGTTCTTGGGCGAGTTGTTGTTTGTTAAAGGTTTAAGAGAGACATTTTTTTTTGTTTCAAATTATTTTGAATACATTTGTGTGTGTGTGTTTGTCTAAAATGATATTCCTTTGCATTATGTAAGATTTTTAACTTGCCTATATGTTTGTTGGTTTGTTTGTTGTATAAAATAGCTTTTAGTTTGTTGTGTTTGTCTATATAAATTTCAGGCTTGAAGGCATAAGTTGGGCCTAAAAGTATACTTCAGTGCAGTTTGCCTAAAGATATGCTATAATTTTTTTTGAATTGTAAACATTAAGTTCATGTTTGTAATTTTATGCAGGTGGCATGGTAGGATTTTGTTGTACCAAAAACTGATTTGAAAACAGTATTTTTAGTGTTAAGATTAATAAAAGATTTAAGATTTTATTTAAAGAAAATATTAAAAAAATTTCCTGTGATAGACAAATTTTTGGATGTTGATTTTAGGGATATAAAACAATGATTGAAAACCCAATTCAAAAAAAAGTTGAAGATGATTAAACTTTAAGGATATCTGAATTACTTTAATAGGATTACTGTTGTTTTTTTTAAATAAGAAAAATTTTTATATTCAAAAAGTGATAGTTGAGTCAGGTCAGCTCAAGCAATTTGTCAGGAAATGTTTAAGTAATAACGAAATATTTTAAAAGTTTCTACATGTGTTTTATTCAAAATATTTTTTTCCAAAAACTGGCAGAAAGATTATAAAAAACATTATTGGAGTAAAACGATCAATAGACGCCCTATTGTATACTACAAAAACGTTTTTGCCTACACAAGGGAATTTCAAGATAAGACATTTTGAAGTAGTTAGAAGACTCATTAAAATATGTCCTAAGCAAGAATTTGACAAATAAAATAGAATTAATCAACAGCAATTTTTTTTTTAATTCTCTTATGTTACGTAGGACTTCATGTCTTGATTTGAATGAGCGCCTTAAAATATGTTGCTTTAAATATTAAAATTTTTTGGTTAAAATATTCCAAAGCTAAGTTTTTACTGTGTTTTTTTTTTACAAAATAGGTATAGATTCAAGTAACAAATGGATGAGCTTCTCTTGCCAAATCGATTAACTCTAGTTTTAGATTATGAAAAAAAAAACAGGAATTAACGAAAAAATCAAGAAAAAACCCCAAAATATTTTAATTTCGTAAAAAAAAGTATAAAATGTTTTAAAGCTTTTTTTAGTAAAGGTAAAAAAAAAACAACAGTAACTGTCTTAGGTATCGAGTTATCGGTCCAAAACACCGTAATAATAGAAAAAAATCAAGAATACGAGATATCGTAATATTAGCCATCGGAGTTTTTAGACGGCTGAAAACCCTGTAGGCCACATAGGTCCGTCCGACGGCTAATTTTTCGATAGCTTCCACTATATTTTTTCATTTCTGGTGTTTTTTTAAATTTTTTGTCGACTGCCAGTGAAATTCAACCAAAAAACCATATCAGCTATATATTATATGGAGTAAATCGATGAAGCATCCAAATATTGAGTCCTTATAATATTTCTATACTATTATGACAATTGTTGGTAAGTCCAATGTACATAAATTTACAAGAAGTCGATTCAAAGTTTCGAAACCTCATAAAAGCTTTGTAAACAGCAATTTAATAGACTTTCAGGTATGTCAGATATGTCATACTTTTGCCAACTTGTTGTAGAAGTCCTAAAGGACATAACAAGTAAAAAGAAAACATTTTTCAAAAACTTTACATATAAACTTTTGCTATAACGGTACAGGTTTTTAGTTTGACACAAAGCGCCTGAAAATATGCTGCCGTGGAATAAAACCATCATAATTTGCTAAAAGGAAGGACTGATTGTCCATTTTTAAAACTAGATTTCACATCAGTTGACATTTAAATATCTACAAAAAATTGGCATATTTTCAAACACTTTACAACTTAAAACAAAGCCCATAATAGAAAACACTTGAAAATCTTCTTTGCTTTGTAACTTTGGATATAGATTCACAGACCAACATGTAGCTCGATATACATACTTAACGCCTGAAAATATGTTGCTGTGAAATATAAGCACCATCTGTTGGCAGTCGTATCGAAGTACATATATCCAAAAATGTTCGCCAATTTAGAAATATAATTATCAACAAAAAGACTCAAATTTCTTATGCAAATAAACAACACCGTACAAATTGGCTGCAGCTTAGAAAAAGTTTGGTCTATAGGCAACGTAAGGAAATTACAAAAATTCAATTAACTAAACCTTTCTTAAACAAACACACACTTTATATAAATAACTGAAATTTGTAAAATTTTCTCAAAAAAAAAACACCAAGAACTCTCTCTTGCTGTATACACGTGTGTTACTATTCATGTCTGCACATTATGTACCCTAAGTATTGAAATGTTTCATATCTACGACGATGATGAATTTACTATACTTATGTATGTAGGTATGTATGTACGATGTGTAGCCGCCATGAGAGAGCGTGATATTTTCTAAAATTGCTAAAGAAATCACATTTCTCAAAAACGAAACTGAACACACTCGCTCATAGCTACCAACCACCATGTTGTTGTTAATGACGACGATTATGTTTTAATTTTTTTCTATTTTCTCAGTTTAATAATTATCCGACAGTGTGGTTTTTCTTGATATTTGTTTGTTTGTTTGTTTCTTTTTTTTACACAAAAGTTTACAGTAAATTGTTGTTGGTTTTTGAACATTACACATTTGTTTTATACATTCAACACAATAAATTTTTTTGTTTGTTTTGCTGCTATATGCAATTTTTATCAATTTCATTATATAGTTTTGGTTTTTCATGTTCTTGTTCTTGTTGTTGTTAAAGTTTAAGACTTAATATAAAAATATTTGTTTTTTCCTTCATTTCAGAATTTAGAATCTACACATTTTACACTTAACACATTATAAATTAAGATAAAAATAATAAAAAAAAACGAAACATAAAATGAACAAAATTATACATATAAAAAAAAACAAAGACGACAATAGACAAGTTTTACACAGTTCTGTTCTAAAAAAAGTTATCAACGATGATCTTTTTTATACAGGTTCTAATGCTAAAATTAGGAATTTCATATTAACGACGTTTTCTGTTTTTGTTGTTTTTAAACTAAATCTAAGACAAAAAATATATCTATAAAATTACATAAAAGTTTAGAATATCATAAAACGAAATATTGTATAATAATTAAAAGAGGTGAATTTTAAAATTTCGAATAATTTTGAGATTTTGTTTGTGTGGAGGGGTGTGTGTGTATGGGTGCTATTTGGTAAAAAGTATAAAGTTCAGTTCAGCGAATTTCTTGTGGCAAAAAAATAAATGTAATGAAATATTAAATGCGATAGAGAATATATTGAAAGAGAGAGAGGTATAGAAGGAAAGAGGCGCGGGCTGACAATTTAATTATTTACATTTTATTAAATGGTTATACTGTTGTGTCATTTAATCTAATAAGTATGAATCGCTTAAGAAAGAGCGAAATTAATTTTCATTTAAAAGTGACTTTAAACTGCTTCTAGATAACGTTTTAAATAACTGTTAGATATGTGCAAATTTTTCGTGAAGAATGGCAGATTTTTGTTTTTTTTTGGTTTATTCAAACTTTATTGATAACGGTTCTAAAAGATTTACCTAGTAATAGTTGTTTTAATTTTTTTTTATTTTCTCAAAAGTACGGCTTACATTCTCATACAACAAGTCCAGCTAGTTTTTTTTTGCTGAAAATGCAGCTGTATTTAGAGGACTTTGGATTGAAGTTGGCAATATATACTTTTAAAAGAAAAATAATTTTCATTGCCAACTTCAAAGAGTTGCCACAACAATTTTTCTAATTTAAAATATATTTCCGCAACTCCGAAAAGTAGATCACATTTTTAAAATGTATGTTAAATTTGGTGTCACACTATGTAATTTTTACAATTCTTGCCAAGGCCTTAGGGATAAGCCTTTTAAATAAATTGCAATTTCTACAAAATATTTCCTGATTTTAAAGAAAAACTTTTGGAAAAAGTATTATAAAGAAAAAACTTTCACTGTCACTGCCCTAAAAGTAGGCTATGCAAATGTTGACATGTAACATTTCTATACTTTATAATTATAACAAAAACTTTCTGAGAAAGGCCAATTGTAATGAAAAACTTTTGGAAAAAGAAGTCTAAAAAACAATTTCCACTGTCACTGTCCCAAAAGTAGGCTATGCAAATGTCGACATGTAACATTTCTATATTTTATAATTTAAAACGAAAACTTTTTGAGAAATCCAAAATCAGCAAAACAAATCGAATCTTTGGTTAGAAATACATATTTTAAAAATTGGGAAAACGATGGTTTAAATATAAAATGAAATCTTCTAAAAAATGTGCAGAAATTTTTTTTTTTTAAAAAAATAAATATTTCACCGCCAAGTGTCGATAAGCAGCAACACAAATTTGGGATTTTGTGAGTCTCACAATATACAAAAATTATTTTTGCAACTCCTTGAAGTATGCCACATTTTCCAAATGTTTGTTATGTAACATCTCAATATTCTGATAAAGAAATTACAAAGGTAAACTTCCGGAGCTAAGACCTTTGCAAAGCTTCAACAAATTTTCGTTTTTTTTGCTAAAAAATATATAGTATTTGGAAACAAATATTATTTAAATGTAAAATGAAACCTTCTAAATTATGTACAGAGTATATTCTTCAGAACTAAGAACAGTTTTACCGCCAACTTTGATAAGTAGGAATACAAATATGGGATTTTGTGACTCACAATATAACAAACATATTTGCCTTGAAGTATGCCACATTTTCCATATGTCTGTGAAAAATTCAACAACGTAGGCTACACTTAAGTTGACAAGTAACATTTCTATATTCTAATAAAGAAATTACAAACGGAAAACTTCCTGAGCTTAGACCTTTGCAAAGATTCAAATTAGCAAAAAATCTTCGGATTTTGCTAAACAATATTTAATATTTTGGAAACCTTCTAAAATATGTACAGAGTGTTACGAAAAACTAAGAATTTTTGAAATTAGCAATGTACTTTCTGTAAAAAAAAGTAAATTTGCGCCGCTAGTATAAAAACATTTTTCAGCAACTCCTAAAAGTAGACTTTATTTTCCAAATGTTTATTAGTTAAAGATTGTTGGTTTCTATATTCTGATAAAGCAATTACAAAGAATAACTTACTAAGTTTATAACTTAGCAAAGTTTCAAATTAGCAAAAAAAAATTAGAATATTTAATTGAAATATAAAATGAAACCTTCCTAAAAATATATGTACAGGGTACATATAGCAATAAACTTTCCAAAAAAAAAAGAATATATTAACCGCCAACTTCGATAAGTAGCAACACAAATATGGGATTTTGTGAGACTCACAATATAAACCACATATTTCTGAAACTCCTACGAGTAGACCACATTTTCGAAATGTTTGTTAATTGCGGATTGAATAACTTTCAGTGCCACCTTTCGAAAACTAGGCTACACAAATGCTGATTTCTATATTCTGATAAAGTGACAAAGTTCAACTTCCTGAGTTTAAACCTTCGCAAAAGTTCAAATAACAAAAAATTTGCAACAATTTTTAAACAAATATAATTTAAATATAAAAAGAAACCTAAAATATGTACAAACTGTGACATTTTAAAATTAGCAATGTAATTTCTTTAAATAAAGAAAATATTCCTAAAAGTAGACTACATTTTCCAATCGTTTGTTAATTTGGGATTAAACAACTTTCCCTGTCACTCTTCTATAAATAGCCTACAAAAATTTTGATATGGAATATTTTGTCATATTTTGAAAAAAAAATATTTTAAGAAAAGCTTCCTTTGCTCAGAGCTTTGCAAAGCCGAAAACTAGCAGAAAATTTTCGAATTTTTGGTAAAAAAATATTTAAAAATTTGGAACTATTATAATTTTAATTTAAAACTCGAATTTCTTAAATATGTACAGAGCTATTTTTAAAACTTCGATTTTATGAATTGGACGACTTTTCCGAGATGTCAAAGATACAATCCCAACAATTTTATAAGGAATTTTTTCCTAGGGAAACCATTTTGTTTCTCTTGCCTCTACTTCTTTTTGGTACTACGCCCCAATAGTTAATAGTTTTCCGGAGGAAACCATGACTTGAGAGGAAAGAAGAGAACAAAATTGTTAAATCCTAAAAGTATACAAAATTTCGTTGATTTTGTAATTGTATATTATCATTATTTTTGGCATGAGATATGCGAAAGAAATCTCTACTACCTATCAAAATCTTAAAATTTCTGTGTATTACAGGATCTCTTTGGCTTTTACTTTCTCTCCTCTCATTTTCTTACTCTTCGTGCATTATTGTAATTGAAATTTCTAGCGTTTGGAAAAAGTTTTTGTAATTCGATATCATAACGAATATACTGGTACATATCATACTTCTTTTCCTTCATTATGGCAAAAGTTGATATGTAACATATTCATAACTTTACAGAAAGCCGATTCAAAAGCTATATATATAGCCATTTAATAGACTGCCACTTATCTGCGACATATCATTCTTTGCTAACTTGTTGCAAAAATGACGGACTTATCAACTTTTGGCCGAATGATTTTCAAAATCTTTGTGTGTTTGCATCATTTCTTTTCTCTTCTCACTTTTTGTGATTACTCTTCAAGAGCATTTGCGTAAAAATCTTTATTTCCACTAATAATCCCTAAAAGTAGGCATTAAATTTCTACAACTCTTTAAATTTGTAATTTTCGAAGTTTGCAGTAGTGAATAAAGCTTTTCTATTTAAAAACGAAATGTAAAAAGCTAATTTTTTTGAAATTTGAATTGAGTTTGAAAATCCCAAAGTGGGCACCAGTTCACTTTATGTTGGTAACATTTGCAATCACTTTGATCGGGATTTTGAAAGTAAAGGGAAGTGAAAGTTTTTCTATTTAACAAAGTAAATGTAATAAACTGTATTTATGGGCAAAAATTTATTGTTTTTTTTTTTTTAAATTCGAATTGAATTTGAAAATTCCAATAGTGGGCACCAGTCCACTTTTTAATTTTTTCCAATATTTTTTTACAAAATCTTCTAGGTAAGCAAAATTTCGAAGTGAAAAATTGACAAATTTTTGATTATTTTATATAGAAAATTAATTATTTTTTCACTTACAAATTTGTATTAACACGAAATTATTTCTTCTCACTATACATATAACGAAATTTGACGAACGATTACAAAATCGTGAGATTGAAGATTTCTTATAGAAATCCTATTTCTTGGTGGTCTAGTTAAACGAAATTTTAGCTACTGATGATGAGAACATTTCAGCAATGATGCATCATAATATTAGAAATCTACGTTTCATTTATAGAATAGTAATTTTTGTCACTATCAAATTTTTTTTCGTTTTCTTAATTACACAAAATTTTCGCCTCTCAATACGAGGAAATTCAACGACAGATTTACAAAATGATGAAATCGTTGAAACATTATTTTTCAAAATTTTTCAAATTAAACGAAGTTTTCGTATCCGTTCATGTCATGACAACATTTAACGCAAAATTTTTCTTTACAAATATTTTACTTCATTCCATACTTTTTATGTTTCTATTTTCTCTCTCATCTCAATTCTCTACCTATACATTTAATATTTTATCTGCCCTAGAATTCGACAAAGAAAATCTCAAAATTTCGTCTTTACAAAAGTTTTGTGAAATTACATACAAATTTAATCAATTTTTTAATAGTCTTAATTTAATAATAATAATTATATAATATAAGAGTTGTTGTAGTGGGTAAAATAAAAGTTGTGGGACCAACAAAATAAAAAAAAAATAAAATACAAAAACAAAAATTACAAATAAAAATACATTAATAATTACAAACTAACTTAAACATTTGTGTGTGTTCTCTTGATACAGGGTTTGATGGTTGTTGTTATTGGTTCTCTCATTATTGTTTAAAATTGTTTATGACGACCATTTCTATATTTTAGATTTGCATTTAATTCTTTAAAAATTCAAATTCTTTGTTGTTCTTTATACAATTTCTGTGTTTTTTTTCTGGGGGGTAGGGATGGGATTTTAATCGAGAATATTTTCTTCTATAAAAATGTCATATTTTAAATCGTATGCCTTCGTTTTATTTCTGTTGTCGAAGGCTTTCATATCAATTTCTCTTTTCAAAGCGAACGCTTTGTTTTTACGAAATTTTCCTTAACGATTTGTCTTCTACGGCTTTGTTTCACGAGTTTTGATTTTCTGATCATTGTAAAATGTTTTGTTTTTTTTCTCTTGTTGTTGTTATTTTGTTTTTCAATTCATCTTATTTTCATCATGCTTACATGCTAGGAAAGAACTAAATTCTCGGCATCAATCATCAATGTCTCTTGTTCTTTTCTCTTAACTCTAATATAGAAACGAAACGTTTTTCTACGCTCAGATTTCCTAGGAAATCTTTTCTTACACTGCTGCTGTTGCTGCTGTTGCTGCGGCTGCAACAATTTACAATACACCATTGGTGGTGGGTGGACCAATGGGTCCCAGATTACTGGCCACCGATGTTATGGGCGCATTGTTACTATTCACCACCGATTGTCCCACCGACGCACTAACCATGAGGCCGTTTTCCAAAGCCTGCACAGCATTTGTGGCATTATTTACTGAGACTACGGATGCAGAGTTGTTGTTGTTGGCATTTGAGAGGGTGGTCTGTGCGGCAGCAGCAGCTGCAGCGGCAGCCGCTGTTATGACCGCTGTTGTTGTTACACTCATGCCGGCTGGCACTGATAATCCTGCACTTGTGGCCGCCGATGATGATACTGCTGATGATCCAGATGTGGAGCCCACGACGCCGGCCACCACTGAAGTGGTCGCTGTGGTTGAGGTTATGGGGTTTGATGTCTTCATGAAGTATTTCTCCAATTTGGCATTGATGTGTTTGCCGTAGGTGTATTTACGTAATGCGGCCATGTGTGGTCGAATTTTGTTCATGAGTTTCTTGAGTTGTGTGGGTTCAGAGACATCGATCATTTTTTGGACCACATAGTTGGCATATTGATCTTTCATCATGACGTGTAAGGCACTGAGGGAGGGAAATAGAGAGAGGGAAAGAATTAGTTTCTATTAAGAAATAACGAAAAGCAGGTGATAAAAAAGCCCAAACAGAAAAATGTAAAGAAAACCAGTACAGAAATTTCAGTCAGTTAAACTGACTGATAAATACCATCACCCAATATAATATATTGTTTAAGTCTTGAGTTATTGAAAATAATCGATTTGTAATTAAAACCAGTAAGAAAGTTTCAGTCGGGCAACCCGACTTACATTTACCCTTACCCCCAGTAAAACAAATAATTTTCTATTTTATTGATATTATTACTCGATTTCGAAATTGGGCGGAGTAGTGGTACATTTATATGGGAGGTACGTGAAGGGGTGTGTTTAGGCTCCAGATTTTTTCTCCCTAACTTTATCCTGTTATAGCTATACTAAATACAGAATTTGCGCACGATTGCGTTGGGTGTACTGATATTATTACTACATCCCAAAAGTGGGCGGAAAGGTACATTTGTATGGGAGGTACCAGAAGGGGCGTGTCTAGACTTCCAGATTTTTTATCCAAAACTTTATCCTGCTTAAACTTTACCAAATACAGAATTTGGGCACGATCGCGTTAGGTCTTTTAATAATATTAATCGATTTCTAAAGTGGGCGGTACCTGATGTGTATGGGAGGTACCAGATGGGGCGTGAATAGACTTCCAATTTTTTTCTCTAAAACTTTATCTTGTTATAGCTTTACTCAAAATAGAATTTGGGTACGATCACGTTTTATTTATTGATATTATTTCTCCATCTCTATAGTGGGCGGAAAGGTAGATTTGTATGGGAGGTACCAGAAGGGGCGTGGCTAGGCTTTCAAAATTTTTTCCAAAACTTTATCCTGTTATAGCTTTACTAAATACAGAATTTGGGGACGATTCCGTGGGGTGTATTGATATTATACTCGATTTCTAAAGTGGGCGGAATGATGTATTTGTATGGGAGGTACCAGAAGTGGCGGGGCCATGTAGCCCATTTGCAATACCGTAAGTAGTTTTGAGAAAATAATAACTCGTGCAAAATTTCGAAACATTTGGTTGCGTCTTTCGAAAGTTATCGTGCGAACCAGCCGGACAGCCACCCGACAGACAGACAGACAGACAGACAGACAGACAGACAGACAGACGGACATGGCTCAAACGACTTAAAAAGTCATGAATCGAATTTGGTTCAATGAAACCTAGGGTCTAAAGTGACTCCTTCTATGTGTTACACTTTTGGGTCGTATCAAATGATATATACCTTCATCCCTACGGGTGATGGTATAAACAGTTTTTTACAGCAGAGTTCTTTCTGTAGGTGCGGGTCGATATTGGCAGCCTAAGGCGGTCAAGCTGTTTTGTCGGTGTCTGTGTAAAATATTATTTATGCCTTAGTAACTGATGCCAATGCACCATAACAAGTTACACGAATGAGCAGCGCGTCTAAATAATAAATTTTTATAAAAAAAATTATAAAAGAACAGTTTTTTATACATTATAAACAGAGTTATTGCTATAGCTGCGGGTCGATGTTGGCAGCCAAAGGCGGTCAAGCTGTTTTGTCGGTGTTTGTCTTAAGTATCATTATGTTAATGTCTCAGTAACTGCTGCCAATGCACCATGACAAGTCACTCGATTGAGCAGCGCGTCTAAATATTGAAATTTTATTAACAAAGATGTTCGTTTGTGCAACTGCAATTTCGAAATTGTGGCCTTAAATTACTCTGTGGAACATATTCGGCTCATTGTCTGGGGGTTGAGAAATTTCAAGTCAGTGTTAAAGTACTAGGCTAGTATTTTAAAACCTCCAAAGAATTTCTGCGTTTGATTAATATGATATCCTAAACAAAATTAATATTACTCATACGTTGTGCAAACATCTAAATATAGTGAGTACCATATGCAAACTCGCTACATATGTACAGTGCAGTACTAGGGTTAGTGCCGTCGTTCAATTTCATCAGAAATGATCAGTTTTTAATATATCCCAAAAATAATTATATTACTTATACGTTGTACATAGCGATTATCATATGAAAACACGCTACATATGTACAGTACAGTACTTCTTGGGTCTATGTCGTCGTTCAATATCATCAACAATGACCAGTTTTCTACTGCTCACAGATGAGACAGCCATTCTATGGCCAGAAATGATAAAATTTTATAAACAAAGCAGATGTTCGTTAGTGCAACCGCAATTTCGAAATGTTGGCCTTAAATTACTCTGTGGAACATATACGGGGTCATTGTCTGGGGGTTTAAGAAATTTCAAGTCAGGGTGCAAGTACTAGGCCAGTATAGTAATATCCCCAATGAGTTTCTGCGCATGATTAATATAATATTCCAAAAAAAAATATTACTCATACGTTGTGCATACATACAAATAAAGAGAGTATAACATGCAAACTTGTTACATATGTAGAGTACAGTACTTGAGTCAGTGTTGCCATTCAATATTATAGGCAATGATTAGTTTTCTACGTATCACAGATGAGACAGCCTTTTTATGGTAAGTTATTTGCATAAAACGTGACAAATTTCCCTATACGGCACAAACAAACTTCAAATCGATTTAAAATTATTATGGCATGTAACTTGACAAAACTAATGATGCAGAACTTCTTCTTTTTGGGGCTACTCTTAAGTGCAGTTCTCAGAATTGAATCCTAAATCAATGTGTTGAAAAATGTTGTACTGTGAAATTTAACGATATAGATACGGACAACATAAGATACCAACAAAACGGCAAAAGTCACGATGAATATTCTGCAGGATAATATGAGCGTTATATCTAGCATAGGTCAGGTTCATTGTGAATTGTTGTAACATAAACGGGATATCAGGACAATCATATGGATTTTAAATATATTTTAGAAAATTTGGTTTATTTTTTTTTTCATTACTAATCTCTCTTCCATTTAGTTAAATAATAGGGATACGGACAGCGAAAGGTTCCAGCAGGATGACGTACATTGGACGGCACGAATTACATTCTGCATGAATGGTATGAAGGTTATATCTTGCATTGGTGACGTAAATGGTTCACCAAGATCGTTCGATTTGATTGCGCTAGATTTGCCGGATTTTCTGAAATATCAGCCATAAGCTGAATTTGGCTTTTGCCCTAAAAGCCAACATAACCCAGGCCAGCGCTCAAATACAGCCGGATGTATGCGACCGAATAATTGGAAATTCGACCAATCTGCCATTGTGAGAAGCCGCGGCGGTTATTTAAACTACGTTATACTCCGTACATATTGGCATTCGTGAGCTAGTTTAAAAACGAAAAGTATTTCGTTAACATCTCACATACAACTTGCTTTAACCTTTGTCAACATCGACCCGTTCTTATTGAAAGATTCCTTTATAACAATAAATATGTTTCTGTGTGTTGTCTATAGGTTTCTAGACCCTTCAGCCCGATGCTTCGAAAACTAAACAAGTGTTTGTTAACATGTCTCCAATGGTTTCTACAATAATACTTCAGGGATTTTGCATGCACATTTTTAACATAAGCAAATGAAACTTAGGCAAATTTTTCTATACCAACAATTTTTCTAACATAAACGGGACATAAGGACAATCATATGGTTGAAAATTATTTCTTATAAAATTTGGTTAATTTTTGTTTTTTCATTCCTAAGCTCTTTTCCATTTAGTTAAATTATATGGATTCGGACAGCGTAAGGTTCCAACAGGATAACGCTATGAGCCACGCAGCGGACGCCGTGTGCATGAATGGTATAGAGGTTTATCTCTCGCATTGTTGACGTAAATTACTCATCAAGATCGTGCGATTTGATTAGGTCTAAATTATGGAGAATTTTCTGTAATCGCAGGTCTATTACATTAAGAGGTAATCGACCAATGCCCTTAAAGTAAACATAACCTAGGTCAATGCTCAACTTAAGCCCGATATATCGTAGGACTCGTGCTACTGTGAGAATTTGCAGAGGAAATTTGAACGCTTGTATGCCACTTAAAATGGTACACATTAGCCATTCAAATAGAATAATAATTTTGTTCATATCTTACACACTGCTTGTTTTATTCTATAACAACATCGACCTGTACTGATTGAAAAAACTCTTAATAACAATCAATATGTTTCTGTGTGTTGTCTATAGGTTTCTAGACCGTTCAGGCAAAGGCTTCAAAACTTGAACTAGTATTTGTTAAAATGCCTACAATGGTTTCTATAATAAGATTTCAGAAATTTTAATTGCACGTTTTTAATATAAGCAAACGGAACTTTTGCAAATTTTTTCATACAGCAACATTTTTCTAACAGTAACAAGTTTGTTTAACAATCATACGATTTTCAATAATTTTTTTTAATAAAATCAGTCAGTCTTTTTTCTCTGCTTTGCTCTCTTTCATAACTTTTTCTCTTAAAAACTTCAAATTGGAAGCATACAATGCATGTACGGTTACGTATGAATTCCGCAGTCCATATTTAATAATTGTTTAAGAAAGTTTAAAGATTTGTACAAACTTTGCTGGATACTTCATCAACATTGGCACGTTATAAAAAAAAATGCTTGTACGGTTACGTTTGATTTCCGCTGACCGTACATAAGTGTTGTTTGAGAAAGCTGTAGCTTCCAAATATCATCCCGACAAATTTTCTTACATATTGGGTATTGGTTTAGTATATTTTAAGTGTATTACTTACTTGTCATTAAAGGTGCACACTTCATCGATTAAACCTGTACGCTCGGCCCTTGTTGCATGGGTAACACATTTCTCCACAACATTGGAAGCAAATTTGTGCTGAGACAATACCAAAACTTTGCCACGTACACTAGTGATTAGTATAGATTTATCTTCGGGTTTGCCATGTTCTGAAAAGAAAAACAAAAGATAATTAAAAATCCATGCACTTAAATTATATACTAAACTACGATCTTAAAATACGCATCGGTAAAGCAAACACATATAATATAAACCCAAAAAACGAAATTTTGAAAGTGTTTGGTTCCAAAAATATTGCAAGTGAATTTTCATCTGTTAAACCGATTCTCCAGTTATTCTAATTGTAATCACATTCAAAATCTTTTTAATATAAAAAAAAATTCCATCACAAATGTGAATTTTTAAAATATTAATCTTTTGGCGTTTCCGATGATATTTCCCCCCTTAACCCCATCCCAAACTTACCCAATACATGCTGTATAACATAATTGCCATATTGATCTTGTATCAATTGTTCCGTATGTTCGTGCAATTCATCCAATATCGGTTGTGTCTGCTCAGCAGTACAGTGTTCCAAAATGCGTTGTATTACGCGACAGCCATAGGGGTGTGTGCTCAGCGAGTACACTTGACTCTTGAAGGCATTGATGATGAACTGCAACGCCGTAGGATCAACACATTCAATGCATTTCTGTACAACATGATTGCCATTCTGATCCTTGACACACTTCAAGACATTGCCATCCAATTCGCGTACAATTTCCTGTTGTTGTTCCGGCGAGATGCTCTCTAGGGCCTTTTGGATAACACGACAGCCGTACATTTGTAGGGCCAACTGAAGGACATGACCCTTAACCTGCATGCCCAGGGTATTCTTCTGTTCGGGTGTGCCAAATTCAAAGAATTTCTGTATAACATAATTGCCAAAGACATCGGTCATTAGACTGTAGGCAGCGCCCAGGATCTCATTGAAGACCATTTGTTTTTCAGCTGCTGTGGCACGCTCCAGTTTTTGTTGTATAAAGCGTGAGCCATGTTGGTCCTGTGAGAATTCGACAATGTGATTGGCCAAATCACGCAGCTGTAAATTGGGATAACGTTGATTGCGGAAGTCCTCCAAGAGACGAGAACGTCCCGGCTGAGGAGCACCAGCAGCTGCAGCAACGGCGGCAGCAGCTCCTACACCACCCACACCCGCAGCAACAGATTGACGCGAAGCCGCAGCAGCAGCGGCGGCGGCAGCGGCCGCAGCAGCCGCTGGTGTAGTACCCGGTATGGCCAAGTGTTTGGAGAACAATGAACTGTTCGAGCCAAACATATTGTTGGCCGCAGCGGCCACGGCAGCAGCCTGAGCTGCGGCGGCAGCTGGCGGTAAGCCCACAGCCATTTGTTGACGATACTTAGATTCAGCTCCAGGAGCACGATTATTCATGAGGCACGATTGTGGTGGCGGAGGTGGTGTTATGGCCGCTCCAATGGGACTAGCCGAAGCCGTTGCCCCTAAAGCACCATATGAGTTGGTAACGGCACCGGGCCATTTGCCACGTGCTGCAGCAGCGGCAGCAGCCGCAGCGGCTGCCTGAGCCACTGTGGTCGAGACAGCATTGGCAGCGGCCGCATTACTGTTGGTATAATCCATGGCAGAGGGACTGAAGGCAGAAGTGGTACGATCAAAGGAATCCCGACGACCGGTTAGAGAGGATGTGTTTAAAGCAAGACCTGGGTGGGAGAAAGAAGAAGATAGGAGATCTGGAAATGAGTAAATGAGTAAGGTTGTTAATAAACAATGTTAAAATCCAAAAGAAATTTATTTAGTGATTGATAGAATAAAATAAGTTTACATAAATATACAAATATATAATACTTTATTATAGGGATAAACTAACTAGTGAATCAATAAATTCAGAATAACTTTTGCAATATAATCAATTTTAGTACAGTTAGTGTGCGATAGGTGGCGCGTGAGTTCTTGTGTCAATAAATGAGTTTATGAAAAAATTACAAGATCCTATGGTTTAATTATTCGATTTAAGATCATTTACATTATTGCTAATAGACTTCATAGTACAAAAGTTATGTTAAATGGATTATGTGACAGTTGGCAGAGCGTATCATATTCATAATAGATTAACAACATACGAAAATCAAGAGTAATTAAAAATTCCTTTTAATTCATATAGAAAAATTATGATTCCAGGCCACCGCTCAAATACAGCCGGATCTATGCAACGCATTGATGGAAAATTCGACCACTCGAATTCCTGACATCATAAGAACCTGCGGCGACTAATTGAACTATGTTGCATTTTTCATATATTGGCATATATGACCCATTTCGATATAAGAATAATATCGTTAATATCTCACACACTACTTGCTTTATTCTTTAAAAACATCGACCTGTTCTTATTGAAAGATTCCTATATAAGAATTTATATGTTTCTGTGTGTTAGCTATAGGCTTCTAGACCATTCAGCCGTTTGGTTCGAAACATCAGCAAGTGTTTTTTAACACGTCTCCAATGGTTTCTACACTTACATTTTAGGGATTTTAATTGAACATTTTAAATATAAGCAAATGGAACTTAGGCAAATTCGATGATTTCGAAAGTCAGTTCTTTAAAAAGCTTTTACCAGTCATGCCGATATCATCGGTATCCCACAAAAAGGTCTAAAGCCCGCTTTTTGTGTTTC
This sequence comes from Muscina levida, assembly GCA_964034835.1. Classification (NCBI taxonomy): domain Eukaryota; kingdom Metazoa; phylum Arthropoda; class Insecta; order Diptera; family Muscidae; genus Muscina; species Muscina levida. The sequence goes on along the minus strand of OZ035880.1, from coordinate 48,252,870 downwards.
TGAATTATTCATAAATTAAAGTTTATGACCGCTTGTGTTTTGATACAATAACTACAAAACTGCTTTAAATATACATGGGATTTTTTTTACAGGGCATAAACTATGACCTTTGGGACACTTTTGCATCATTAAGTATATTTCACCAAAAAGTGGACATACCGACGACATAGAAATGAAATCTGTTGGGAAATATTAATGAAGCGAATAATTGTGCTCTTTACTATGTCTCACTTCAACAACATTTTGAGCCGACCTAACGATAATGCAAATAACTGTATAATTTGATATTTTGTAGACCTTAACGTAAAAATCAATCAAACATATCCATTATGACAACAATCAATTTATGAATCCATTTCTACAATATCAAATTGACCCGACCTTATAATATGCATATTACCATGGAATTTCTTAATTTGTGGTTACCCAAAGAACAAAAAAAAAAGAAATCAAAGATAATAATAGGTATGTACAACAATTTCTCTTATTACGCTATTTAGCATTTCTACTTAATTCTTGACACAATTTCCAAGAGCATTTACAATTACTTTTGTGCCTACATTTAGATTCTTTCTTAGACTACTTCAAGTACTGAGATACCTATAGCCTACTTTCGCATACTTTTAACAAAGAAAATCTATTGCATACTTTATGATGCTTCTTAGCAGATAAAGGTATCAAATGCCATTGCCTACTACCTGGCGTTTGTGTACTTGCCAAGTTTTCTACTTTTAGTTTTAATTAAATTTTCATCAAAATTAATTCAATTAACTCAAAGTCACATTTGCAGTCTGCCTGACTCCCTTTAACCAAACTATTCTTTGACTATGACTTTACAGCACTCATCCCCACTACTGTCTATCCCCCCTCTCTCTTTCTCTATTATTTAAGTACTCCTCTTAGTTAACCTCAAGTCATTTAAGTAGCTTATCTGTGTGTGTTCCTGCTGTCACAATGGCGGAGCTCCTGGCCCGTTCCAGGACAGACAGACGGACACCATTAAACCACCATTAGTTTATTATATAAAGGAAATAACAAAGAAATCTGGTGGGGCACGACTTAGGAATACGTTGTGGCAAACGTAGTTCTCCCTAACCAAAAGTAAGGGAGTACAAAAAAAAGCTTAACGTTTTTTTTGCCCCGTTTACTTTGATTATGTACGTGGTTGTAAAACAAATTGTACGCTAATACTACTTAAATAAACTTTATTCTTTAGGCCACCTTTGTGTAGTCACCACGACTCCTTCCCGTTCTCTTAGTGTGCGCCCTTTCTGTGCGAGCATTGCTCTTACATACATCCTCACAATCACAGGACTGCATTAAAATCTGAATCTGTGCTATTGCTCTTACAAATCTACACGTACAAAAGTGGTTTGTGGTCTCCACACCTTATAAGTACTCGTACAAAAGGATGCTCTAGTGCGAATGTGTTGGTTGTTTGCTGCCGGTGCTGTAGTCTTGGGTCCATAGTTCCCCCGGTCTATGATAGAGAAGATGAAAAAAAAATCTCTACAGTTCTCTAGTAAAGCAAACAGAGCTAACGAAAACCAAATGCAAAAAAAAACAAACAAAAAATAAAAATTACATTTCACAAACGTGACCGTTCACAGGTGCAATGGATTCACTATGTCCGTCTATACGTTTATTTGTTTGTCTGTCCGTCCGTCCGTCCAACCGTCTGTCTGTATTTGTGTATGGAATGTATCCGTTTCCGTTGCTGTAGATCTCAATGTCTGCTAAAGCTTCCTGGAGTGCGTTAGTGTTAGTGAAATGGGAATGAATCAGTGAGAGGGTGAATGGCGAGAGGGGTGTGAATGGGTGGCTGACTCAGTGCGTGTGTGTGTGTGGCTGTTTTCTAAAGCCCCCAAAGACTCCAAATGCAATTTAAAAGTTTTATTCTATGTTGTCTTTAGCGACGTCCTTGCCATTTTCACTACTGACTATTTTGTGCTCTCTGTGCATTATTTTACAAATTTATTGGCATCGATGTGTTGAGGTTGCCACAGCGAAGCGCCCGCTAGGGGAATACCAGTAGAATATTGATTTATTGATAGCTAAGCATATGGGATTTATTAGGCTGATGATTTATTAAATTGATAGCGATTTAATTTGGCCATTAACTGGAAATTTTGAGAATAAAATCTGTAGTATAATTTGAGGCGTTGAAAATGTTCAGAGAGCAATGGAGTCATTTAAAAATATGAATAAGAAAAATTCGGCTGATGATGTATTAAATTGATAGCGTTTTAATTTTTTTGCCTTTAAACGGAAACTTTAAAAATAAAATCTGTAGCATAGTTTAAGGTAGTGCTCCCCATTTCCCGGGAAACGGTATTCCCGGTTTTCCCGGGATTCCCGGTCCTTTCCCGGGAAACCGGGATTGTTATATTTCCCGGGAATACCGGGATTCCCGGGAAATAAATAATGGTTTTTTCTTCGGTTTGTTAAGCAATTATGCACAGAATGGCTTGAAATTTTGCAGTAATCATAAACGGAGGCTTGGTTATATTCTATTATTATGGCATTCGATGAAACGCTGTTCAAACGCCTGTCCGGGAACGCAGAAATTTGTATTATTTTCATACATTTGTATGAAATTTTTACGTTTTCCCCTCTATCCCGGACCGGTGTTTCTAAAATATATATTCAAATGGATCGCGAGTTGGCAATATTGAAGAACATCATTAGTAGAACATTATCACAAATTTTTGTGATATTTAATGAAAATCTGCAGAAATGCCGGTCCGGGTGCGAAGAAGTGTTCATTATTTTTTTAAATTTTCCCGTCTATCCCGGACCGGCGTTTCTAAAATACTTTTTCAAATGGGTCGCGAGTTGTCAATATTAAAAAACTGCATTAGTAGAGCATATCCACGAATTTCTGTGATATTTGATGAAAAACTGCGGAAATGCCGGTCCGGGATAGACGGGAAAATTGATAAAAATAATATAAACTTCTTCGCTCCCGGACCGGCATTTCCGCAGTTTTTCATCAAATATCACAGAAATTCGTGAATATGCTCTACTAATGCAGTTCTTTAATATTGCCAACTCGCGACCCATTTGAAAAAGTATTTTAGAAACGCCGGTCCGGGATAGACGTGAAAATTGCAAAAATTATGGAAACTTCTTCGCTCCCGGACCGGCATTTCCGCAGTTATTCATCAAATATCACAGAAATTCGTGGATATGCTCTACTAATGCAGTTCTTTAATATTGCCAACTCGCGACCCATTTGAAAAATTATTTTAGAAACGCCGGTCCGGGATAGACGGGAAAATTGAAAAAAATAATGAACACTTCTTCGCACCCGGACCGCCATTTCTGCAGATTTTCATTATATATCACAAAAATTCGTGATAATGTTCTACTAATGATGTTCTTCAATATTGCCAACTCGCGATCCATTTGAATATATATTTTAGAAACACCGGTCCGGGATAGAGGGGAAAACGGAAAAATTTCATACAAATGTATGAAAATAATACAAATTTCTTCGTTCCCGGACAGGCGTTTGAACAGCGTTTCATCAAATGCTATAATTTTTTGGGAGAATATAACCAAGTCTCCGTTTATGATTTCTGCAAAATTTCAAGCCATTCTGTGCATCTTTGCTTAAGAAACCGAAGAAAAAATCAATTTTTTATTTCCCGGGAATCCCGGTTATACCGGGAAATTTCTATTTCCCGGGATTCCCGGGAGGATTTCCCGGGAAACCGGGAAACCCGTTCCCGGGATTCCCGGGATCCCGGTACAAACCTAGAGCACTAGTTTAAGGCCTAAGAAAAAATACTAAAATACAAATACAAACAAAATGCAAACTGTGTTTAAACTTTAGCATCTTGATCCGGTATTTATATATTTTACTAATATAAAATATAAGTATAATATATCACCAAGGAAAAATATATCATCAAAGGCATGCCGATTGACTCGACACTTATACTACGAACTTGTTGTCGACAACATCGAGGGGGCCTGATGACTGGAGCCCGGAGTTGAAACTGTGATCTCCCGCATGGTAGTCGCGTGTTATAACCATTATGCAACGACCGGTCCCCGTAAGCAAGTTGAATTCACAATATTTAGTTATATTGATTTAAAAGTTAAATTTCTTGTCGAAAATTAAATTCAAAAATTTCCATTGATATTCAACTTTTTTTCAAGCTCAAGACAATTATGTCCTTTATCATGGCGAAGTTTTTGATTCGATAACACCTGGGACAAAAATTAGGTATTGTAAACAAATATGTATTAACAATTACTAGAATTATGATAAAATAAGTTAAGATACCAAATTTTAAAAATTGACTCATATTTTTTAACAAAAGGACTTGCATAAGTTATTTCATTGTGTGGATTTTTTATTTCCAATCGTGGTTAACATACTTCAATAAGAAATAAGAATTTTGCCCCAAATTTAAGAAAAAATATTACATTTATTATTAATATAGTAAGAAAATTACAATTTCAAGGACCTTAAAAGCTTTTAATGTCTTAGACATATTTTTTCCACAATTTCAGAGTGTTAACGCGGTTATCGTACAGAACATAAAATATCAAAAATATCGGACACAAAAAATTGTATTTTGTCATTTGTATAGAGGTCTCGACGTTTTGTACTACTTCAAGGACCTTGTTTGCTTTCAAAGTCATTGAACATGTTTCAATAATGTTAAATACTCAAATTGTTCAAACATAAAAATTTAAGTTTTGCCGCAAATTTGAAAAAAAAAATTATTTTGTATTTTTTCAAGGACCTTGGCTGATTTTCAAATCCTTACACATTTTTTCAAATTTTACGAATAAGATCGTGGGTAACAAGAAAGTCATAGTGAAATTTGTCATTTCTATAGCAGACTGTACTTGTTTGCAAATTTCAAGGATGTTGGTCCTTTATCTACAAAACTTGAATATTTTTTAAGTGTATATTTTTTTCTTTCTGCTTTAAAATTTTTTTTCAGAAAATTTGCAATAATTTCAATATTTAACGCGGGTAACATGCATAAAAAAAGTGTACACATTGCAAGTTTAAAATTTTTTTAATTTTCAAGTTTTTGACTATTTAATTTTAAGAACATTGTCATCTTTTTAAGTTTTATTAATTTTTTTTTCCATAACTTATCGAAACTCTTATCGAAAAATTATATTCTAATTTGTCGGACTTAACTATTTTGCTGTTTTCCGGACATTTGATGATTTTTCACAAAATTTTCAAATAATTTCAGAATGTCATGGCGGCCGAAATAGTCCAGTAGAAAAGTTTTAACTTTTTCCAAAACTTAAAAAAAAATGAAAATTTATCATTGATAAGGCGAATCTTTTTTTTTTGTTTTTTAAGGACTTTGGCTGACTTCAAACTCCTTGATATTATTTTAATGTATTTAGATTATTATGTAAGTTAACATACAAAAATACAAAAGTGTGAACTTTTGTCAAATATTAAAAAGAAATTAAATATTATTTTTTTAACTGTTTTTAAATTTTTTTTCCAATTAAACGGTGTCTTTGTGAAAACACTTACAATAAAAAATAAGCAGCCAAATAGTCGACTATATTAAAAAAAGAATAAAAACCTAAAAGTATGCTGTAGATTTTTTATATCTAAATATAAACTGATTTTATGAGACCTAATGAAAAAATGTATGCTTTAGTTGTTAATATAAATGAATAATTAAACTGTTATTAATAATAGAACAATTTTTGTAATGCCAACGCCTACAAGTATACTTCACAATTTTTACAAATTTATACGGCCCTGTTTAGTACACGAAAATATAAATCATGATTATTAAAAATTTTAGCTGCACCGTTAAACAAATTTCAATTTTAAAAGAAATTGAAAAAATTAATTAAATATTACTCCTTAAAATGAAAAAATAAACTAAATATTAACTTACTTAATTTCCCTTTACACACCATGAATGAGGTATGGGATAGCTTCTCGCGTTGTTGTGAATTAACACGCTTTCTATTTTTAGATTCACAACTAACGGCACCTACTTGTTATCGACGAATGCAAACGTCACTTTTTGAGAAGCTCTTACTATACACTTATACTGCGAAGTTGCTGTCAACAAAATTCGAGGGGAGCCGGCAATGATAGAAAATATTAATCTGTATTATATAAATTTTAAAAATTGGCCCCTAGACCAAAATCAACCTTTACCGCTTTTAGGAGAGCTAAAGGAAACATCTATGCTTCAACCGTTAAAATTAATGAATTGTGTAAAACTTACATAAGAAAAAAAATCGTAATAATGACATCGCCCACATGTATACTTCACAATTTTTTTTTTAAATTATACGTAACCGTTTAGTACAACAAACATGGTTACTAAAAATTATATAAATAGTAACACTTTAAATTGGTCCTTAGATCAACATTATTCTTAACCGCATTAAGGAGAGCTAAAGAAAAAATTTGCTAATATTTTTAAAACAAGTGTGTTTAATAAGCTAACACATAATAATCTCAACGCCCAAATGGAAGCTTCACAATTTTTCCAAAAGTATTCCTAATTATAATAAATGAATTACAATAAAGAATTGGGACAACTGGCGGGGTATTTGTGTTCTCCCAACGTTGGCAAAGTTAATAGGAAAAATAATATTAAACCGGATAAAAGAACACCTGGAATGCAGTATCAGCTCGTGTCAAGCAGGCTTTCACATCAACACGCTGCACCTTATTGTGGAATAATGTTTGGAATTTAAGTAAAATCGTCATCTTCTCTTTGTGGACTTCGAGACAGCATCAACCACTACAGCCATAAAATCCCGCAAAATATGAGTTAGGCCTTTATGGTGAGACTCTCAATCATAAAAGTAAAATTACAATAATAATTCCAAAATATTTCCACAATTTCATTTAAAAATACATATCTTTCTCTAAGCCATACAAGCCATACAAGTAATGCTATAAAAAATGTAAACAAATTTGGTTGCTATATATTCACATCATTTCATGAAAAATTTTGACCCTACTTTCAATTTCTCTAGGTACTATATTTATATTTTCCCATGATTATCGTTTAGAATTTTTCGATTATATTTTGCCTGAAATCATTATAAAATATGAAATTTTACAGTAATGTTTTAAATTGATTTCATTTAAAACGCAACGAATCCAAAATATTTATAGAATTTAACAAAGAATTTATACCACTCGCATAAAATCCCACAAATTATGCTATAAAATAAGTAAACAATTTGGTAATAACTAAATATATATTTTTACATTATTTCGTTTAATACTTAGTATTTTTCAATCTCTACACAAATGTTTGCCTAAACCATAAAAACCTGCAAAATATGCTAGCAAAATATGTCAACAATTTTCATATGTTCCTATGGTTTTCGTTTACAAAATTTTACATTTAATTTTCATTTTCATGGCAAATGCTTTTACGCTCTACATACATATATATTTTTCTCACTCGCAACATTATTTTTAATTACATTTGATTTTAATTCAATATAATTACAATCACTGAACTAAGTGCATGGTCATGCCCCTAAAAGTATACAACACTAGCAATTTATATAATTATATTTCTCACTTCTGCTCTGCTCCCTATACACCATTCGCAGAAACGCCTAAAAGTTATGCTATAATTTTCACGAAATATATATGTATATGTACAGTAATATGATTTCGTTTAACAATTTCAAAACAATTACTATTTACAACAAAAGCCAACAGCAGCGTTATATAGAAAAAACACCATATGCATAAACAAAACAATTATATTGTTAACAACAATTATTGCTGCAAAATACAAAAATTCTATTCTCATGGTTGTGTTCGTTCATCGACAGTGCAATGAAGAAGGCAGCAACAGCAGCAACAACAACGTGTATAACAACGAAATGAAACGAGAAAAAAAACTATTAAAATGTAATGAAATTTATAACATTTTAAATGAAATTTCCTCAATTTCGCGTGAGTGTGTGTGTGTGTGTGCAATACCAAAGCCAACCAGCCAGGCAATTGGATGATGACGATGATGGTGATGATATGGATGAAAATTGTGGCAGCGCGGGTGTGCACCAGCAGGCAAATAGCTTTAGTGCAAACACGTGCATATTATTTTATACAACTTTTCGAACCAAAGTTATTTTTAATAACAAATACAACAAAAAAAAATTCTGCTTTTCCCATGGATCGCTCGAAAGTGACTATATCCGCATAGTGAACATGCAACGTGACTGGCAGAGTGAGTGAGTGAGTTGCTTTTCAACGCACTTATAGGAAGTTGGAGAAGCGAAGAAGGACACCGCATATCAGCAGCATAAGCCCGTATAACGTGTGCATACAGCAGCGAGTACACGTTATATTGTATATGTTCTTATTTTTTGAATATACATATACGTATGAATTCACTTCGTGCTATCGCGGCATCAAAAAACGTGGCAAAATTACTTCATAACGTCAGCGAATCGAATCGAATCATATTCAGATATTTGCATATATGTATGTTATAAACAACAAAATGCCCAAGCACATGATATGCTCAGAGCAAAGAGAAAGAGAGAGGGAAAGAACACATCACAGTGGAATTTGGTTAATGCATCCGAATACGATTGTAGAGACTTGCAAAGTTTTCTGAATTTTTCAGTATTACATTTCAGTATTATTTTTTTCTTAATATTACATTTACTATAAGAGCGAGAGTGTAGGTCAATGTAAAGAAATTTTAATCCAAAGTTTTCTGCTTACAATTTTATATCCCATTTCTCTAAATATTAACTTTATTTTGAATAAGGTGCTGTACCGAGGATGACAAAGATCGCTCCACAGGTGAATGTAAAGAAATTTGAATCCAAACTTATCTGTTTACAATTTTTGATCCTCATATTACAACATATGACATTGGGACTCAATTCTGAGAACTGCACCTGAAAGTAGCCCTAAAAAGAGGCTCTTAGGTTTTTTTGCTATATTGTTATATAGTGGCGTATGATTATCATAAGTAATATTCCACGTAAATCATACGCCAGTACAACAGTTTTATTGTAACTGCTACAAAATAAACCCAGTTCAAAATCATTTGATGAATGGAAAAGTAAAACTGTTGCTTATGTAGGGAAACGTTATATGAACATATTAATGAAATTTTAATTCTTAATTTTTTTTTATTTGTTTCAGCTAAATCCGACTTGTGTTTCTCGAGTTATGTCAAACGAAAGAGCTTAAAATGTGACAAATTCCCCTATACGATACTTACTAACTTAAAATCGATATTAAATTATTATGGCATGTAACTTGACAAAACAAATGAAGCATAACTTCTTCTTTTTGGTGCTACTTTCACGTGCAGTTCTCAAAATTTAGTCCCAAATCAATGAGCTGAAAAATGTTGTACTGTGCTATTTTTCTAAATATTAACTTTATTTTGAAGTAAAGATCTGTTCCGAGGATGACAAAGATCGCAGTTGACCTTGATAAAACTACCATCCATATTCCATATAATTTAACATTTTTGTTTTAAAATTTTCCACATTTTTCAATGTTGCTCAGATTCCACTGTATCCTCTGCTCTCACCCTCCGGCAGCGGATTATGAGAATTTCCACATGTGTGTGTTGAGTATTGGAGCGAAACCAGTCACGTGCTTTCAACATTTACATTTTATTAACGCTTCAGATTTCGCCGTTTCGCAATTGTAAAATATTTGCTCACGAATTTAGAATACGGGACGGTGGAAGGGTAGTGGAGCACTTTCCAACTAACCATACACAGTATTACAATTTTAATTGTTAAATTAATTTATGCAGGTTGGTTTATTTTTTTGGTTAATTTTCTGTGAAATTTAATGGCAAACAAAGCAATTTTGTTAATTGTGTGGAAACAATTAAACAAACAAAGACCGCACCCAAAAAGTAGGCTTTAATTTTTAAAATGTAAAATTGAAACCTAAAAATATGCTGCAGTTTTTCAAAAAAAAAAAAATTGTGAAAAAGAAACCAATAATAAAAAAAACATTGCAAACAAATATATAGTCTTATGTGGTTTTGGTTTAAAAGTTAATAACCAAAAATGTTTGTTATATATAAATTTAAAAATAACTCATACTACATTAAGCGAACATTAACCTTAACTGCTATTATCAAACATTTTTAGCAATGCCCTTAGATATGCTAAACAAGTAGCCTAAAAGCAGGCAATTATTTCTATGAAAATGTAAACATTTGTTATTCTGTAAACATTTTTTAGGCTTATCATGTATTTTTTTTATTATTATGCATATGGCTGCAGTTATTGAAATTATGCTTTACATCATCATGATTATTATCCATAGCATAAAAAATCCTAATTGAGTTTTTAATACTCTTTTGCAACAAATAATCCCCTTTTTAACAATCTGAGATACACAGGACATACAGCAATACTTTTTACTATACACCACCTAAAAATATGCTACATTTTCTGTGACCAATTAAGGCTGTGTATTAATAAAAAAAACTATCAATAGTTTTTACACAATTCTATACATAATTAAATTATTTCCTAGTAGACAAATAAACAACACCCAAAACTATGCTTTGACTTTTTTTCGTTACAAACAAATTAACATTTACACGGCAGTTATGAAATGCATAAAATATAGACCAATTAATAAAATAATAAATATTATAATTGGCTGTATTTTCCGGTGTTAATGATAATTACCTCCCGAAAAATCAGGTGAAAAGGAAATATGTTAATACATTATGTGTTTTTTTCCTCGGCTTAATTAAAACAACATTTTTAGTAATACATGCCGAAACATATGTGTTAAAAACATATTTGTCTAATGTCTAGAAATAGGCTTTAGATTTACAACAATTTAATTAGCAACACTGCAGCGTTAATTTGTTTTGAACAAATTAACAAATTAACGGTTTGACACAAGTTTTTAAATGATATATTATAAAAAATTATAATAAAATAAAAACATTGGCCATATATAATAAAAATAAACGCGTTTAAAATGTGATGAGAGTTCTGTTTTATTATATAAACCGTCAATAGAACAACTTGTTAAAGGTTTTAATGAACATTTAATAACAGTGTTGCTATAAAACTGCAATAAATTAAAATGTAGTTATAAGGTGCTATAGTCACAGTTCAGCGTTTACCTGCGTCCGAACTTTATCAAAACTTTCATAATTTGCATACTCTTTGTTTGATTAATCAGCACAGCTGAGATGCATCTCCCCAATGACACGTTGACACTTTTATCTAATACTTAGACCTCTATACATTAAATATTTGTGATATATACCCGCACACACACATATCGAATCTATGGCTTTGACCTGAAATCATTTTTACCAATTCTCTATGTCTCTATTATCTTTGTGTTATAGGTCTATTTGAAACAATAGACGAAGTGAAGCAAAGAGAGAGAAAGAGACAGAAAAAGAGAGTAAGCGATAGAAGACTAAACACTTCCAAGTATGCAGCATATTGTGTTAGTGTTCATTGTGCCCTCAAAGGTATGCAACAACGTGTCTTGTATATATTGTTTTATTTGATGAGAAGCAAAACAAAAGAAATGCGGCAATTTTTATTGTCATTATTTTATGTATGCACAAACAAAAAAAAACCGGCAAGCCAGAGAGGATTGAAGATTGAGGGTTTATTTTGAATATATATAGTACAAAACAATTAATAGTTTCTTTGGAAATGTTTGCCTTTGTAAGGATAACCCACCAGCATTGCGGCATAATGTTTAAATTGAGATCAGTGAAATCAGTGAGATTATGTAGATGTCTTGTAATAATTTCTAACATTATCTGATGACAAGTAGGCAAAGCAATGCACAAATGAAAACAATACAATGGATACACCTTAAGAGTTTTTCAATTATTTGTAGATATTGTGATGAATAGATGTATTTTAGGTGGTAATTCATTAAGGGATTGTAATTAATTAAGCTGTCCATGACTGATGCAAATTAAAAAATTAATACGAAACTCGACATTTTTCTGTGTGTTCTGCATAGGCTACTAAACCGTTAGCCCGACTAGACTTCAACTTTGTCTAGCTTTGTCTTAAGGGTATCGCAGAAAGCTTATACTATTGTGCCACTGATAGGTAGAGTGTCAGTATAGATGTGGACGGGAAGTTACCATATATGTATCTTTAAAATGAAACTAAATATATATCTGTGTGTTCTCCATAAGCTACTAAACCGTTCACCCGTCGGCGCTACAGTTTCTTTTATGATTGGCTGTCATACCGAAGAAAGTTTTTAAATTTGTACAAATAATGTCCGATAGGTGGCTATCGTGTTATGGCTGAACACGACAATGGCGACTTTTTGATCGGTATCAGAGAAAAAGCGTTTTTGATGCCGCCTTGCAAAAATCAGCACAAAACAGTCATTTTTTGTGGATGTATCAGCTGGGTGTGGACTTTCCATGCCCCAAATGCAGTAAAAATGTGTTAAATATGAAACTCAATATGTTTCTGAGTGTTTTGAATAGACTACTTAAGCGTTTAGCCTACAATTTTGCTAGAAGTACTTGCCATATCGGATAAAGTTTCTACAATTGTGCCACCGATAGATAGATGCTGTGTTAGTATAGATGTTGACGAAGAAGAAACACGATCAAACGGGAAGGTACCATACATCTTTAATATGAAACTAAATATATATCTGTGTGTTCAACATAGGCTACTAAACAGTTAGCTCGTCGGCGCTATAGTTTCGTTTAGGAGTGGTTGTAATATCGAAGAAAGTTTATACATTAGTACAAATAATGTCCGATAGGTGGCTATTGTGTTATGGCTGAGCATGGTTCGGCAACGGCGGCTCCTTAATCGGTATTGGAGTAAAAAGCGTTTATGATACCGCTATGCCAAAATAAGCGCCAAACAGTATATTTGTTAGATGTTTCGACTTCTTCTCGACGGCGTGTGGGTTTTTCAAGGCCTAAATCACCCCAAAATTCTAAACTATACCGCATCCAACGCAAAACGCGAAAATACTAAGACTTTCTCCTCTTTGTTCTGTAGAATTTATAACAATTTTTAAATTTGTTGCATATTTTTGGGTGTTTTTGAGTCATACAAATAAATTTCATAATCGCAGAAATTATGTCTACAAGAAATGATAATAGTTTGTGGATTAGACCAAAACAATGCCTATATGCGTAACAAAAGCATAAATAAATCCTATAAATATGCAACACAGTCTATTTATTAATGATTATCGAAATCATAACCTGAAACGAGATAAAACTTTCGGAAACCTGACTAAATATTAAACTTTACAACAACCAACGCTGAACGCTCAGATATTTAGACTTTCCTCTGTGTTCTGTTGAAATTATAAAATTTTTCAAAATTGTTGCATATTTTTAGGTGTCTCTTGAGCCATACCAAAGATTTGAATAATCACAGAAATTATGTCTACTAGAAATTGTAATAATATGTGGGTCAGAACGCCACAGGGCTTCTGTGCATAACAAAAACATAAGTAAATCCCAAAAATATGCAACATAGTCTATTAATTATATAATTATCGAAATAATAACCTGGAACGAGAGAAAAACTCTCGGAAACGTGACGTAGTTCTAAACTATACAATAGCCAATGCTGAACGCGAAGATGATAAGACTTTCTTTTGTCTTCCGTAAAAATAATTGCAGCATCTAAATAATTTGCCTAAGATGATAAGACTTTCTTTTGTCTTCCGTAAAAATAATTGCAGCATCTAAATAATTTGCCTAATTTTAGGTGCCCCTAAAGTAATTATTATTATTGTAAAAATTTATATTTAGATTTGGGATACCGGACAAACACTCCTAATAACAAATAATAAATACATTGGTTTAAGCACTGGACCTGCTAAACTGTTCCTTGAAGACTGGTTCAAGAAAAGAAGTGTCAGTTAGGTAACTCAGGGAATCAAAATTATAAAAAAAAATTATAAAGAATAAAAAATTATGCAATTTGCAGCATTGTAAATCGCCTTAAAATATGCAACAGTTATCTCTTCTTATTCCCTATCATTGTCAATTATTTATTGTTCATATTAAGAAATGGAAAAGACCACAAGTTAAAGTGAGGCATAATTTTGGATAGTTTGCAAATCAATTAGTAAGATAACAATTTGAATGGAAAACTACACAAATATTTCCTCCACTCATCTCAGTTTAGTCATTATAGTTTTTTGTAAGACACTTACAACATATCAATTTATTTTCACTGTAAACCAGTTATGGTCAATACAATTACATGGTAGAGAGAACAACTTAAAGTGTTGCATACTTTCGGGTGTTTAGCAAATCTACAAAATGAATGACAAACTTCGCATATATTTTCTCCTTTTATCTCAGTTTTATCATTTTAGCTTTTTTTTGTAAAACCCTTTTAAATATTTCAATTTATTTTAACAACAAATGCAAAAGGCTTCATTGACTTTGATGGCCCACCTGCTTAAGTGAAGTAAAGCTCTATTAAAACTGAACAGTGTCAGATTCTTTCTCCCGGCATTCTAACCCTATTACAATTTAGAACCTTTTAAACATTTAAGTGTCGCATTCAATTGCATTGTATTCATATTACCGCACTCCTTATCACTCTCATACTCCTCAACAGCGTCATCACTGCCATCTGCACAATCGCTGCAGTAGCAACACCGGCAGCCAGTCAGCCCGCATCATCTTGTTGCGCCAGTATTTATGCTACATGGTTACGGTACTTTAGTACCTCGATTACCTGGCATTTCACGAGGGTATTGTATTGTATGTATAGCCAGCCATACTGCTGCTATCGCATCACTGCTTTTTTTGACACACAGCACAGCATCGTATACTTGCAGCAGCAGCAATTCACATTTAAACTATTCATTTCATGCTAAGGATCTCACATCCGTTTTTGTGTACCTAATAGTCTATGTCTACAACAATGTTGTTGTTGTACTACTTCTTTGTCGTTGTTTTTGTTTATGTCTGCTGCATGCTATCACACACATGGCACCCTTTCGCCTTGCATCGCCCCACCATATATGCAACTTCCAGAAGATCCTGTTGCCTGCTGCCTAGCTTTGCTGAAAATCTCAGGTCTTCTATAAGTTATATAGCATTTTTTGTTGTTCTTGTTTACTGTTGCTTTTTGTAATTTTGTAGCGCATCATGTTGAACGAGATGAGAGAGAGAGACAGACGTCTGGGTGAGTCGGTGTATCCCTTGCGGCATTTAAAAATACAAAAACGTACAACACAGGCGCAAATACACATGTATGCTATAGCATATTGTTTATATAGAAAATGCATTGTGTGTATTGTAAAAGTATGTGTTTGTGTGTTTTTGTGCATTGTATTCTGGTCTACTAGGTGTGTTTTTGTTAGATGTTTGTTTGTATTGTAAACCCACCTGCTGCTATATTAACCTTTACCAAAGTGCAAATACTGTAGCATATCCAAAAGGATTGCAGTTTGGTTAGAGTAGTACTATGAGTAGCTGTGTCATGATACTTGGACCAGCAGTATCAGCAGTAACTGACTGTTGTCTGGATTGCGTTATTTGGTATATCAATAGAATTATTGTTGTTGTCCAAATACGTTTGGTAGTTTTTTTTTTGTCCGTTATGCGATTGATTACTTAGACGAAAAAAAAGAGCAAATATTTTCTGTTTTGTTCTCTGTGGGAAATTCAATTTAAAGTGTATACAATTGCATACACGAAGAAAATAAGTACAATATTTGTGGTATCTAAATAAGAAGTCGTTAAAAGTTCTTGCAAGTTTTGTTAGGCTTTTTAGGATAATCTGCTTAAATGTAGACTACATTTAAGTGAAAACACTTATCGTAGTTAAGGAAAGTTTATTCGTCTTTGGGAATAGAATATAATAAATTTAAATAATTTTGTTTCAGACAATTGCACATGACGTTTCATATGAATAATTTTCCTATATGTAGGCTGAACAAATCATGCAGAGAGTTTGCATATTTTTGCATTCTCCCAAATATAGGCTATACTTAACACAAATCATGCAGAGAGTATGCACATTTTTGCAGCACTGAAAATATACGAAAATAAATTTCTTACCGCAGAAAAAAAAAATATTCAATATTGTAGATAATTTTTTTTTTTAAAATAATTAAATTACCCAGTGCAACACATGATATTGAGACTCAATTCTGAGAACTGCACGCGAAAGTAGCCCCAAAAGGAAGAAGTTCTGCATCATTTGTTTTGTCAAGTTACATGCCATAATATTTTAATATCGGTTTGAAGTTTGTAAGCATCGTATGGGGGAATTTGTCACGATTAAGAAGCATGCTTGCTCTACCTTGTGCATTATTTGCAATCTTTAATATTAAAACCTGATCTATGAACAAGTTTTACGAATTTTCTAATATTAAAATTATATAAATATCCAACCATATTTTAAGACTCTTTTGCAATTATCGTATTTAAATTCTGACCTAAGAAGTATTTGTTGCAAATCAATTGATTCCTCCCACCCATTGTATGGGTAGCTTATACTGATCCTAGCATTAAATACTTACTACAGATGCATTTAACCTCATTCCCGCCACCACCAATATCCTAAACAAACACACCCACACACACACATCAGCCACATGATGCAATTACGCATCATTAATACTTGAACACTTAATTTGTCTTTCTCACAAGTAATTGTAACTAATAGTAGAGTCTATATGTAAGCTATAGACCGAGTGAGTGAGTGTGTGTGATGGCTTAGTACACTTGTGATTGCATATGACTATTAAAACAAATGTAATAGTGTTGTTGGTGCGCTTTATATGATGACCGTAGTTGTGTTTGTATTTGATACAGTACAATATTGTAAATTTGGTAACATTTGTAAATTGTGTGTCGTTTTCTGGGCAACACCATCAAAACACGCATATACTTGCATATGAAGGATGTACATAACTACCTAGAACAGGAGGAAACATTTTACCATGATGTAGCAGCCATCAACCAATGCAGTTCTGCCACTACCACCCAGTTTTGCAAGGACATCCGTGTAATAAAGTAAATATTTTGCAACATTATCCACAAAATGCATAGAGAGAGAGAGCAAGAGAAAGGCTACGTATATTTGATATATTACCCAAGAACACACAAACAAACACTCATACCGTGTGTGTCGCAAATTTCCCATTTGTATTCATCTACTTTGTATGATGATAATGTCCTTACATGTACATGTGTTCAACAACAAATGACAGGATATAATTATGTTCAAATACCAGTGTACAAACAGTAAAATGGACATATATTGCAGCGCGCATCTAGGGATACAGAAAGACAGACCAGACCTGACAGCCTGGCAAAGGTATCTTTTCTGCTTATATGCACACATAAACACACACACACTCGTTATATAGAAAATGCAAGAACCACTTTATCATGCCGCATCTACATGTGTCCTCGCTTATGTTCGTGCTTGCCATTTGTACTGTGTATAAATGTTACGCTTGTTTGTGTAAGCGATAAAACCTGGATAAGATTGTTCCTAACTAAACAGCAGCAGCAAGCATCCTTTCTTTATAGATTTACATGCAATGTCGTAATTTATAGAGATGCAAGATAAAATTTCTCAACTTAAATAAATAAAGTGATAAATTTAATTGTTGTGATTGTAAGGATTTAGGAAGGGTAAAGGGGAGGAAGGGGGGATGCAGCAGTCAATAAAATGTGAGTAGAATTTTCCTTTAAAACATATGTAATAATGAATATTTGAAAAACTAACTAGGACTCCTAATGGATTTTGTGGTAGAGTATCAATTGAATTTCAAATGAATTTTATAAGTTTAGTACATATAATGATAGATAGAGGGCGAGATTTCCAAATTAAGGCGATTTACGTATGATGTATAAACTGCTTTTAAATCTTCGGCCAAAAACATTTTTAAGTGAAGTGTGATTGATTTCGAGGTTTTCTATACAGATCATACATGACTGGTGTCAAGCTGTCATTTTATTTTTATTCAGTAAAGTGCGACAATTTTATAAGGAAGGACTCACATAGCAAGGTCTTTAAATAATTCACCTGCATAACGAAATTACGAAATCACCTGCAAATTCAAAGAATATTTGAAAATTAACCAGGGCTCATAATAGGATCTGTGGGAGAGTATCAATTGAATTTCAAATGAATTGTATAGTACATATAATGACCGATAGGGGGCGGGTCATTCGAATTAAGCCGATTTTTGTATGATGACTGGTATCCAGCTGTCATTTTATTTGTATTCAGTATTGTTTGACAATTTATCACAGGAAAGAAATTAGAAATAAGAAGAGAAATTATGGGCTCAGTTAAAAATGTTTTTTTACACTTCGCACAACAATATGGTGGGCATCATTAGCCTACCGAACTCATTATTGACGAAAAACATACTTATTTTCTCTGCGCATCCCATAAATGGAAGAGCTTCTTAAAACGCTCCTATAGATACAGATTCACTAAACCGGGTCCACAATTAAACGACGAATCCGGCCATCAACTGTGTGAGAATCTTTTATTAGATTGACTAGACTTCTTGGCGCCGACCATAGCATGATGGTAAGAACACTCGCCTATCATGCGGGAGATCCAGTGATCGACTTCTGCTTCAGTAAACTACGCATATTTCTTTCATCGGCGGCTTTCCCGATGTTGTCAACAACAACTTCGCAGTAAAGTGTCAAGTCCATAGGCATGTCTAGTGAAAGCTACTCAAACAACTGACGTTCGCATACGTCTAAAGGCAGGAGGTGCCGTTTAAAAATCAAAAGCGTGTTAAATTCACAATAACGCCAGAGGTATGGGATCCTCATTCATGGGGCGCAAAGTAAAATTAAGATTTTTTAAGACTACTGTCGAAAACATTGAGTGCCGCCGATTAGAGAAATGCAGATGGCTGTTTCGAGGCTAGAACCTAAATCACTCCCATGGTAATACGTCTTTTAAGCATCACGCAACGGAGTTTTACCCTTTTCATGATGAATGCAAGGTAACGGCAAAGAAAATCTGTGGTGTAACGTTTGATTCACTTAGAGGTTTTATTTTTCATAGTTAGTTTTTTACAGATCACACATGGCTAGTGTTAAGCTGTCTTTTTATTTTTATTTAGTAGGGTGTGACAATTCGACATGGGAAGTCTCACACCGCAATAATGTCTCGAAAAGACTACACCCAGCCCGTAGTAAGGAAAATATTACGTCTCTAGTGTAAAATGTTACTGAAGACAGTGAGCAACGGATTTGAAGCCATACACAGCATTCTGGTGAAGGTAATGGACTTTTTGTTGTTTGAAATTGATACATGAGATTTCGGCAACATTCGAATACAGCAATATGGTGATACAGCACACACCGTAATTTTTTGATAAATAAGATTGTTTAGCATCTAATTTCGCGTTTCAGGATTGTCAACTGAATAGGATTGTCGTGTGATATTACATCTGTGGATTGTCTTTTTGGATTTATACAATGCCACATACAATTGAAAACTTGGAAGTCCACATAACTCGTGTTATCCGCAAGATACCAGTGAAAATGTTGGAAAATGTGACTGAATGTTGAACCTTCTGAAAACATTGGGACTACGGCGTAGTCGCAGAGAATATTCAAAAGATATTATCTTTAGGAAGATAATGTTAGGATTTTTTTTTTTGTGGTGTATAACATTGCAACATCCAATACTATTTGAAGCGTTTTATTTAGAACTTAGAAATGTAAAGTAAAAGTATTTGTGGATAAGTCAGCTACGAATATTTCTCAAGTTTTTTGCGAGATACCGGTGGCAATGCTTGAAAAGTGTTATTGAAAGTTGGACATTACGAATAGAATTTTTTTTTAATGATTCACTCAGAAATGGCTTTATTTCCACTGAAATTGAATGAAATTATCTGTAAAAAATAAATGTCAAATTCTTGTTTTTCGGGGCATAATAAACATTTCCACATTCAATTTTATGTTAAGAGTTTCATTTAAAATGAAAAAAACAACCTCTTAATGAATCGTCTATGATATCACGCCTCTAAATTGATTTCTTTCGAGCTACATAAAATATTAGTGATATCACGCCTCTAAATTGATTTCTCTCGAGCTACATATAGTATTTGCCTATAAGTCAGCTACGATTCTACGATATGAAAGACAACATTCCTCATTTGTTATTTGCAATGCTGGAAAAAGTGACTGTTAGTTACAGCATACCAATTAAATTGTTTTTGATTATATTTTTACGATGTCTGGAAAATCTCATATGTATAGTTAATAGAATAGAAAGTTCAACACAATAGCATAGCATATTCCTAGATGCTTGCACTTAACGTTATAAGTAGCATATCCCTAGGTGTTTGTATTACCATAAAGTATAATGTATGATCGTGATTATCTTAAAATTCCCTATAAAAGTTAATGGTTTCTTATACATTTCCACTACACAGTTCATTACTAAAATGTACTGTCTCTACACTTACTATGTTACATACCCCACCCGCCCATATACTCTCGTCACATTGTTAAATGCATCTAAAGCAATTACAGTCATTTTCAACCCTCCTGGAAAAATTCATAAAATCTCATAAAGATGTCAAGATTTTGCCAAAACCTGTGTCAAGGACTTTAGGATGTTTCAAATTGCAATATAAACACCTGACAAACAATGCTTTTAGCATTTATTACAAGTAGAAAATGTTTTCATTGTGTGTAAAAGTTTCACATTTTTTGGACATTCTGGCAACAACAAAAGAGAATACAAAAGATGTTATAGAATGGACCCTACAAACTGCTAGTATAAGATTTCAAACAGAGGTCAGACACTCATTCATTTTTCAACTTAATAAATTGCAGTGTCATTGTCATGGATGTGTGTGTGTGTCCTGGAGCAAATATGTTCATCCAGTCATCTCATGTCCTTAGAGGATATTTCTACTGATATTGCCCTGGATAATAACACCTGTACACAGTTCCATATGTTTATACACTAAATGAGTGAAAATTGATTAGAAAATGTCATTGGGAACATGTAATTAAATGTAAGTACATTGTGGAAACAATAAGAAAATTACAAATATTTTATATAATAGTTTATAGTCTGTGTGTAGATGTGGTGGTAGTGGGTTTCGTGTAGAAGGAAAATAAATCAAAGTTTTGTGCAATATGAAGCTCTCGGATATTTTTTAGTTAAACGATTTGATGGTATTAACGAAAGAGTAGCTTGAAAAATGTGTAGTCTCATATATTAGGTTACTGTTGGCATCTGTGTGTTTAGTATAGGTTACTAAACGATTCATATGTTTACTATAAAATTGTGACAAGTTGTAGTCTACCTAATGGCGGTGGTCTCTGGTGTAGTGCAATTAATCCACTATAGGTGGCGCTCTCACAATATGTAAGGAATATAAGGTATGTACTATAGGATTATAAATATGTACGGGGGTTGATTTCTAGGTAGTGCAATAAATTTACTATAGATGGCGTGCTGATAAATTACGACTATGGCTCTAAGATTTGTAGCATATACCTTAGGTGCCCGTAAGAAAATAAAATCACAGTATTAAATAGAATCACTAATGAAGAAAAGTTAGGAACAGTTAATGCCTCAGATTGTTATTATGGGTAAAGATTGCGACACTCGATTCTATTTTAAAAGTTGTAAATAAATGTATACACATTATACACAATTAAGCAAAAAAAAAATTATCTTGAGGTAAGTCTATTTAAATTTTAGCGATATTATTTAAACTCCCTCCTATTATATACAAACTCTGCCTTCACTAAAATCCCTTTAAATTGTTCAACCACTTAAATTAAATGCCATAAAATATATTTAATTAATGATTTAAAGGTTTTTGCTTTTAATTTAATTTGTTGCTCGCCGTTTTTTTTAACAATTCATTCGCAACACTGCCAACTATATTATATATTATTTTTAATAATTACACACATATTATTAATTAGGCCGTAATAATATTGCGTTATGGCATTTTGTTATTGCTGCTGTTTTTGTTTTTAATATTTTAAATATATAGTATATTTTATATAATATTACACTTTTGGGCATAAATTAATATGTTTTGTGAAAGAGAAGGATTTTATTTTTTTACAATTGTAAATGAGTTAATAGAGTGATAAAATTGAATTAATGAAGTTTTAAAAATGCATTTTAATAATGAATGTTAATAGCACTGGAAGCAATTAGAGCAAATAAAACTATATAGCTTGCTAAAAGTAAGCTGAACACTTTGAAAGCTAAATTAAATAAATGCATTTAAGTGAAGTGAGTTAGGGGAGAAAAAATCGTTTTAAATTAATAACCCATTTAAATTTTATTAATCTAAATTTATCTAACTAAAACGAAACATTCAGTTGTTTTAGAGTAGGACTAAATATTTGCAATACATTGAAAAAAAAACATATTCCGAATTATCTTTTGTTACATGAAATGTGTTTTAGTTTAAAAAGCCAAAAATGGGATTATGTTTTTAGGGAGATTCTTTTATTGGTTGATTGATTTTACTACACCCTATAGTTGATTTGCCCTCATCAACCGATCACATGTATGAGAATGGTTATAGCACAAAAAAAAAAACATATTTATAAATTAGTTTAACCTTTACGCATAAATTATTTGCAGTAACGATGACTTATTCTTATGCTTTGTCGTTATACCAAGTGCTTTCGTAAAATTAATACAAAATTTATCCTAAAAGTATACTTCATATTATACCATAATACATAAATATATTATAAAATATACTTGTTGTTGTGTCAGTCTTGAAATTTAATTTTTATTTCCTACCCTAGTAAATTACCCATGCATTGTATTATCCTTACACTTTCTGTAACGATTTGAAATTGTTGTGAAATTGTATTATTGCGAAAATCGATTTTTTTCCTGTTCTGTGTAAACACGCCATAATGTTGGACAGGTAATTGTCAGTTGAGCGAGTTTAGAACATGACATGTAAGGATTTATTAAAGTAAATATAATTTAAGGGGCTTATTGTGTGTTCAACTTTCATACATACAGACATGACAAAGAATGCAAACTAGGTGTTAATAGTTCGACGAACTTAAATATAATTAATTTAATACAAACCGTGGTGACTATTAAACTGTTCTCTTTAACAGGCATAGCGTAGTATAGGCTAATTTATACAGCAGATTTGCAATTTTATTACACGTGTTTATATAGAAAACTAGACAAATTGGATTTTTTTCCTGTTAAAAACTAAGTAAAACGCGCGCCACCTATCGAGCGTTAAATGTATTATCTGACATACCTTTGCTGTTATGTAAAATCTATTTAGAAAAATTTTCACTCAGTGGAACGAAAGGTATAGCAGACTAGCTAATTTGAATTTTTAAAATATCTTTTTTTAACCTATATAACACATGCGCCACCTATTGTATATAAATTGTACTATTTGGTACACCACCGCTGATTTGTTAAGAACAACAATAAATTAGAAAATCTATACTATATTTTAATCAATAGAAGAGCATACTACGATAAACACACAGATAACAGTCTTTTAATTGTACGTTATGAATACCCAAACAAGTGCAAGGCTTTGGTATAGGCCCTTACGTTCTGACCTGTGATCTGCTGTGTAAATATTAGTTAAAGTTAAGTGATTGCAAGATTGTGAAGATTTTACATGTGATACAACTCCTAAATCATGTATCGAGAAAGTAAAACCATCCTATTATTTAGCTACCGTAAACTTCTCTGTGTAGAATATAAGCAGAATTGGCCAACAATTACCTATTTTATATAAAATTCGTAATATCGATATGATTTCCAAAATGTAAATAGCTGTAGTTTGATATCTTTATTAAAATGTGAGATTTTAAGGAAATTCAAAAGACTTAGCGGTGCGACCTTTCAGTTTCAGGTCACACTAAATCACTAAGGGTGCCAAAGGCAAGTTAACCTATTCTGGGTTTTTAGCCAAGACTAATACTACGGATAGGGTTAAAACATATGTATTTTTGGTAAAAATAGAGTCATATACTTTTATTATCCTGCAGTTTTGGAGCTATCCATTGGTCATGCATGAACTACCTACCCCACTACTCCCTACATTGATTGGTACTTACTTGAATGACCCTATGGTAAGCGAACGCCGAACCATCGAGCAAAAAAATTAATGAGCATGAGAGAAAGCGAGATTAAATCTATTTTAATTTTTTTACTTCTGGATACGGTTGGCCGTGGCACAATGGTTCGAAAACGCGACTGTTATGCAGGAGATGCATGGTTCGTTTCCTGTTTTCATTCATCTACATTTTCTTTCCCCTAAGTGCGATTTGTTGTTAATTCAAAAATAGAAAGCGTGTTAATTCACAATAAAGCGAGAAGTGAACCCATAACTCATTCATGGGGTGTATAAGAAAATAAGTTGTTTCTGGGTACTCATATCACTACCCCTAAGATGGGTACCTATGTAAGGACCCTTTAAATGATGACCCATTTCACTAGTTCGTAGTAGCTGTTGGCAAACATTTCATAGGGTTTGTAAAGTAAGTACAGGTGGTCCCCTAGTAAGTAGTAATTTCACCACCTACGAACTAGTGCCCAGTTTTAAAGATGGTTTTAGAAATGCTTTTCTGGATGCGGTTCGAAAAGATGGCCGAGTAATTCAATATATCTTTCACAAAAAATATAAACATATGCGACATTGTTGACAATCCTACATAATGTCTGGCAAATCTAGAGGATTTACAAAAACTGGGAAAGTAAATTGCTCTGATCTCATTATAAAAAAAGTAAAATTTGAGGTACAGATTCATTAAAGTACAGATTCATGCGCTTCCAACTAGGTTTATTACATTAAAAAATCTAATAACTAAAAAACTTTTTTCTATGTTACAATTCCTGAAAAATTCAATCAACTTTGAAAAATAAACATTCGAGTCGTAACATACAAATCATTATGTACTCCTTCTGCCTTAACAGAAATATTTCGAGTGCCACCTATTGTACATTATTTGTACTATATTACAACCCAGCTATAGTAAGGAAATAATAACTTTTAGAAATTTCATTGCATTCATATAAATCTTATAAAAGCCTATAAGAAACACACATACACCAATCATGTTGAAGACAGCAACAGAGAATACAAATATGGCAGGATAAAGACAAGATTCCAAAATTTCTCCTATTGTAGTTAAGTAAATGTTAGCGACTCTACGGAGTATTAATGAACTTGGGGAGTGACCTAGGGCACATTGTAGGATTTTAGTATGGGATATGAAAATTGTGTTCCTCGAAAAACACGAATAACTTAACTATTTATACACAAATTGTTATCGCGAAATATGCGTTTTACACATGAAAAAATTCACTTTCTGAATTATATAATAGATATTACGGTATCTTAATAAAAAAAATAGCTAAAAATTTCTTCAAACTTGAAAAATAGTGAAAAAAACACAAAAGTTAGCGATTTCAAGGCAAAAACAGACAGATGCAACAAGTTATCTATATAAATGTGTATATCGTTAGTAAGGTCTAAGACTCTTCTTTACAAAACTATTATGATATCAAAACTCGGTTAAGAATTGACAAAGTTATAATCTCATATGTGAGAAAAGATCCTTAAAATTGGTTTTTGAACCGTAAGTCAAGATTTTGAAGATGTTAGGAAACTTTGGTATACAGGATCATGTTATACTCGACCAGACCTACATCATGGTCATTACACTAGGTCATTTCCCAAGTCCCAAATGGCTGTCACATAGTGTAATTGATATAACAATCAATTAATATAAAAATTTTCCGTATAATCATAGCGAATGACGCCGCAGGCAAATGATTCGTGATTTTCTTAGTCCTCTTGTGATTGCAAATTAACCATCAGTTTGTTAAGCCAAACGTTTAGTGATGGAATTATTTCAAGAAATGGACCTATAAGTTAGCCACCCCGTTCGTATGATATGACACCTTTGGATTTTTTTTGTGGGAGTATGTCAAATCTCTGATCTATGCTGATAAACTAGCAATGATTGATCATTTAGAAGTCAACATTCGACGCTTTATTGACGAAATAAGACAGGGCGAGCCTGAAAAAGTCTTGCAAAATTAGAAATTAGGCGCAGTAGCGGAGACCATATGTCAGAAAGATCATGATATTTGTGACCTAATAAAACCAACATTTTGATCAGTCATTGGATTAGTTGCTATATTTAAAAAAATGCCTCTTTACTTCTGGGGTCTGAGAAGTTATTATTACGCTTCCTTGTGGAAAATTATTTTTGACTTGGACTGATGTGTTAAATAAAATTCAGAATATTTTAATTTTTTTAATTTTATTTTTTATAATTTTTTTAATTTTAAGAACAATTACTAAATTGTAAACTATTTATGTTTTTCTCTTTATAAAAACTGTTTCAATGATGTTAATAAAATATTGTAAAATAACACAATCTGACTGTTTTTAATACGAATTGTACAAACGCCACCTATCATAAAATAATTGTACTAAGTAAATACACTTGGTAGTTTTACTATATTACTTTATTAGAAACCATGCTTGGTATGTGAATAACAACTTCTGAACTTTTCAATTGGAATGTAATTAGCGTTATACATGCCTGTACGAAACACACAGACAATTTTGAAAGTATAAATAAAGCTGTATTCATAACAATTTATGAAATGTGTTTGTACAACAATTTGATAATGTTTATGATGTATTGTAAGTATTGATCTCACGTTTTTAAATAAGATTTTATAGAGAATGGGAGCACTGCCCTCAGGCTCCGGTCATGATACCAAGATTTGTCAATTTCTCTTTGCAAAAAGGCATTGTTCATGATAATTAACTAATGAATAGAACATTGCTCTGTAAATAAATTGCGTTTCTAGAATATTATACATATGGGTTTACACACCAAAATCAATTTCAAAATCGTAAACAATTAAATTTTTGTGTTCTTGATATACTACAACCTGTTTCACATGAAGCTAATAAAATATCGCACAATAGCACAATCTGTTGTATTGGAATTTTAAAAAGACTTCTAAGGTCAGCTTTGTTGGGACATTTTTGTTTAGAAAGTTTTTAATTTATTTTCGATAATCAAAACAAAATGTCGTTAATATATGTTAAAATATACTAAGAGAGATGATCATGAGAAAAAAATACGACTTGTTGTAAATGGCTTAATTGTCAATTTCTTTGGCAATGACAACAAAGCTTAATAAATAAATCGTATGTATATATTTTTTATTTTGTAAATTAAATATATATGTATGTATATGTAAATATCGTATAGCTGTGTACAATTAAATTTGTGGTTAATTTATGAGCTCTGAATTCAGATCTATAATAAGAACGTGTCATTCGTTGTTACAAATGACGGCCTGTTATGAGAAATGTAATTTGAAGCTAAAGGACAGAGCAGAGAGGATGACGGCAAATTAAACTGCTGCGATAGTGACGACAATTGCGTAAATGCAAAACGCGAAAGACGTCGATATAAAACGAAATTAATTGTAAAATATAAAAAAAAATAATTATTGTCTTAATGCAACGATATCCTTGAGTTCAAGTTCACAAAATCTGGTTTTGATTGAATGTAAATTTTTGTTATTATTTTGGGGGTCACATTTAAGTTTTGAAGGAAATTGTTTAATTACAGCGGCCGAGATGTAAAGTTACTGTTCAATGAAGATCAGAGACAAGAATTTTGATATGAACACCAAGACGGTGTAATGCGTACAACTGATGAATACCCGAGCCCCCAATACAAAGCTTTTTTAGAATTTCAAATCTCTTTCTCAATTTTCCGGTTACATTTTCCGCTCATCCTCTCTCTGCTTATCGAATGTTAATAAATACTTTACAATACATACAATTGATTTACATGATATTTATATATTTTTGTATATATGTATATATCTATATATAATACATAAAGTGAAAAAGACTTCTTACCTCCAACACTTGAACCATTCTGTTGTGAATATAAATTCTGTTGTGCTGTCTGTGGCTGAGGTGGATACAACTGGGGCGGGCCTTGTGGTGGTGGTCCAGCCCTGGCAGCGCCCGGAGGCACTAATACCGGTGCGGGGCTAACAAGGCGCATTGGTGTTCCAGTACGTGGTCCCATGACAAGCGAACCGCTTTGATCAAAAAATGCCGGTATAACCTGAAGCGTTTGCAGCAGTCCATTCAAACAGCATTTCAAAGGTGATGGGTGGTGTTACAAGTTTTTCAGTTTGTTTTTGAAATGGAACATTTGACGTTGTTGTATTTTACAAAGAAAAGTTGTTGTTAGTTGGTATTTTTGTTGTTGTGATGATTGTTGATTATAAAATATTGTACAATATTAGTTTTTTTTAAGGTTTTGTAAAGACATTTCGAAATTTAGGTTCCGAAATTTTAGATTATATTCGAATTTGGTACAAGTTATGAGAGAGAGAGAGAGAAAGAAAATAGAGAAAATACTCATTATAATGAAAGACTATTGCCATGTCTCTAATTTTATACGTTATATACAAAATATTGTGAATTTTACAAAACTTTACATATTAATTTGTATACGTATATATATATAGTATATATAACTTTTATTGTACATATGTATGTAAAATTACACTTTTAGTTTTGTTGACAGTTTTTCAAAATTTACCTGATAAGATTGATTTTCGGCTCCTTGTTGTGAAGGCGTCAGCGGCCTTCTAGGTTGTGTGCCCTGTTGTGGTATCAGATTGCCTGGATACATGCCCCACGGTGCTACCCCATAATATTGTGGCATCTGTGCTGCTATCAAGCCCATATAGGGTGCTGCTTCCTGACCGGGATTAATCACGTAGGGTGCAGCCTGTTGGGCTGCATAGGCAGCATTTTGTTGGGCCGCCAAAAATTGTTGTGAGGCGGCGGCCATTTGCATTTGTTGGGGTTGCATTGTACCATTGGGTGCGCCACTTTGGGCAGCGGTAGTGGCAGCCGCTGCAGCTGCGGCGGCAGCAGCAGCAGCATTTGTGGCGGCAGCAAGACCGGGATTCTGTGAGCGAAAAAGTTGCTGGAAAAGCGAAAGACAAAACGAGAACAATATTAATTATAAAGAAAGCAATAAATATTTTTGATAGGTGTAAAAATATATGAAGAAATTTATGAGCTAGATATTTTTATAAATAATAACCAATAAAATATTTATTATTTATTTTTTTTTATTTTAAATGAACTATATCACATTCAGAAAAAATTTTTCTCTTTCATTTTGACATTGATATTTATAGCTAATAAGAAAAAATCGTAAATAATATTACTAAAAACATTAATTTTAAATATAAGTTAATAAATGTTGTAAGCATTGCCGCAATTTTGTAAGCATTGACATAATGCAACTGATGATGCTTGTTGTTACCCAAAAATCTGTATGCTTACAGCTTTGGGCAATTGGAATTTGCAAGCACTAACTTAATGCATATTTTTATTCGAATGATGCAAGCGCCACCTATCATACAATTATTGTACTAAGTAAATGCACTTGGAAATCTGACTATATTACTATATTAGAAACCAATCCCTTACATAAGAATAATAACATCTAAACTTTTTATTGGAATGAAATAAATGTTAAAAACGCTGTACGAAACACACAGACAGTCTTTAATAAATATATAAAGGCTTATTCGTAACAATTTACGAAAAGTTTGTAAAATGATTTTTTGTACGTGAATTTTATAAATTTTTTGGAATATAGCTGATACATATGCACGTGACACTAAATATTGTATAAAAAACTTTAGGCTTACAATATTCTGGCATGTAGAATTTGTAAGCAGTCAGAATTTTTAATGTATAACTTTAAAAAAAAAACTTAATATCCTTTTACATTGAATGAATGACAATTGGGATAGCTTCTCGCGTTGCTGTGAATTAACAAGCTTTCTATTTAGATTCAAAACAAATGGCACCTACTTGTTTATCGACGAGAACATCACTGTTTGAAAAGCTTTTACTAGACATGCCGATAAACTCGACACTTATACTTCGAAGTTGCTGCCGACACCATCGAGGGGGCCGGCAATGAAAGTATGGTAGTCCTGCATGGTAGTCGAGTGTTCTAACCATCAGGCCACGGTCGGACCCAATCATTATAACACGATCCAATAATACATTAATCCGGTTTATGTAGCATATTATAAAGGCCCTAAGAACAGTACCACACAGTAAAAATTTAATTGGCCGATATAAGTATTTTTAAAAAGGGAGTGGCACCGCCCGCTTTGCGCAAAAAATTATTTTTTCTGTACGATTAACAAATGTGTCAAATCTAGACTTTGTACCTCTAATGGTTTATGAGATAAACCAAACCTTTTTCCCCCTTCCTGCTTCCCCTAAATCCCTTTTTAGAGCGCGCCTAGGCCACATTCCAAATTTCAAGGTTCTAGCTTTAGCCGTTTGGGCTGGATAGTGATCAGTCAATCACCTAAGTAGGGTTATATACAGTAAGGTGGTCGTAGGTTATATGGAAACAAAATTACAGACCCCCCAAAATGATAAGACTTTGCAGACTTTGGGATAGCCAAAATTTGAGCCCATATTGCCAAGTTAGGGAGGCATAACTCATGAACGACTAATCAAATTTTGATGAAATGAAAATCCGAAATTTAAGAATTAAAATTCCGTTTAATCTGTTTATAAACCATTTCTCTGCATAATCAACAGTATCGCAGTTGTAAATAAATTTATCAAAATAAAAATTTTTGTAATAAATTCAAATAAAAAAATTAGTTTTCATAAATTTATTTATAGCTTAAAAACTGTTAATTGTGCAGAAAAATGATATATGAACAGATTAGAGGAAGTTTAGTTTCCAAGTTTCGGGTTTTCATTTTAATCAAATTGAACTGGTCGTTTTTGAGTTATGCCTTCCCAACATGACAATAGGAGCTTAATATATCATTTTGGGGGGTAAAATCGACAAAAATATTACATCGATATTTGCGGGCACCCTAATATATAGAGACAAATTTAACTTGTAAGAAATCGTAATAATTTGTTAGGGAAGTAAGGCCAACTCTTTAGAGAGTAATGAGCAGAGCAACCGGAAATATGCAAATGCTTTTTTTTTAGAACGAGATATTAACAAATGGGTAAGATATTTACATGTTTCATAGTCTTACAAGTGTTTTGAGACCTAATTTTTAAAGTCATATTTCGGCATATTTTGGGTTTAAGAGCATATTTAAAAAATAACATCCCTTTTTTAATATGAAATATTTGTATGGCATACTTTTAAAAAATATCTCTTTTTAAGCATATTTTTAAAAATATCTCTTTTTAAGCATATTTTATGTATTTCACATTAATCTTTCGTTCGTTAAAACAAGGAAGTTTTTAAGGCATATTTTAAGCGCATAAAACATGATTATAAGGGTATATTTCCGGTTGCCCTGATCATGAGACTATAATGCTTACAAAATATACGCACAGTTTAACTTACAAACAAAGAATTAATTTCTTATTCATACGAATATAAGCTTACCAAAATCATTGGTATTGAAATTGAAATTTTCTTACTTATGGAAACCATAACTATTCTACTTAATTATAAAATATTAATAACTCTGGTGAGCAAATAATATCAACACAAAATTTTCTTTAAGATAAGATAAAGAATTATTTAATATTACAATTTATTATGTACTAATATTTTGTATCATAACCATTTCTTTCGTCTGTCCTATAATATGTCTAAATTTATCTATTGGTTACATTTACATATTTACCAACTGCTCTCCACAGCGCCATAAACATAAACAATTTGTACAAGATTTACAATCGAATTGAAAGCAATCACAATATTTCGGTAAGCATTTGCAGCACATAAAAGTTAACTCCTTCTCTTCTCCTCCCGAACCCTTAAAATTATAATCCTTACAATATTTTCCTATATAAATTATGTAAAACAATTAAAAATGTTATAAACATTTATGTTATCTACCCCATAAACCGATTGAGATCAGAACAATTGAAGCCGCACACACACACAAATGGATTACAAAACAAATGTGGGCAAAATTTAATGCAATAACTTAAAGCTAAATTATTTATGCTACCAACACAAAATATTCAAAGAAATTAATGCGTATACATAGCAATGAGTAGACTTTAAAATTTCTTTAGAACATTTAGCATTTATTGTTTATTTTTTATTACCATGTAAAATTTTCAGGCTCTAACCCAAACGTCTGTCTACTCTAAGATATTTCTATGGCCACATGCAGTAGTATTTGTTTGTGGGCAAGCATCTTTTATGTATGAGCAACTTGAGGAGAGAGAGAGAGAGACAGAGAGAACGATGGCTGAAAGTAAGACTTGACACTGCCCAAGACAGAACAAATACCCTAAATGCTATGAAAGCGTAAGACTACTACTGCAACGTATTGGGATACTATGCTTCGGTCCGTACTCCTTTGTAGGCAAATTGTAAACTCGTAAATTTAAAGATTAGTTTATATGCTCTGATAGATACTGACACTTTTACAGCAAATATACTTTGCTTTGAGTTTATATTGCTGAATTGTAATAGCAAGTGTAGTTAGTTAGTCTATGATATACTATGGCCATGTTGCAGTGGTTGGCATTTTTGTGCTTGCTACTCTCTCTCTCTTCCGCTCGCTCGCTCGCTCGTTTCTTCGCCAGTTGCCCTGACATACATTTTTAAATATCTATGTGTTCCTTCACAAAAGAAAGAACTAATAACAATAGATTGTGTAGTTTTTATGGTTTATTTTTGCATTGTAAATTCCTCTCATTTTTTCTAGGTTACTTTAAAAAAAAGGACAATTTAAAAATATTTGTTTTTATTGTGCGCATTCAGGCCAAAAGAACCGGAACAACAAATTTACATATGATCTCAAAAAATGTGAGAGAAACAATAACAATGTTGTGAAATGTAAACAATCAGTAGAGTTGGATAGCAGTTTACAAAGGCAGATAAACTATAAATCATTGCCATAATCCCTTTGATCTAAATGCTAGAGTTGCAGAGGATATCAATACAGTCATTGTAGCCCAATAATCAACAACAATGTAAGGCAGTCAAAGGAGTTAAAGCTTTCATATGTAGATTGAAAAAACTGCATTAAAGTTTATACGTAAATATATTTTTTTTATTGACAAAAAAAAAACTTGTAAGCTCAAGCCTGATTTTGTAAGCAAGTGTGTCGTCAGATTGCACGGCAGCAAAAGTCTTTGAAAATGTAAATGCTTACAAAATTTGTTCGTTGCAAAAATTATACAGCCACGGTATATTTTATAAGTATTAATGCCAAGTGAATAGATGATTGAAAAGCTATCAAAGAATTACAATGCTTACAAAATATATGATACTGAAAATAATTTTTCAAAATTAAAATTTATACAACAATACAAAATGTTCCAAATATTTTATTCCTCAAAACATAAGATTGAAAAATATTTACCCATGACTGGAATTTTCCATCAGAAAAAGAAAACATATAAACACTAGCCAGATTTTGTAAGCAAGTGTGTCGTAAGATTGCACGGCAGCAGAAGTCTTTGAAAATGTAAATGCTTACAAAATATGTTCGTTGCAAAAATTATACAACCACGTTATATTTTGTAAGCATAAATGCCAAGTGAATAGATGATCAGCGAACTCTTAATGAACTACAATGCTTACAAAATTTAAGGAATTAAAAATTATTTTTAAAAATAGAAAATTTGTATATCATTATTAATAAAACCACAAAATGTTTTTTTTTTTCAATAAAACATGTAAGCGTAAGACTGATTTTGTAAGCATTGGGCTCTTCATAATATTATCAAATAAGGCTAAATGAAGACAACAAAGTTTACAATATAGTTCCCTCTTAAAAGCAAATTTTTTGTTCCAATTCATGCAACTAAATTGTTTCTTTACCAAGACGTCCATTATTGTCATGTTAACATTTTTTCAAACTGTGCCTTTTCACTTCCTTGTGGAAACTCAGGAAATTGTTTTCAAACAAATTTAGGTCATGGCTCCTGACATCTGTTGCTGTAGTCGCCATCATACTCACACGCAAACCAAGGCGATGACGACTTCGACAACTGTGGTTACAATAAACACCGTGGCTATTACCGCCAGGAAATCAAAATAAGTCTAAAAACTATACCCCATACGAAAATGTTCAAACAATTTCAACAAATGGTAATTTAACGCAGATGTTGCCCCAGGATAAGTTTTCACTTCCAAAAACTTGAGTGTGGATTTGTTAAGCGGGCGAGACGCGAAACTGAAGTATAATTCCCAGTTTCATTTCTTGAATTTCTTTTCGTTATCGCATTACTTTATAATTTGAAGATCCCTCGAGTAGGCAATGGTTTTCAATTTTCTACAATTCCCCTAGAAGCTAGGCAATGGTTTCGCTACGTACGTTTGCATTTATTTCCACACACTTTGTTCTTGGTTTAAGCGTCTTGTAGTTAAATATTCAATTATTTGTGCCATTGTTTGCAGTGTACAAAGACGTAATAAATTATTTCGCTACACAGTGAGAGGGAGAGAAGAGAAGCAGAGGAGGAGTGGTATAGCGAGATATAGCCCGCCAAGAAATTGGGGCCGAGGAAAAAGAGCTCAGGCTTAACACTGCCAATGAAATACGCATGTTTTAGTTCTGTTCCTCTGTGTGGGGAGTGGGGGCTTAGCCATTATTTTCATGCCTTGTTTAATGCCTCAAAGCATATAATGTCGTGTGGCACTGCGTGAATTTTCTTTTTGAGATCATATAACAACAATTTGTATACGAATTTGCGCGAATGTGATTGTGTGTGTGTAATTCAAGTTGTACATTTACATAATTTTCCTTTTCGTCTTAGAGCGCTGAGCACATACACCGGCAGACGTACGGACGCACGCACACGCACTCATACAAAAGTCATAATCGTACCCTCGAGATTTGTTTAATGGCATTTTAACACATTCAAGCCAAAAAGTAGGCATTGCTTTTTATTGCTTTCTTTTATTCAGTGTGATGTACGTACGGTGATGATGATTGCACAGTGGCTGGAATTGTTTTGTGGGTGAAAGTGATGGCAATGGGACAACAGTGAAAGTTAAAATGTTAAAGTAAGAGTCAGAGATTAGAATGATAACAAAATAAATCCCTCAAAAATCTTGTAAGCGAGTGTTAAATTCTGTTAAGGTTACTAAAAAAATTCTCTTGACATTAGAGCTTACAGAATATATTAAATGTTTAATTATTTTGTAGAAAGCGAATTTTGTAAACACTGTTTAATTTTAGGGACCGGCCTTGGCATAGTGGTTAGATGTCCGATGTCCGTGGTTCAATTCTCGGCTACAGTCATCAATATTTTTCTTTCATTGCCGAACCCCTCGATGACAGCAACTTCGCAGTATAGTGTTGAGTCAATCGGCATATCTAGTAACAGCTACTCAAACAGCGACGTTCGAATTCGTCGATAAACAAGTAGGTGGCGTTTGATGTGAGTGTAAAATAGAAAGCGTATTTATTTACAACGACACGTAAAGCTATCCCAAACCTCATACATTGGGTGTAAAGAGAAATTAAGGGTGCTGATGATGATGATATTGTAGCTAAAATCGAAAAAGCTGTCTACCCTGTCAGTCTGTGCATTCATACAAATCATGTAAAATACACTCTAAAACCAATAATAAATGTGATATTTAACCGAACGATAAAAAATTATTTTTGTGTACAAATTTACTAAATTGTCGAGACAGCCATTTACTTGTCATTTATGCTTTATTTGTAGTTTTATTTTAATTATATTTAAATATTTTTGTATATTCTTCTATTTTTATATTTTTTTGTTTTTATATTTTTATATTTTTATATTTTTATATTTTTATATTTTTATATTTTTATATTTTTATATTTTTATATTTTTATATTTTTATATTTTTATATTTTTATATTTTTATATTTTTATATTTTTATATTTTTATATTTTTATATTTTTATATTTTTATATTTTTATATTTTTATATTTTTATATTTTTACATTTTTATATTTTTATATTTTTATATTTTTATATTTTTATATTTTTATATTTTTATATTTTTATATTTTTATATTTTTATATTTTTATATTTTTATATTTTTATATTTTTATATTTTTATATTTTTATATTTTTATATTTTTATATTTTTATATTTTTATATTTTTATATTTTTATATTTTTATATTTTTATATTTTTATATTTTTATATTTTTTTGTTTTTATATTTTTACATTTTTATATTTTTATATTTTTATATTTTTATATTTTTATATTTTTATATTTTTATATTTTTATATTTTTATATTTTTATATTTTTATATTTTTATATTTTTATATTTTTATATTTTTATATTTTTATATTTTTATATTTTTATATTTTTATATTTTTATATTTTTATATTTTTATATTTTTATATTTTTATATTTTTATATTTTTATATTTTTTTGTTTTTATATTTTTATATTTTTATATTTTTATATTTTTATATTTTTATATTTTTATATTTTTATATTTTTATATTTTTTTGTTTTTATATTTTTATATTTTTATATTTTTATATTTTTTTGTTTTTATATTTTTATATTTTTATATTTTTATATTTTTATATTTTTACATTTTTATATTTTTATATTTTTATATTTTTATATTTTTATATTTTTATATTTTTATATTTTTATATTTTTATATTTTTATATTTTTATATTTTTATATTTTTATATTTTTATATTTTTATATTTTTATATTTTTATATTTTTATATTTTTATATTTTTATATTTTTATATTTTTATATTTTTATATTTTTATATTTTTACATTTTTATATTTTTATATTTTTATATTTTTATATTTTTATATTTTTATATTTTTATATTTTTATATTTTTATATTTTTATATTTTTATATTTTTATATTTTTATATTTTTATATTTTTATATTTTTATATTTTTATATTTTTATATTTTTATATTTTTATATTTTTATATTTTTATATTTTTATATTTTTATATTTTTATATTGTTATATTTTTATATTTTTTATAGTTTTATATTTTTATACTTTTATACTTTTATATTTTTATATTTTTATATTTTTATATTTTTATTTTTTTATATTTTTATATTTTTATATTTTTATATTTTTATATTTTTATATTTTTATATTTTTATATTTTTATATTTTTACATTTTTATATTTTTATATTTTTATATTTTTCATAGTTTTATATTTTTATATTTTTATATTTTTACATTTTTATATTTTTATATTTTTATACTTTTATATTTTTATATTTTTATATTTTTATTTTTTTATTTTTTTATATTTTTATATTTTTATATTTTTATATTTTTATATTTTTATATTTTTATATTTTTATATTTTTATATTTTTATATTTTTATATTTTTATATTTTTATATTTTTATATTTTTATATTTTTATATTTTTATATTTTTATATTTTTATATTTTTATATTTTTATATTTTTATATTTTTATATTTTTATATTTTTATTTTTATATTTTTATATTTTTATATTTTTATAAATTTATATTTTTATATTTTTATATTTTTATATTTTTATATTTTTATCTTTTTATATTTTTATATTTTTATATTTATATATTTTTATATTTTTATATTTTCATATTGTTATATTTATATATTTTCAAAATTTGTTTTAATATTAATTTACTAAAAAGAAATCAATTTCTTTCCCACTGTCCTTCCAACATCTTCTGTATGTGTGTGTGTGTGTTTCTTGGGTGTTCGCTGCCTCTCTACTTTTGTCGCATTTCTCACTCGCGGTTAGTTGATTTTATTTTTATTACAATATTGTATTTCACATTACGTATACAATTGTTTAGTTATTTATTAATATATAAATATGGCAAGAAAGCGAAAGGAAATAAATGATTATTGAGAACACACTTTGTTGTGCCCCTCCCAGTCAAAAAGTATGCTACAAGAATTTGTACTCGCATTTAGTGTTTTATGTTGTTGATGATGTTAGGAGTGGCGGCTCCGTCGTCAGCGGCGATGTTTTGCCATGCTCTGTTACACTTGAAAATAATGTTATTATTTTCTTGTTTCTTCTTCTGTGTTATTCTTTCATTTTCAATCCAATGTTTCGCTTCGGCACAGAATATTTTCACGACTACATGTGCAGCATACTTTGGGGCCGAGCTAGGGTAAGCGGAGAGGCACACGCCGAGTGTGTGCGTCACAGAGAGTTATTCCTAATATTATGCCAGTGGTGGGGTGAACACATAAAAAAAATCAAAGTTTGTGTATAAGGATATAAAAAAACACATGTTGATATGATTTCATTTCACAGTTGAAATAATTTTCAATGATTCTGTGTGGTACCCCCCTCCCTCTCGAACCCATCGCCAACATGTTGGTAATATATACTCCTGGATTTGATTGTTATCGAGCTGGTTTGGCCCCGTCTCCCCCTTTTCCCAAAAGAAAACAATTACGTGGGGGCCAAATGCTGGGAGATTTTTTTCCGCTTTTTGTGTTGGGAATGGGGAAGGAAGATTTTCTCTTCACGTTTTCATAAGCTTCACAACAAAATGAATTTTTAATGTTTATTGATTTTGTTGTTGTTATTTTGCTCAATGTTTTGCCGTCGTTATATGATTTTTTTTTTTGGCTGAATTCTCATTAATAATTAACATTTGTTTTGTTTCAATTTTGTAAAAAGGAATTTGTATTATGGTGTGTGTGTGTGTGGGTGCGTGGGAGCGCAGCAACTTTAGATGATGTTCTGGGAAATAACGATTCTTTAATGAACAATAATATAGTGCATACTTTTGGGAGTATGCCACGATTTGATATAGTAAATGTATTTAATATTAATATAAAGTTTTGGTCCGTTTGTTGGTTGCTACAGGGTATAGAAAGGTTTTTTTGCGAAAGACAATCACATCTTTATAAAAATGTGTACATATTTGGCATAAGTTAGTTAATAATAGTTGAAGCACAACTTTTTCAGGAATACAGAGCAATAGATACGATTGAACTTTTTGTAATTTTTTTATAGGGATAATGTGTCCTTTGCAAGCTCTAAAATTTGTTGAAGGATATAAACAATATTTCTTCTAGTCTCTGTCTTAATTTAGGGGATTTTGCTATTCTCAACAAGTGCAATTATTTTTTAAAAATAATCATATAAATCCAAAGAAAGAACTTAATTTGAATTAGTGTTAACTTGTGTTATATGCTCTACCATCTAAATAAAATCATAACAAAAAAAATTTGCTCCCATGAGTAAATTTAATTTTCCATATCTTTAACGCAATTCCTTCACTTTCCAAATTCCCCCTCATACAACATATGTGTATATACATAAATATTGCTGCTTGTTGTTATGGCAAAATTAAGCCTTGTTTGCCAACACTCACACACACACACATATCACCTTTACCTGTCAACCTACATTTCAAGGCCTAGAGAAAAATGAAAACAATTGCGAGAAAAACAATTTCAATTAAAAATACAATGAAAACGCAGCAAAAGCCTAAAAAGCTGCTCCAAAAAAAAAAAAACAAAGCTCAAATACCGGTTATTTGGCAGCAAAAAAAAAAATACTGTAATAGCAAATGTGGAACCAATGAAAAATCGTTTATATGGCAAACAAATACAAGTTTTTCGTACCAATTTTTTTTTTGGTTGGAAAGTTACTTAATTGGCCGTTCGTGGTGTTTGTACGATGTTTGACCAACTGACATACAAAGCGTAGCGAGAATTGTCTGTGAAATTTTAAACTCCTCTGGGAATGACGAGTACTGGTGTTTACCATATGAGCTAAAGCTACTCTAAGTTGTTCACTTTCCTTGCTATATGAATATTATTGAAAATTCACTTTTTTTACTTGCAACTTTGTTCATATCCATTATCATATTGTTGGAAAGTTTGCTTTTTGTCATCTGGTGGTTAAGTCTCGTATGTGATGTTGTATTAGTGGAAAAGTGCGCAGCACACATACTACTAGTGTGTTATTACTGCCAGAGCATTTGTTTGCAATGACATATAAGTAATTATAGTTTTCTTACTTGAAATTATGGTCAAGTCAATCATTTTTTTTTTTGCATTTGCCATAATTGAATGTCTGTTGGAAAACAGCAAAATAAGAAAATAAAAAAAAAGAGTAAACAAAAAAGGAAACTTAAACTGAAAACCTGAAATTATAACTTTCTTTCTTACTGCAGCAGTAACGGTAGAAAAAAATATTAAGGTGAATGCCAGTGAATGCAAAAAGAGAAGAGAAAAGAATACTATGATTCAATGTTAAATACACCATACGATGTATCATTTAAGCTATAAACTGGCAGCGATTCAAATACTCATCATCAATTTCTGTCTAAGCTTTGATGAAGAGGACAAAATTTAATATGAAATGTTGAATGTAATAAAATCAAATGATGATTTTAATGAGTATTTAGATAAACAAAATTAATAGTTTTCTAATATGTTTTACATTTTTTTTTTATTGAATAACACCATAGATTAATAACTTGAATACTTATTAATTGCCATACTTTTTTATGAGACTATGTAATTGATGTGAGATTTTTAAACCCC
Source organism: Muscina levida (assembly GCA_964034835.1). Lineage (NCBI taxonomy): Eukaryota > Metazoa > Arthropoda > Insecta > Diptera > Muscidae > Muscina > Muscina levida. Next base: position 48,212,292 of record OZ035880.1, on the reverse strand, counting down.
AGACCTTATAAACTGTTTTATTACATTCTATTAGTGCGTATACGTAATATACTTTATTAGACATTATTCGTATGTGGCATTTATTCAAACGGTTTTTGCGCCACCTATCGTACAGTATGTGTACTATTCTAAAAACCACTGTGTACACAAGAATTTTATACCAAAATTCTGTTCTTTTTTAAATGTTTTGAAATTTAAATTTTATTAAATTATAAAAAAGAGTAAAAACTCGAATTAAATACTATACATTTTTATGAGATTTTATTAATGGGATGGCATATTTGAATCAAGGACCTTATAAATTGTTTTATTACTTCCTATCAATGCGTATACGTAATATACTTCGCTGGATATTATATTTGTTGGAGCGTTTCTTGCGCCACCTATCGTACATTACTTGTACTATATTAGAAACAACTGCAAATATGAGAAACCCATGCAAAAAATCCGATTTTTTTTAGATGTTTTGAAATATTAATTTAACATATTAATAACTCGGATACTTCCAAAATACCAAACTTTTATGATACTATATTAATGGGGTGGGGTATATTATTTGAATCCCAGACTTTATAAATTTTTTCATCACTAGGCATCAATGCGTATACGTAATATACTTCGTTCGATATTATTCGTATGTTGCATTTATTCAAACGGTTCTGGCGCCCCCTATCGTACAGTATTTGTACTATTCTAGGAAAGACTGCATATACGAGAAACATAAACTAAAATTCTGTTTTTTAAAGATGTAAAAATTTTATTAATATATATAACAGATTAATAACTTTAATTCTTATTAACGGCCATACATTTTTATGGGATTATATTAATAGGGTGGCATATTTGAATCCCAGACCCTAAAAATTGTTTCATCACTATGCATTAGTGCGTATACGTAATATACATCTTTGGATATCATACGTTTGTGGTATTAAGTGCATCATTACTTGCGCCACCTATCGTATAGTATTTGTACTATTCTAGAAACCAGAAGAGTTTACTTAAATAGAAATATATATATGAAAAAATCGTTTTAAGGCGTATACAATTTCCCTTTGGGGTAACTCTAAAACTTGTTGTCATAGCCAGCGGCGAAATTAGCAAGACCTCTACAAGCAGGCATTCAACAAGGCCTTTTGAGACATTCCAACGTCATGTCTTCAAGGCCTTGTTTTCACATGCCTGGAAACAGGTCTTCTCCTTCCTTTCTGAAATATCCCGAGCACATGTTTACTCCAATTGTTTTTACAGCTGGTGGAAGTAGCTGGTTTGATAATTCTTTATACAGATTTTAAAATTATCGGCACTCGATCGGGCATATAATTCGATTATCATAGTGCATTGTTGGCAACTCTGGTTTGTTCCTTTGTAGATAGGATTTTTTTTGCATTGGAAGCATCTAGGATAAGTTTTGTTGGCTGGAGAATTAGAAAGTATTTGAAAAGTAATTTTTCATCGATGTAGATTTGGCCAGTGACCCGGCCGGGAATCGAACCCGGCACCTTCGGATTGCTAGTCTATGTCGCTTCCACTGAGCTATCGAAGGCCACCGCTGCAGGCCTTCTTTGAGAAGGGGTAATCAACGTTTTCGATTATATGTTATTACACCATTCTCATAGAAGGCATGAGAGAAGGCATGAAAAGAAAAGGCGACAAGGAAGAGGTTCGTGTGTTTTTCTTAAAACAGTTTATGATTAGTTCCAGTCACACAATTCAAATGCATCTTCATAGGTGGCATGGCCGACTAACAATCGCGAGGTAGTGAGTTCAAACTCCAGCAGGGTTTAGTGTCGTTAGAAAAAAAGTGTAATTATAAAGAAAAATACCTAAAAATAAACTAAACGACTTCACATAAAGATGACCAACTGCACATTTTTATTTATTTTTCAAGTCCCTCTTCATGCCTTTCATCAGGCCTTCTTATCGGAAGCGAGAACTGCCTCCCAATGACACCCTATTTTATTTAGAAAGGAAGAGGGTATGCAGAGCGCAGGCCTACTGACTGCTTTTGTAGGCGTTCTATAGTTCCTTCTATGTCCTTTCTTTCGATGCTGAGTACCAATTTCATTAAACTTTTGAAAATCGCAATGTAATGACTTACACTCAGAGCAACGTTTACAAGTTTAGCTCGTCATGTTTTCGGGACTCATAATCCTCCATCTGAGCCGCTAATATGCAGGACTATGGATCAATTTATGATCACATTTACTGATTTGGATAATATTCATTTAAATCGAGTCCGAACCGTGCATACAGAAGAAGCCATCGCCGCTATAGGCGTGAATTTGATCCGAAGCTGATAACACCAAGTCGGTCTATCAGCCCGACCACTACATGAAAAATGTTAAGGACAGATCTTGGCTTACATCTACACATAAGATCTAACTGGTGCATGAAGCAAAGCCAGCGGATCATCAATTGCATCGTGTATTTTTTGATTGGACTGAGAAACAACTAGAAGTTGAACCAGATTTTTATAGTCAAATCATCTTTAGCAATGAGGCTCATTTCTGGATTAAGGCATATGTAAGACAGTAAAATACTGCTGAGACTCTTCAGACACCATATCATACCGAAAATGTCACTATTTGCAGCATTGAACATTGTTTCTCTGTCTGTATTTGGTCTGTTGTTGAGTTGATTTGCTTTTATATCACTCAAGCAGAGGGCTGACTGAACCAAACAATACGAGTAAATTGCCGATCGCGTCTGTGTCAAGAAGACGATTATTGTGAGGCCGGCAAGACTATAAAATGCGTTTCACTCATTTTAATCATAAATTTTATTATCTGGTAAGACAATATCGATGTAGATTATAGATGATTATAGGGGAGTGACCCAGCGCATGATGTAGGTCTGGCCGAGTACAAAAAGAATCGGTATACCAAAGTTCTCTTAGATCCGCCAAATCTTGACTTACGGTTAAAAACCCGGTTTTTCGTTACTTTCCTCACTTAAAAGCTTATCACTCAGTCAATTTTAACCGAATTTTGATTACTTGCCTGAAACCACAAACTTTTTGGATTTGTATCACTACTTTTTAGCTTTGAAGAAGTTTTTAACCACTATTTAATTAGAATAACCATAATTTCATTATTTTGTTCAGAAATTTTACGCTTTTATGAGTAAAACTCATATTTGTTGGTAAAAATCGGCCAAGAAATGGTTAAGTTATTCAAATTGAGCGATGAGCGAAATTTTCATTTCGTAGTTTTGCACTCGTGGCATAGTGGTTAGAACACGCGGCTACCATGCGGGAGATCGCAGGTTCAAACCTGTCTCCAGTCATCTTAAAAAAAAAATATAAATAAAATTTTCTTTCATTGTCGGCTCCCCTCGAATGTTGTTGACAGCAACTTCGCAGTATTAAGCGTCGATTCAATCGTCGTGTCTAGTAAGAGCTTCTCAAACAGTGACGTTCGCATTCGTCGATAAACGAGTAGGTGCCGTTAGTTGTGAATCTAAAAATAGAAAGCGTGTTAATTCACAACAACGCGAGAAGCTATCCCATACCTCATTCATGGGGTGCAAAGGGAAATTAAGTTTTTTAAGTAAGTTTTGCACTCGTGAAAAACGGGATTTGGGAGATAAGCGGTTATCTGTGAAAACAACGGAGATAGTCCAAACTCCCACATATACTTTTTCTTAAAAACCATTGCCTACTTTGAGGCCATGTGGAAACTGCTAACAAACCGACCTATTCTTCTATTTTTACTTTTTCATTTTTACTCTGACCAAAATTTATATCGCTGCTTGCTTAAATATAAGAAATTACTTATAAATTATAACTTAGTAACGCTATTTTAAGCTTCCCTGACCGTCTTCTGTATTCTGCCTCTCCACATTTCATCCCCTTTCCCTCCTCGTTTACCTTAATATTATTTACCTTATGACAATAAAATGTTCAACCATTATTGTTTATGGTCTCAAATTTATTATTGTTTCATATGAAAACAAACACCACAGCTACGTTGATTATATTCAAGCGTTAAAGGATCTACATAGTAGTATCTGCAATCCTTGTAACAAGCGCTGTCGCCGCCAACGTCAGTCAGTCGGCACAAGCCAGCAATGGGGCTGCCACACTGTTGCGTGTTTATTTACACTATGCGCCACGTTATTGTTATTATTATTAAAGTTTATTTCATTTCCATTCATACATACATATCTTCATAAAGGTATTCACTGTCTGAGATCCATGTATGGATGTCATGCACTCCTATACTACATACATATATCTCTGTGAATGTCTGCGTTTTTGTATGGGGGCTACAACACAGAAATACGTTAAGTTTTGTGAAAAGTTATTACTGACATTGTAACTATAGCATATTTAGCAGGACCGAACACCTAGCACCGCCACAAAGAAGTGAAATTGTATTTAATGGCAGCAACGCCAGGTTGAACGTGTTTGTACGTGCGTGTCACTAAAGGGTGTGTTTAGGTGGTAGAGTGGAATACATAGTTCATTCTTTTTGTTTTGCTGCCTGTAATATTGCATAAAATATATTAACTTAATAAAAGTGTTTTGTTGATATTTATGTGACGTTGTCGCCTATGAAATGCGATATATTTCATACTCAGACCGAGGTGAATTAGTTAAAGCCGCATTTTTATTACTTTATGATTATTGTTTGCATTTGACGGTAATGGCAGAATTTGGAAACGCCTGTACTTAAGGAATTGTATAGTTTTAGCTAATAATTTTGTTGGCAAGGAGGTTAACCCTAGGAGGGGTGAAAAAAAAGCTACGAGGGAGAGAGACGCCTACAAGTGTGCTTTAATTTAAAACGAAGGAAACATCATTAGAGGACATTCAAAATCATATTGATACCAAAACCGTTGCATATTTTTACGGTGAATGCGGTTCGTCAAATAATGTACCTAAGATTTTTGCAATTTTTTGTTATTCTTATAAAAGGTTAAAAGAATATAGAATATACTGTGTGTTTTTTAGCATTTTGTTATATTGTACTTTATTTGTATCTTAGTGTATTTTTAGGATTTTGTTACATTGTACTTTATTGTTATCTTTCAAAAGAACCAAAGTAAAATACATTTTCTTTAATATACCAGAATTTATTATTATCTCTTTTCTAGTGAATTTCATTTAAGTGGGATTTGAGAGATATTTCATGTTGTATTTTTATGTGACCTTGGAAAATACAAAATTAGTTTTAGATTTACTATTTTCATTTATTTATAATACTTTACCTTTTTTCTTAAGAAAAATATAATTTATTTGTAGAAAAGAACGTTACTTATAAAAAAATTCAGAATGTATTGCCTATTTGAAGGGTTTCATAAAATTTTATTTTTAGTTACCCCAGTTTTTATCGTCAATTATGTGAAGGCTATGTTTATTCGCCTTTATTTGTTTGTTTCTTTGTCAATATGTATTGCATACTTTAAGGAATTGTTATAGTATAAAATCTTTAGCATACTTTATGGATTACACTAAAATATGATTAATTTAGTATTAATAATCGTGAGGAAAAAATTTCCTCCATTCTCATGTTTGAATATTAACAGTCAAATTCAAACTATAATTGGTGCTGGACATTTTCGGCTGATATCTACTTCTCATGTACATGTTTGACATAATTGTAGATATATATACAGCTGATGATGTACCATTGTGCATCAGTTCGTCACAAAGGGGTCTGAAGATGAACTCGTCATGGAGTTCGAAACGCGTCATCCTAGTGCGTGACACACTGAATTGTGATCGTAAGTCGAATTTGATGTATCATTTGATAAACTAACGTAAATTGATAATAATGTTATATATAATATTTAATAATACTTTCGGCATTTTTTTAAAGAAAAAATATAATTTATTTGTGGAAATTAATGTTACTTATAAAAAAATGGAATTGCATATTTAAAGGGATTTATAACAATTTATTTTAAGTTACCCCTGATTATGTCTGCTTTTATGTGAATGCTATGCTAAGTCGCCATTTTAAAAATAATTTGATTTGTTTGTTTCTTTGTGCATAAGTATTGCATACTTTTAGGAATTGCTGTAGTATAAAATCTTTAGCATATTTAATGGGTTTCACTAAAATATAATTAATAAAGTGAAATTCATAAAATATCAAAATGGGTATCTTTAATAAAAAAATATCAAACAATTAAAAACACTTTTCTGATCGTAAGCCGAATTTGATGTATCATTTGATACACTTTAACGTAAATTTGGTATCTTTTATATTTAAGTGCAGGTCAAGCAATAGCAAATCCTAAAAATATGCAACATATCTCGATTTTTTTTTATCAATTTTTTTAAATTAATCATATTATAGTGAAATACATTAAATATGCTAAAGATTTTATCCTACAACAATATCGAAACGTGTAGCAATAGCAAATCCTAAAAATATGCAAGATATTTCGATATTTTTATGATATACTCAGATTATAGTTAAGATTTTAAGCACTATTTTGGGTTTACACTAACGAGTAGGAATAATTTCTATGAAAATTATACAAATTGCCTATTTCTTGGCAAATCTAATTAATGTTCGAACAACTTCCCATTTTCCTTCCTTCTTCCTTCCTTACTGTCGTACAATCTTAAACGATTTTCTTATATAAGTCATTTGTCATTTTAGTATCAAGGACCACCCACTTAAAAAACAAGCAGAAGCAGAATGAGATGTGCATAGTATGAGAGCAAAAGTAAATTGATAGGCAGCGCAAAGAGAAAACAACACACAGACAAGAACCTAGGATTTCGACCCACACAAATACATACACCAAGAACAAACAATTGTTCTCTACAATCTGTGATTGTGTACAATTTAATGGGTTTATTTACCATTAATGGATTGTCCTCGAAGGACTTAAGACTTATTGTTAGTTTTCCCTGCACTTGCGTCTTTGTGTAAGACGGAAAGATAATTTTCGTCGTATAACACAAAGACAAAGCCAGCCAGACAAAAAAGGGGTGGTGACTTGGTGTCGTTTTGTGGTCTGTGTGTCACACTTTTGTTAGTCAACAATTTGTTTTATTGTAATGGCTTAAGACTTCTGTTCTTGTACCTTTTGGTATTTATTACCAATTTTCTAAACTATTCTCTGCGTTAGTACGTCATAGGTTCCCAATGGCATAGAGCTGGGTGGGATCATCGCAATAAATTTCGGTGACCCACATATGAAAATGATTATAGGTTTGTTTTTAAAAAAATAAATTTTGATCACTAATTTTTGTGGGACTTTTTTGGTCATCCCTTTTGTGCCGATATTTGTATAGAAAAACTATAACGAAACATACTTTAAGGCAAAATTTAAATTTTAAACTGCTATTAATTATTTAGTTGCGTAGAAAAACTATTATGAGGCATATTTTTAGGCAAAAATAATATGTACTCTACTCTTAATTATTTAGTTGCATAAACTATTATGAAGCATACTTTTAGGTAAAATTGAAAAAAAATATACTACTCTTCATTTTGTTGACAGCTTAATGTTATACTTATTTACTCAAAAATATTGCCAATAATTATCCACCATCCATTAAAGAACAAATATTGCATTAACTGAGTATTAGACGGAAAAAGAAGGAGCTGAAGAAGAGGCAGGATGAGGGCATAGAGTTGCTCCGAAGCAGAGCGGAAGCCCGAAAATTATACAAGAGAGTTAAGGCGAGAATGCGTGGAACAGGGTTACCCTCCTGCAAGGACAGCGATGGTCAGCTAGTGACGGACCCGGATAACGTTCTGAGGATATGGAGAAATCATTTTAAAAATTTATTGGATGCAGACACCAATCCTGAAGATCCCGCTCCAATCCATTACGATGGTGTTTACTTTCCGCCTCCGAGCCAGAGCGAGATACGTGTGGCAATCTCCCGCCTTAAAAACAACAAAGCTGCTGGAGCCGATGGCCTCCCTGCTGAATAGTTTAAGGCTGGCGGGGAGGAGCTGATTAGGAGCATGCATCAGCTCATGGAGAACATCTGGCAAGAGGAGAGCATGCCCGGGGATTGGAGTCTCAGTCTGTTATGTCCCATATACAAGAAAGGAGATCGTAGTGAATGTAAGAACTACCGTGGAATAAGCCTATTACCAATTGCGTACAAGGTCCTTTCAAGCATATTGTGTGAACGTCTAAAGCCAATTGTAGAAAAACTAATTGGACCATATCAGTGCGGCTTTAGACCTGGCAAATCTACGACGGATCAAATATTCACCTTACGACAAATTCTGGAAAAAACCCATGAAAAGCAGATCGACACCTACCACCCTTTGTCGACTACAAAGCTGCCTTCGACTCTCCGATAAGGAATAGGCTTTATGAGGCCATGTCTGAGTTTGGTATTCCTGCAAAGCTGATTCGACTTTGCAAATGTACCTTAGACAACACCAAATCCTCGGTTAAGATTGGTAAGGATCAGTCTGAACCATTCAACACGGAAAGAGGTCTCAGACAGGGCGATAGCCTGTCCTGTACACTATTTAATATAGTTATGGAGAAGATGATGAGAAAGGCTGGTGTCAACATGTCTGGCACCATATTCCACAAGAGCCACATGCCACTAGCCTATGCCGATGATATAGACATACTTTATTTACTTATTTTCCCTTTGCACCCCATGAATGAGGTATGGGATAGCTTCTCGCGTTGTTGTGAATTAACACGCTTTCTATTTTTAGATTCACAACTAACGGCACCTACTTATTTATCGACGAATGCGAACGTCACTGTTTTGAGAAGCTCTTACTAGACACGACGATTGAATCGACGTTTTTAATACTGCGAAGTTGCTGTCAAACAACATTCGAGGGGAGCCGACAATGAAGGAAAATTTTATTTATTTTTTTCTTTTTTAAGATGACTGGAGCCAGGTTTGAACCTGCGATCTCCCGCATGGTAGTCGCGTGTTCTAACCACTATGCCACGGCCGGTCCCATGATATAGACATCATTGGCCGAAATCTGCGGGATGTTACTGCAGTTTTCTCATCACTAGAAAAGGAGTCAGCAAAAATGGGTTTAGCGGTCAACGAGGACAAAACAAAAATAATGATTTCGACGAACAAAGAGTCCTCTCGATGGGGACGCACCGTGAACGTTGACAATTATTGTTTTGAGGTAGTCGACGAATTTACATACCTCGGATCTTCCGTCAACAAGAAAAATAATGTCAGCTAAGAAATTAAACGGAGAATAGTGCTAGCCAATAGATGTTTCTACTGAATACTAAGAAACAGCTATACCAGGTGCTTATCTTACCTGTTCTGTTGTATGCTGCCGAATCATGGGTGCTTACTACAACGGACATACAAAACCTGGGAGTATTCGAGAGAAAAGTACTCCGAAAAATATATGGACCTATCTGTGTCGAAGGCGAGTTTCGCCATCGGATGAATCATGAGCTGTATGAGCTTTACCACGACATCGACGTAGCTAAAAGAGTCAGAATCCAACGACTTCGATGGCTGGGACATGTTGCCAGGATGGATGTAAATGATCCAGCGAGAAAGGTGTTTGAAGGCGAACCTGAAGGACGGCGCAGAGCAGGGAGACCCAAACTCCGTTGGAAGGACCAAGAGGTAGGCGATGTGCCATCATCTGGTAGGACTAACTGGAGAACACCCGCAGAAGACCGAAGCGTGTGGAATTCTTTATTACTTCAGGCCTCAAATTTATGAACTACGTTTCGTAAATTGTAATTGGCCACTTATGTAAGTAAGTAAGAGTATTAACCCACGATATCAGGCACAACAGTTGCCTACAGTAATTACTGTATCATGATAGTCGCAAAACCTTATTGTACGAACTATACTTTAATTAGCACAGCAATGCGGAAGTACAACTTAAAGGAAGTAGTTTACAATTTGGCTTCCTTGATAGTGGTCACCACCAGAGAAACTGCTCTCTCCCAACAACACAAATTATATTTGTAATTTTTTCTGCATACCCCCCCATCCCTAAATTCTCACATTAAATTACAATAAATTGTATTTGCTACCTACTTTAAGGCAAACATTAAAGAACTTACATTATAAAGCATAACATTAGGCAGACTCGCAAAACTAGACTAAACAGACTATGTTGACAACATAGAACAACCTTGTGGAAAAATTTAAAATATTCTATTTACTAATTCTCTAATATAGCTTCATTAAGGCAACAAACCATTAGCCTCATGAAAATAAATGTATTTTTAAGTAAAGCCTTAAAGTATACTTTACATTTAGGCTTTACCTTTGCCCAAAACCGTAAGTAATAAATAGCATTTTCTTACAGAGGAGAGGGAGGCAAGAGTCAGAATTCCAGCTATACATAGAACTAAATCCAATTACATTTGCCATTACACGTTATAAATAATGCAAACTGAAATTTTACGTTTATTGAATTATCCTTAAATTGTGGGGGAAAGCAAATTGCGGACACTGCCGAAGAAACAGTAAAAACAACACAAAATACACTATTAATTCTAAAAACACAGTAAACGACCAAAAGCTGCAGCAGCGACAATAGAAAACATTACACCATATAAGATTTAATTGAATGAATTAAATATAAACGAAATCGCATTCCAAGCGCAAGGGCCACAGCAAAGGTATGAGACGCCATTAAAAAGGACATGAACTATAAAAATTCGGCATACAACCGGCCTCAAAGTATGCGCCGGTGGTGACGGCGTCGTTGTCCGGCTGACTCAGCGATGTGATATGTAAAAACAAAACAAAAAAAAACCTTACTACATAGAATAAAAAGAAAATAGAAATGAAAACAATACAACCTACGACCAGAGTACAAAACACCAGAACAAAGTACTAAAAGCAATATAGTGTTGGTGATGTTTTAGTGTTGTGCCAATAAGTTTGGTTGGATTGGTGGGTGTGTGTCGCTCTCACTAGCGCTATCTCTGTCAGTATGGGTGTTATTGTCCTGTTGATTATGGGCGAACATGGGCTGCATGTTACAAGCATGTCATTAATGGGCACTTTACACTAGCAGACAAAAGTGGCCAAATGAAGTGTGCGTAAAGTAAAGTCTCTAACATAGTACGATTTATAAACGATAGGTGGCGCCACTTTACTAACTAAGGCTTAAACTCTAAACGTATGAAGTACCTGCAATTAAATGACTTTTGTGGCACAAATTTAACTTATAAATGTTATGAACTTAATAGTTAATAATTCCTAAAAATTTAGCTTAAATTTTATACATTTGCTACCATCTTTTGTAGTCTAGTGTCATTGCCGCTCATATCCATCCATTGACCTGCTGAGCATGGTGACAAAAGACACTGTAACCTACGCGCCTTCTAGCTCGCTGGCGAGTGTGGCAGCAGTAAAAGGATGACCTCATTTATACTTTACTAGTTGACCATATGCATATTTACATTAAGCTACATACACTAATGCAAAAAGAAACAAACAACGAAAAACAAATCATGCACACCCACACATATAGTATGAGCAAAACAAACAAATAAACAAATGCACATAATTGTACAATATTATTAGTTTATGCGCACACACATCCACTAGTACTACACAGGCACGAGTACAACATAGTAGTAAAACCTGTAGTAACATATAAGCAATACACGCTGGTAGCCGTGTGGTCCCTCTATCCCCCATCCACATTGGCTTTTATGACTATGCGAATACTCACACACGCACACACCACGTGTCCTTTTAGTGACATAATTTGAAGCTATGGTTTCCAAATGTATTTATAAGATCCTGTCCATGTTACTGTGGGCCAGAAGCTAGAGAAGGTATGTGGTTAATTGGAGAAAAGTGTGGGCACTGGGAAGCTTGTGAATGCATATGTATTTGTATTATGTCTTTTTATTTTTGCCATTGTTTTTGCTACATTTTTGGGGGGAATCTGGTTGTTACCATCCTTTTTCCCCTGAAGCAATTAAATACGTAATTTTTTGCACGATGTCACGAGGACTTTATCGTGTGCACCATGTAAATGTAAAAGTGCACAAGTTATTCGAATTTTTATAAAGGTTAGAGTGGAAAACTTAAGTTAATGAAATAAGTAAATAAAATTGAAATGTAATGGCTTAATCTTGGGGGGGCCAAAGGGCAATGATTTGTATATAAATCGTGTACAAATTAACTGAGATTGTAATTTGAGGAAAGAATATGAAAGCACAGTATACTTTTGGGGAGACTTATAAAATATTAAGTAAAGTAGTCTTAAGGGTCATTTGAGAAAATTGGAACTTAGAAAATAACAACAGTTATTTAGTTAAAGTATACTTAAAGGCAAAAACAGGCTACTTCTTTTTTAAATAATAAAAGGTTAGAAAATGGAATGTAAGAATTGAAATGTATTTGCTAGGTTTTGGAAGGGCAGTAATGCAAAGGTTTTTTAAAGCGTATGAAAGCACATGACTTTGAAACAAGCACAGCATGGTTATGGGAGGCTCAATAATTATTAAGTTGATATATTTCACAGTGCATTTGAATACTGCAGAACTTTGCAAATCATATTTAATTAAGACAAAAAAAGGACCGCCCTTGTCCTAAAATATTTCAGGTCAAACCTACGAAATATATCATAAGAATATGTTATACTGATGAGTTGTTGAGTTGACCCCTATATATTTACTATTATGGGACACTGAGACGCTGTTGCCTACTTTGAGGCATATACAGTTACAGTATATATGAGTTATGTGAAATGCCGCTTATATAAAATTACCGTATATACGTAAAATATAACATTTTGTTAAACAATTCCAACAGATTTGGTGGGATCTTAAAAAATATTCTATTTAATATTCTATAAATGAGATATGGAAGAGTTACTCGGATTTGAGCGGTTAACACGTTTCTTGTTTTATACCAGTGATAGGCATCCCATTGCCTCGCGAGGTCGGCAAAAATCGTTTCATCGCCAATTTACACGTACTCGAAAGTTCTGTTTGAGCAAACAATCAGTCTATGCTTCAGTGTTATAAAAGCAACGCCACACACACTTATTGTTTAACACAAAAACAGACATTAGTACAGACAGAGAAAAAAAGTTAAACGATTGTTGGAACAGCATGAGAGCACAAATTGTTAGAAAAGCACAACATTTTCACCGCTGACGCTTCCCAGCTGCGAAATAAGCAAGACCTTCTGCGAGCAGGCATGCAACAAGACCTTATGAGACATTCAAACATCCTTGTTGTCACATGCCTGAAAACAGGACTTCTTTTTCCTTTCAAAAATATCCCGAATACCTGTTTACTCCATTCTATAAAGACCACTGGAGCAGGCCCTCTTTAAGAAGGGAGATTCAACGTTTTCGATGATTAGTTATTCCACCATTTCGTGTGTATACACATTTCGTCTGTCTTCTCAAAGAAGGCACGAAAAGAAAAGACAACGAGGCAGGTATTCGTGTGTTTTTCTTAAAACAGTTTATGATTAGTTTCAGTCACATAATTCAAATGCATCTTCATAGGCTAGATGGTAGAATAGTTGACTAACAATCGCGATGTAGTGAGTTCAAACTCCAGCAAGTATACAGAGAAATATATAGAAGTGAGAAATATCTAAATATCATAGGCCTTCTTATAGAAAGAGTATGCCTTCCAGAGTCTAAAGAAGTCCTGATAGAAGGCCTTCCAACACATGGATTCCGCTACTGGGCTGTTTAACACTCATACAAACGAGACTGACTACTCAAAACATGCTATCGACAACAGCGGAGGCCGCAGATCAATTAAATGTAGATGTCTGTGATAGGGATTGAATCCAGGTCACCCGTATAATAGTCACATGTTCGATCCTAATGTCAGCTTATATGAAAAGCAATTAATGCCTGATAGCCAAAAATGTCAAATATAGACCGGAACTATTTGCAATAGAAAATTAATGTTGCACACTTCTGGGTCAGTAGACTTTTGTAATAAGGTGATGTAAAGCCCATCCAATCACAAATGGATGAAACATCACACGAGTTCTTATATCTAATTAGGATCCGAATTGATGAACTCGCTTCACAAATTGATTCAGAAACAGTTTAAGGTAAAGACTCAGAATTATGGAAAAAAATTATATTTGCCAAATCTCATCAATATAACCAATTCTAATCGAATAACTGAATTAATGTACTATAGGTGGCGCCTTAGGGCATTCAAAATACGAGAGCGATGTCGGGCGATACCATGACACGGCTCACTCGATATAGTTATGGTGTCAAAGGTTCCTTTATTTGTTGGAATTGTTTTTTTTTTGCTATGGGTCTGTGATATTTTGTCGAAGAACTGAATTAACGTTCTAAAGATGACACCTAGGGCATTCAAAATACGATAGCGATGTAGGGTTAAACCATTACAAGTCCTTTTTAGTTATGGTGCCAAAGGTTTTTTTGTTTGTTTTTTTTTTTTCATATTTTTGCTATGGGTCTGTTATATTTTGTGGAATAACTGAATTAAAGTGCTATAGGTGGCGCTCTAGGGCATACAAACAACGAAATCGATGTAAGACGAATACCAATTTTATAATTTCTTATTAAAAAACTATCAATGCGAATCGATATGAAAGCATATTTCTAGTATTTACTTAATCATTTCCCCTTCGCACCCTATGCATGGGATATGGAAAAACTCGACACTAAACTAAATCGACACGATTCTATTTTTTTACTTTCACCACCAGCCCTACATTTTATAGATGGATACGAACATCTGCTGTCGGAGAATTTTTTACTAGACATGCGGAATTACTCGACAGTACTGCTAAGTTGCTACTGACAAAATCAAGGAGGCCGCCGATAAAAGAAGAAGAGTAGACGACTAAAACAGAAATATAATCCTCATCTCGCTCTTAGTAGTCGTGTGTTCTAACAATCACTAGCGATTAAATGAAACAAATGTTAGTCTAGTTAAATGTAGGTTATTTATTTATCAGTTGCCTTAGCTATTTTAACTTTTTATAGTTATACAGAGAATTTATTTAGTAGGTTGATTTTTTCTAATTTCCATTATAATTACTTATTTTTCTTGACGACTTCTTTCACCTAAATCACTTAATAATTTTAGAATTTGTATCACTTTCTTTATCTTTTTCTATTCCTTCAAGGACTTTGCCTACTTTTAGGCTTAACAAGTTCTTAGATTTGAGTAATTTTCCAAATCCCCCCCCCCCCCACATACAATTAAATTTTTCGCTTTCAATAAGCCAACAAAAAACCGTCACAATAAAAAACTTAAATTTTAAATTTCAATTGACGCAGTTTCTCTTTCTCTACGATAATACTTCAGGCCCATACGTATTTTATTACATTTTCTTTTGCAGTTTCTTCTATCATTCGTTCTGTTCACTTACTTTAATTAATTACATTTAACTTTACAATGTTGTAGTCATTCGTTGGTCTTCATCATGCTTACACCAGCCATCCCAACACCACCACTGATCCTGGATCGCCGATACTTTTTCAGCCCTATTCGCTCATCAGCATTTTGGTGGTCTTATCACACTGGCAAGATTGCTCACATTGTTGCAGTGGTGGTACAGCTATAGCTATCTATCCTGCCTGTCTGTCTGTCGGTCGGTCGTTCGGTTTGTTTGTAGTTAAATGTTCTTCCTTTTTATATGTGCTATTGCATACAATCATTCGTTCGCCAAGCAGCCTTTTTATGCTCTTGACACTCTGATAAATGTCTTTCTGCACATAATTTAGCGTTATTCCATTTTGCCTGAATTACTTGGCGCAAATGGAGCTGAAGCAACGAGGACGGAGAAACAGAAAGCGTTGGTAAGCAAAGCTAAAAGGAAAATCAAGATACCTACTTTATATGCCCACCAAAGCAAAGCAGACAAAAGTCACTGTGAAACTCTGGAGGGGGGGAGGGAGGAAGTTGGTCGGGTGGTAGCGTATTTCCCCCGCGCGTATTGTCGAGTGGGTGTTGGAAATCAGAGACATTAGCTGAGCTGTTTGTTACTGCTCATTTCGACAGTATTTTATACTTTGTCATGAACTGCTAGGACTTCTTTTTCCCACCACAGACACGTTAAAGTTATGGTTAAAGTTTGAGGTAATTATTTTTCTACGCAATTAATTTCGTATTGATATTAAGTGTTATATTGTATTCCGTAAGTTTGCCTTGGTGCCATGCCTTCCTTGGTGGCTACAGTTTTTCGTCGAAGTTTTGGGAGGGAAAATGGTGTTTATATACACAAAAATTTAAATGGGTTTATTTGCTTTTCCTTAAGTTATGCTATAGCGATTTCTTTTTGTCCTTGCTGTGTAAATTAAAAGTTTATAGGTGGCTGGCAGTTTTACAGTCTAAGGCCTGGCGTAGAAGTTTATGAGGCGATTTGGTTTTTTTTTTGTTAAGGCAAACAATTAAAATTTTACGGCCAATCTTTGTGCGTTGGCATAATGGTGGTAACTATTAACAAAGTTTAGTGTAAATTGTTGGTGATTTAAAAAGTTAAAGCAACATGTTGGAAATTTCTTTCATAGCCTTATCAGAGTGATTTTTGTTTCGGGTATGTTAAGAAATGTGAAAGGAAAGGGGGAGACATTTAATAAAAAATAGCATAGCATACTTTTGGGCTTAAGTTGTTGTATACTAATAATAAGAATATCGTAAAGGGTATTTTTTTGCGGATTTATAGAACTTCCAAAAGGGATAACTGTAAAAATAGATGTCATTCTAAGGAAGTGTGTTTGACTTTATTGGTGTACTTTTGAAAATCACAATGCAAAGACTTGTACCAGAACAATTTACAAATCATGGAAATGTATTTCCAAAATTCGCGTTCTTCTCGTCAAACTTATAGAACTTTTCGTCAAGTTTATGCCGCTCATAATCGTCCATCTGAGAGTGTTATACGCAATTCTATTGATCGATTCACGATCACATCTACTCTTGGGGATAATAATGTTCCAAATCGAGCTCGTACCGTGCGTACAGAAGAAGACATTGGCGCTGATCCGACGCCGTTTTCAGCAACTCGGTCTCCCCGCCTGTCCACAACTTGGAAAATTTTGAGGATAAATCTTGGCCTACATCGATATAAGATCAAACTGGTGCAATAATTACATGGCGAAGGCGTCATCGGCTCGAATTGTCTTTTAATCAGAAGCCTTATCAATAAATTGAAAAAACTATGATATAAATAATTATCGAAATAAACAATTTATATCAAAATCGTCTATCATATAAATTTACTTTATTAATTTAATCAAGAAATTTTAAACAACATATCAAATTTTTGTATAAGAGTTCTTAAATTTTTTTCACTATATGTGTGTCTGTGTGTTTCGTATAGGTTTCAAAAATTGTCAAACGATATTGAGAAATTAAAGCCAAGGCGTCTTATGCATTAAGCAAAGGTTTATAATGTAGTAAAATTTTTGTATGATAGGTGGCGTTTCAATAAAATTTCAATAGATTCATTGATCGCAATGCAATGAAAACAACTTAATAAAATTTTTACAAATAAAGATGACATAAACGGTAGATATTAGACATTGTAAACTGAAAACATTTTCACAGAGCTTGCAGCAAATATACAATATTTCTGCCACATCTAAGAAGATCAAAAAATGCTCCTATATAATTATTGGCAAAGTAGATAGGTTCTATCAAAATCCAGACTAAATGTATTATGCGTGTCTGTGTGCACTACATAAATTTCTATACTTGTCAAACGATTTAACGATCAAACTTTGGCTATATGCTGTATACTTTTTAGAAAAGGTATTTAACATAGTACAATTTGTGTACGATAGGTGGCGCGTTAGTAGGACGTCTTCAATTTAATGAATCATCTGCGCAAAGCAAAGTTTATTTCGTATTTAAAAGGAGAACAACTTAACTGCAATGCAATGAAAGCGGCTTAATAAAATTCATAAATACAAAGACATTCTAAACTGAAAACCAATTTCACAAAAATTTGCAGTTAATATACAACATTTCTGCCATATCTATGATCAAAAAATGCTTCCATAAAATAATTGGTAAAGTAGATGAGTTCTACCAAACTTTACTAAATGTATAATACAATTGGAAATGAAACCATTTTAAATTTAATCCGTAATTTTTTTGAACAAATACGTATATTTTTTACCCATGTGTGTCTGTGTGTTCTACATAATTTTTTAATTGTCAAACGATTTCTCCACAATATCGAGGAGTCAGCCGATGAAAGAAAATGAAGATGACTGGAGACGGGAATCGAATAAAGATTCCCCCACATGATAATCGAGTTTTCTAATCCACATTTTACGGCCGTCCCCATATATTTACCATATGTTTAATTAAGTTTTCTATTTAACTAAATTAAAGTCGACAGCGTTGCATACTTTTAGGCATAGTTTACTGCTTTAATATTATTATTATTTTAAACTATATAAAAACACATAAATATTTAAAATTACATAAATTCCACACTTTAAATATTTATTGTATACAATATTTAATACTTTTAAACTGTTTGTTGGCAATAATCCCTTTATCAATTACGCCTCTTTATTATAACAAATGCGCATTGAATGCAAATAAAACCACATTTATTTAGCGCCGTCATTCATTGCCTAGTTTTGGGGGGGGGGGGAAATCATCACAACGCACACAACCTCAATCAGTTATCCATTCATATGCGTGTCGCTGTCAGCAGGTGCTTTTTCATAAATTATCCACAAATATCAATAAAAATCAAATGGTTTTTAATAGAATTTTTGACAAACAACACGCACATTGTGTGAACCCAATTTCACATATGGAATGCTCATATATTGTCATCACCTCCACCTTCATGATTACAAACTGACAATGTTTCATACAAAAAAAATTGAGGTTAACAAAAATTTGACGCTTAATAAATGGTTTAAACGTTTTGTGGGAAAAAATTATCAACAATAAAGGGAAAAAAACAAAAACACTTTGAATATGAAATAGCCATAAAATGTGACAACAACAAAAGGACATAACCGCAACTATTGAGGACACAATTGAACTGCACGCACCCTTAACCGCTGACTTGTTTTGTTATGATTTTTGTCATTTACAAACACACACACACATTCAAAAAGGTGTTGCAACTATGCTAGGCTCGATTAAATTTGCCGCCTGTCCGTTTTTTTCAAAGCTTTAATGATTTCGTGTTTCATTGATGGCCATAAACTGTAACTCATTAGAATAATCAATGGTTTCCCGTATTGGGGCCCTGTTGAAAGTCAGGCTGCTGATTTACTAAAGTAATTTATTATTAAGCATTATTTATTCAAAATGTCTAAGCAATTAGGCATGTGTTTGTAATAGCACGCCCAAAGACGCCGACACTGACACCCTTGTACGCCGGCCGGTCTTAGCAGGGCCAGAAACAACCACTGTCCCCCATCCTACCACTACTAAATTTGGTGATTTCACTCAAGCATGATTGCGCTAAGTAAAATAACAACAACAACAAAGAACACGGCGACGACTTCGAAAAAAAAAACTTAATATTAGCCAACAACAAATACACAAGAATGAAACAAAAAAAAAAATCCTTTTATACAACAAAAACAATAATTTATACAATTAACTTTGGTAGGCCATCGTATCGTCGTATCGCACAGGACGACTTAGCGCCATCAGACGTTTACCATTCCCCGGCCGACGTTGGCCGCGGCCAGGAAGTATAAAAAGTGAGGAATGCTTGTAATGTTTCGTTTTAATGACATCGGACTTAGTCTTGAACTGTATACCAGGGATGCTATAAATTGCTATTTTACATTTGGAAAGTGAATTGAGCGCACGGCAGTGTAAAATGCTACATAGCTATAAATAAAATTAGTAAATTAATTTAATTACTTCCTAAAAGTATGCAATAAAATCTAATGTAGTTGAAAATTGCGTTAAGTGTGTGCCTGAGAAGAAGATACATTTGCGTTTTATGAGAGTGATTCAGAAAGTTAAAAGAAATTATTTGCAATAAGGATATTTTTTTGGGAGGACATATAGAAAAAAGGATGTAGGAGGTGCCAAAAGAGGTGTGTCAAATGGTTCGATTTTCTGAGGGTTTGTCTGTTATTTCAAAATAAAATAACTGACCAAGTTTAAATATCCTCAAGTTGTCCGTTGAAAGTTATGGGAAATATACAAATTTGAGTGAGAGGTTACAGAAGGGGTCGGACGACATATTCCATATTCAAATTTTTATAATCGTAGATCACACGCAAACTATGACTGAATTTAGTGGCAGCATATGGGTCTTATGAGTGGTACGAGGTGGTGAGTACTGCTTTCGGGTATCGTAAGGCCCTCTTTTATCAGAGAGTGTTGTTATTGGCTTTTTTGCCAGTATGCCGTCCGGTATCGACAAAGACCTTGCAGGTGGAATTTGTTTTCAGACTGCTTGCACAAGAGCTATTTCGAGATAATTGTAGAAGCGAGGCAGCTGCGGAGAACCGTCTGAATACTGTTTGCCCGTACTATGTGATTATCCCTGATATGATGATATAGAAGATCTCCAAGAATAAGAAATTACTATTAGAGATAACTACAGTGGGAAGTGAGTGGAATGTGAGTGAGATGCTCTCCACTCCATGAGGTTTGGCTAGAGCCACGTAGTTTGCTTCCAGACTATTTGCACGACGTAGAGCTATTTCGAGATTATTGTAGAAGCGGGTCTGCCAACCTCGGTTTGGTAGGTCTTTCCAGACGATCCCACAACCTTGTCAACCTAACAAGGGTTGAAATTGGTCATTGCGGGGGCACCAGTTGCTAAACCGCAAGGAGTTAAAACTGGTAGTAGTTCCTACGAGGTTTCAGCAGAGGCCTTTTTCCGGTACCGTCGGCAACGTGGGATACACACGTACAAGGTCTCCAGTGCGTGCCCTATATCATCTGTGATCTCACGGGGGTTCAGATGGACCTAGCCTTACAAATACCATCGTTGAGCGAAATGGGTTTGGAACTTTTCCCGCCTCCCACTGGTGAGGGTACTACATCCATTCACCTGCTTGAGGTGCTAATGTGGAAACATTAGTAATAGCGAGTATGTAAATGTTGGTAGCAGCTTCCCTGCGAAACTCCCAACGGTGAGTGTGGTCGTACCGTGGGGATCAGGAGCTGGTAGTGTCTTCGGGCTCAAATGTGCATTTGCATTGCAACCGGGTGCTACAGACCCATTGAGTAGTAGAGGTGGTAAGATAGGCCTCACCTTGGCAATAGGGGGTTTGACCTATACTTTCGTACACAATTTAGTATCTTCTGGCTGGAAGAAAGATATCGAGTTATCGGGCCCACAAGCTAGCCACACAGACGGACTTGGCTCAATAGTCTTAAAAAGTCCCGCAACGAGTTTGGTCTTACGATACCTGGGGTCTAACACGTCTCCTTTAACGCGATACACTTTTTTTATTATCAAAGGATATATACCCTTTTAACTGAAATCATTTAAAACATTGCTAAATCTCACATCAACCCTAGAAGTATGTTCTGGCTGGAAGAAAAAGCCGACAACTGGGGGCTATTCTGCATATTTACAATCCCATAACTACATTTTGGAAAAAAATAATACTGGTAAATTTTCATAAGGATTAGTGAAGGTTTTCTCTAATTATCGTTCGCACAAGCTAGCCAGACAGAAGGACTTGGCTCAATCGTCTTAAAAAGTCTAGTAACGAGTTTGGTCTTACGATACCTGGGGTCTACTGTCTCCTTTAACGCGATACACTTTTTTTATTATCAAAGGATATATACCCTTTTATCTGAAATCATTTTAAACATTGCTAAATCCAACATCAACCCTAGAAGTATGCAATTGACCCATACTGTCGTATACAATTTCGTATCTTCAGGCTGGAAGAAAGAGCCGACACCTGGAGTGGAGCTATTCTGCACATTTACAATTTCCTAACTACATTTTGGAAAATAATAATACTGGTAAATTTTCATAAGGATCAGTGAAGGTTTACTTGAGTTATCGTTCCCACAAGCTAGCCAGACAGACGGACTAGGCTCAATCGTATTAAAATGTGTCGAAACGAGTTTGGTCTTAAGATACCTAGGGTATAACACCTATCCTATAACGAGATACTCTTTTTATAGTATCAAATGATATACATCCTCATTTCTAAAGGTGAGGATATTTAAAAGGATATATCGAATCATATACTAAAACGCAAGTTATGAAAGCCATATGAACGGCATTCCGAAATATAAATGCTGAGCATTGCCAGTAAATGTTTTAAATCACTTAAAACATTGCTAATACCCTAGAAGTATGCAATTTCCTGTGACATTATTTTAAGGACTACAGGGTCAACACAAATTTGTAAATGATCCTTTCGTTTTTCACTGTTTATTTTTTGTTAAAACCATCTTATCTATCGAATTGTTTATCACAAGTTCATTTTCCTGAAAATTATCTTTCAACACATTTAGTCCTACAATGCTATATATCTATATACTTGAGTGTTATTTAAAAGGAGCAAATTTGTAGACCTTCAAATGATTCTTTATCATTCCTCTTTATTTAATTGTATGTATAAAAAAAAGCTTTAAACGAATTAAGCTTCGAAAGGTAATAATATTAATATTTCATATAAAACAATCCACACGGAAATAAAAATCAATTTACTTTACGCTTTACACAAACAGACCCCAAAAGTATGCTTAAAAATTGTGGCTTTAAATTACCTTTTAATTAAGAGCAATTTATACAAAGGCCAAAAGGTTAGCCACAAAATATATGTCATACAAATTTTCATATAATGAAGTAGCCTAAAAATAGGCAGTGAACATTGTTTTAAAAACAGAAAAAACGACACACAAAAAAACCCCAATTAATATAAACTTCGAAAACAATTTACAAAACGTTTTGTTTGTTACATTTTCCTTCTTTACAGGTAACTCCTTTTAGGTAGGCAAGAGTTTTTTCCAAGCTTCTTCCCTCTCTCTTTCTCTTGCCCAGCAAAAGCTATAGTTTCAAAAGTTCAAAATTAATAATTAAACTTGAATTGAATTAATTTTTGTACGTAACAAAAAAAATTTTTCTATTTAACAACCCAACAATTTGAAAGTTTGCCGAAAACTTTCGTGTTTTGGACAGACGGTGTTTTGTCCCTTATTAAATTCCATTAGGTCCCTCCGAGCGCCACCACAGCCACTCATGAGCACACTACCTAATAGTCGCTCAATCTAAGATGAAAGTAGAAAAACCTAATTGTGTTTTTCGATATTTTTTGTTGTTGTTGTATGTCGCTTCCCTTCATCGTAGTACTTTTGTATAAAGTGAGAAAATGCTATTGAAACTTTTGCTTGTTCAAAGTTTTATTTTACGTCGTTTTGTTTTTTTTTCGTTCTTTCATTTCTTTTACTTCGTCACAGTACTTCTGGTGCTGGTTGTTGCTTTTGCAGTGAAACAAAATTCTATCCTAAAAGTATGCACTTCAACAAAGTCATCTTGAAATAGACCAGCGCAGCGACTAAGAAACTAACCAACTATTTGTGAATATTTCTCCGGTCCCTCTGTCTATGTGTGTGTGAGTGTAGGTGTGTGCAAATGTTTCGTTCTTGTAATTGTAATGGTTTAGAAAGTCATAAAAAGTACTTGTTGTGTTAGTTCCACTTGATAGTCTTCAGTCACTAAAGAATGAATGAGTGTGAGCGAACGAGGGAGCGAACGATTCTGTGAGTAGTTGTAGCGAGTAGTGTTAGTTGTACTACCAGTCGAAGTTGTAGTAGCCTTCTGTTTTACAAGTTCAAACACAAGCGTTATAGTAAGATAAGTAACGGAGGAGGATGCCCTCAGCCAGTGTTGGTCTCACCACCACCACCAGTCCTAACTAAATGTATGCAGCAATAGTAAAATAGAATGCATAAAAATTCTTAGAATTATTTGCGTTAAAAGGGAATATAAAAATTTTGCTAAAGTGCAATAGAATATAAAAGAAGCGGCGGTGGTGGCGCAACGGCTACTAATAGAATGCAATGTACAAGACACATTATTGAATTTGAAATTTAAAGCATCTTTTAGGGGTGGTAGGACATACAAATTGAAGCACACTTTTTGGGATCTCTTAAGAGCGCAAAGGAAATCGGAAATTAGGTATGCTTTAAATGTTGAAGTGTATGGGTTTAAAGTTTTTGGAAGAAAGATACAGATTTTTTTTTTAAATCCAATAGATATTATTCATTGAATTTAATTGAAAAAGACTAAGTAGGTGTTATAACAATTGGAAATAAATTTCTGGGAAAAGTTTATGAAAATATTTATACTTTACCGCATAGGTTCAGTAATAGGTTTCTGTGACATTTTTTGTGGAAGAACTTACCTAAAAAGAGAAGGAAAGAGTACACCATATAATTAGGATTGTTTGAAAACTATTAATATATAGTAAAATATTATATCTTTTTTCATAGCAAATGCCCAGCTCCAAATTAAATTAAAAAAAAGTATTTCAAATGTATCCTAAAAGTATGCCACGTTAAGAAAATTGAAGAAGTTAAAGATACACAAAAAGAAACTATAAAATTAAATTCATGTAGAAAAAAAAAACAGATGTATATTAGACAAACATAAAAAGTGGTCCCATTTTTGAGATATATTCCCTAATAGCATGCTATGACTAATTGCAACATTTTTATAAAAATGTTTGTATTAATTAAGATTATAACACATATTTGAATGGCAAATAACCCACCATGGTATAAGGATATTTTCAGATTTCTTTCAGTTTATTTAGTCTCATGCATCAGAATCTCAGAACTAATTGCTATTTTTACTTGAGTACGTAGATTCGAAAAAATTTACAAGCAGTTATTTACGAGAGTCATTTGCTAAAAAAATATTTTACATAAATCAACCTTACTGTGAATAATCCCCGCCCTAAACTATGCAACCCTTAATTTAAGGGTAAATATCGCAATATGAAGACTTTTGTTGTGTTTATGTATAGAATATGATTATTAAAACAGTACCAAAATTGAACGATAGGTGGCGTTTGGATCATTTCTTGCAGTCTTCTTAAACAAAGCTGGACAGGATCACAAAGAACGAAATTCTATATCCTTTATCTTGTATTCCAATCAATAGTACCGTGAATAAATTTAACCTGCCTATGACTATACATTAATTTCAGTTTACTAGCTCAAGGAATCTGGTGTTGACTCGCAACTCGTTGTTATAAGCCTTAATCTGGTAACTTTTAATCGTATTTTTCTCAAGGCCAAAAATTACCAAATGGAGCTTTTGACAGCCTCTTAAATGCTTTTTTATGTCTCGTTATAGTTAATTTAATGCAAAAATGCATTAAACAGAAAGGGAAGTTTAAGTGCAGCATACTTATAGGCTTTTGAAGAAAGTTAGCTTAGCTTGTTTTGGTTTTCCCTCATAAATGTACAGAATGAATACTCTAAAAAATTGCCTACTTGTAGGCTTTGTTTATATCAAGTACCACAACATAAACTCATATAATATACAATTTTCCTTTTACTTCCAATAAGGCATGAATAAGATATGAGAGAGCAACATAAAAAAAAGATAAGCATTTATTAGACATGTCGATTTATTCGACTACTATGAAGTTTCTTCTGGAGGATCATGACAACGAGTATATGCCTGTGACAGGGCTCGAACCTACGTCATCAGTAAGCTAGTCGCGTGTTCTAATTGTCATGCTATTTATTTACTCAACATATTTAGTTAAATTAATGCACCGTTTGGTAAAACTGTTCGAAATGTATTAAGAAAGGCACATATTTTTACAGATAGGTTTGGTCCTTTTGGTCAAGGAGTTGTTCTTTACAGGTGCCGATTAATCTGCCACTTGAGGCCAAAATTTTAGAATACTAGCCTTATAACAGCATGATACCGCAAGTGCTGCATATTTGTAGGCTTTACAAGTTAAAAGCTATACAAGTAAAGTTGTTGCCCGAGATTTCTTTGATAATTTAGGGCTAATTTGTTGTTGTTATAAAATAAAATCTGTGTTTTTCTTATTGTTCAAACGAAAATATGTCGTATTCCAAAATATTTCCTTGTAGAATTTTATACTACTAGTCTTCTAACAGCAGGATATCTCAAGTGCGGAATTGTAGGCTTTACAAGTTAATATTTTTTTTGCTCGATTCAGGGGTTTTTTGTTGTTGTTATAAAATAAATTTATAATAAATAAATAAATAAATAATAAATCTTATTGGTTAAACGAAAATATTACGTCTTCGAAAATATTTCTTTGTATATGGTTACTTTAGGCATATAATTGCTTTTTTCCACAGTATATTTGTAGGCATTTTAAGTAAATATATTGCTGTTCATATTTCCTGTCAATCCAAGGTTAATCTTCCGAAATTCTTTGTTATTGTTACGGAAAAAACTCTTTGTGTACTTTTCTTTGGTACCTACAAGTGATGTATACTTTAGTCAACGAAACTTAAACTGCAGCATACCTAGAGGCTTTATAATATTTATTTGGCAGCACAGTTTTGCGTATCATTTCAAGGTTTACCTTTTAGATTTTCATTGCTGTAGTGTCGTTATAAATTCTACGCAATTTTTCAAGTTTTCAAACGAAAAAAATCATATATTCGAAATAGTTCATTGTTCGTTTTTAAACTACAGCTTATAAACACTT
The DNA here is from genome assembly GCA_964034835.1 of Muscina levida. Lineage (NCBI taxonomy): Eukaryota > Metazoa > Arthropoda > Insecta > Diptera > Muscidae > Muscina > Muscina levida. The sequence continues at coordinate 48,185,740 of OZ035880.1, read as the reverse complement.
TCGACGAAGAACTTTAACATCACAAGTGCAGCATATTTGCAGGCTTTATAAGCATATATATTGTTGCAAAAATTTGCTGTCAGTTTAAGGTTGATCCTTTAGATTTTTTTGTTTTTAGCCAAAACAAAATAATCAATCAATAATTGGATAGGTTTTTAAAATATTTCTTGTAGATTGTTAACTACAAGTCATGGCTTCCGCAGGCTTTAAGCTGCAAAGAAATGTTAGTCAGCAGCCGCATATAGGTAGGTTTTATAATGAACATTTTATAGCTCAAAATTTATGTAATGTCAAGGGTTATCTTGGCATTTTATTGTTACATAGCAAACTGTAGCATACCTGTAGGGTTTATAATAATGTCAAATCCTTCGCAATTTTTCAAGTTTTTAAACGAAAAAATCCTATATTCGAATTGATTTATTGTATTTTTGAAAACCCTAAAAAAATTTTAAATTCAAAATATATCCTTGTATCCTTTAATATCACATACATTGCCTACTTTTAAGGCTACCTTACAAAAGCAAAGGCGTAAAACTTGCAGAAGGAATCCAACTATTGCAGCTCTGCATATGAGCAAAATGTCAATATCTTATAAACTAACTAAATATTTAGTATAGTTTTGACACACCTAGCAGTATCCTTGAAATTTTGTGTTGTTGTGCGTTTCTTTGAATTTTCGTGTTTGTTTGTTGTTTTTTTCTTGTAACAATAGTCTTTTTCGTTGTTTCCACCACCTTTGTCGCAAATAATTGGACACACCTTCTAAGAACAGACAATGGCAGTGCAGTGTATCTGTTCATGTGTGTGTGTGTGTGGCGATATTTACACAAGTGTAAAAAAGGACTATATCACTGATTGTGTTCTACAGCAAATATAATTACCATGTTGGTGTATTCTCCATACACCCACATACACTAACACACATCGAGTATGTGACAAAGCAAATAAAACAGACCATATCTATTACACATTCACACACATACTCACACCCAAAGGACTACAGATCTTTTTGTTACTACCAAGATGGTATAGAAAATAACACACAAGATGAGCGAGCAACAAAAAAAATGTGTAGGAAAAATCGATTACAAGTTTTTTTTTTGTTTTAGCATTTTGACAGAATTTTGCATTTCTTCAACCCCACTTCTGCTCCCTAGTGTGTTTTCAGTACGGTACACGTGTGAGTGCGAGTATATTCACTTTAGTGCACTAAAACATCTGTCAGATGGCGTCAGGCGGGTGAGTCTGACAACTTATTAAGTGCATGCAAAATTAGATTTCCATGTCCTTTTTACACACACACATCTACTCTGGTGGCTTGCTCACATTTACATTTATCTACAAAATATCATAAAATGCAAAAAAAAAGACTGCCAGCCAAAGGACGATACTTTTGCACAAATGTGTGAGTGACACTTTTTTTTTACTATATTGGCATTATTTGAGTGTCTGTATGTGAGTGTTTTGCACATTAGTGTAGGTGTGTGTCATTGGGAACTTGGCTTTGGTATCCCGTCTCTTTTTTTTTGTGTTTCTATTTTGTTTTCTTGTCGTGTATGATTAAATGGCGTTTTTGTCATTTGTATCGGACAGTAACGCCATAGCAAGAAACAAAAAACACTGTAATTTAGTTAGAAAATGCATTAAAGCCACGCAAACATGAAATCAAATTAAAAATGTTTTCAAACTTAACAATTACACACGCAGGACAGCAGCATGATGGTCATTGAGATACTACATTAACATATGCATGAATGTTGGTTGTAGTAAACAACAACAACAACAAAAACACAAAAGTTAATGACAAATTTCAAACGAAACAAAAATTCCCCAGAACTTAAAATACAAAATTGTGTGTGCTTGGTTTGAACAAACAACAATGAACAATATAAGAAATTTTATTCCACAATGTTGATTTTTCTACTCATCATCCTTAAAAATATTCACAGTGGCAACTAAATCTACCTAAAGCTTACGAAGCTTGTTTCTATAGAACTTCCTACGCCACTGTACCCCAAAAATGTCATAGTATATTTTGAAAATTATTTGCTATATCATCTGCATTGTGTAAAGCATACTTTTATGTTTAACAAAAGTCAAGGTCTACTTTTAGGCGTTCGCTGCTTATTTGGTTGAAATATTTAATTTATTAAAAACAAAGCGACCGCCATCAGCCGCCACTGCAAATAATTAAATGTAAATTATTCAGTTTGAAAGTGAAGATAAATACAAAAAAAAATGTAAGTGGAGTGCAGTTGACACGAAGATGGAGGGTGGTGTGATGAGGCAAGAAGTCAGAAATCGCAAAGTTTCTTAGAAAAAATATAATGACAAAAATAACGTTTGGAAGTGTTTGAAGCATAGAAATTTTTAAAAAAACAAAACGTATAGAATAAGCAATTAGGTAAAGTCTTAGTCCTCAAAGTCACAAAGGACCAGATAACAAGCCTCTTTCTGTGTCCATCTAAATGTGCTACTAAATTCAGTACACTTTACCATTCTCAGTCAAAAGGTGTCATATTACAGGCATTGTAAAATGAGCCCACTAGTGGCATCCCTTTCTGTCCAGCTTGGGAAAGTAAGGAAGGTCTAGGTCCCCAAAGTCATAAAGAATCTAATAACAGTACTCTTCCTGTGTCCTACAAAATCCAGTACACATTGCTTTTGCCTGCCAGAAGGTGTCATATAAAAGGCCTTGTAAAATTACTCCATTGGTGGCATCCTTATATGACCAGATTGGGAAAGAAAGGAAGATCTTGGTCCCCAAAGTCATAATGAACCAAATAACAAGACTATTTCTGTCTCCTACAATATTCAGTACACATTTCTTTGCCTGCCAAAAGGTGTCATTGTAAAATGAATCCATTAGTGACATCCCTATCTCAACAACTAAGGAAAGTAAGGAAGTTTTTGGTCCTCAAAGTCATAAATAACCAGATAACTATCCTGTTATAAAAGATTTTGTACACATTGTCTTTGTCTTCCATTAGGTGTCGTATATAAGGCCTACAAAATGAATCCGTTTGTGGTATTCCTGCCTGCCTATCTTGAGAAAATAAGGAAGGTCCTGACAACCAAAGTCGTAAAGTTGGAAAGAACTGGATTCAGGGGTTTCATATCGATATTTGTGAGAAACGACAGTTAAACAATACAGTAACTGTACGATAGGTGGCATGTACATGACGTGTCCTATTGTGAGGCCCAAATGCAACAATTTTGTTTATTAAAGTAGTCCTTGAAGTAAAAAAAGAGCTGTTTATTTTCAGCCAAGGGACCTAAAGGCTCATTCAGAAAAAATACATCGCATGGTCATGAGCCTTCAGTCCAGAAACTTTAAAATCTTTCATACCAAGGTTTATATTGCATATGGTTGCTCAAAGAAGTGCATGATATGTTCAAATGCTAAGAACGGTGGCGAGTTGATGTCGAATGCTGTTCGATCACACTTTAAGCTACAGATTCAATATTTTGCACTGGAAATGTACGTACAACAGTTATTCTGTCCGATAAGGAGACGGATTACCAAACACGATTCACAAATTGGTCTAAAAGCTGCAACGAAGATACTCTATCTTAGATTTCTAAAAGATTTAGAGCTGTGGGAGAAAGTCTTTAATATTTTCCAATTTTTAAACTTTAAAATCCTAAATTCTAACCTGACTTCACAAAGTCTGCTACTCGAATCCATTCATCATTCTAGAGTTTTTTGAATGCAGAGTTAGATCTGCCATCAGAATATCTCTAGAAAGCATAAAAGAATGCGCTACCGCAGACCTTTTTCCCAATAGAACCATACTCTTTTCGCAGTAGAAAATTTTTGAAGATTTTACCGATATCTTCAGAATGCATTCTGCCACTACACTAATTCCAATAAATTCCAATTCCAATAAAAGCATACTTAAATGAAGGGTGTCCCAACAAGAGCGCAATTTTTAAATTTTAAATAAAACACAGATATTTAAAAAAAAATCGTGAAACTTTATTATATCGTAAAGTAGACGGAATGAGGTTATGTATGGAACAATATATCGTGCAGATGGCCGCCGCGGCTTTGCTGGCATGCACGCGATCTGTTAATGAAATTTTCAATGACCGTTTCGCATAATTCGTCGAAATTCCTCTTTTAAGGCTTGAGTCGTCGTCGGCTTATTCGCGTAAATCATCGACTTCAAAAAACCCCAAAGAAAAAAATCTAATGGTGTTAAATCGCACGATCTAGGCGGCCAATTCTGATCTTCAAAACGCGAAATAACACGACCGGGAAATGACTGATGCAGCAATTGAATTGTTTCTCTGGCTGTATGACATGTGGCACTGTCTTGTTGGAATCACATGCCCTCCACATTCATTTCTTCAATTCGAGGCAAGAAAAAACTGGTTATCATTTCACGATACCGAACACCATTGATTGTTTGCGCTTGACCTGCCTCATTTTCATAAAAAAAGGTCCAATGATTCCTCCAGCCCAAAAACCACACCACACAGTGACACGTTGAGGATGCATTTGCTTCTCGTGAATCACTCGAGGTTTTACCTCACCCCAAATGCGACAATTCTGCCTATTGACGAAGCCATCAAGATGGAAATGGGCCTCGTCACTGAAGATGATTTTAGCGGCAAAATCAGCGAACTGTAGCCGCGAAACTTTCACCATTTTGGTAAAACAATTTCAAAATGAGAATGCGTTGTTCATTCGTGTAGCGCTCCAATTTTACTAACCTCGAACCTTCTACTATCAAACAATTACAATTGTTCAAATGTCAAACAATGACACTTCGAATGTTGCCAGATTTAAAAATTTCGTTCTTATTGGGACACCCTTTACATGCTTAAATATCCAGTGCAAATTCCCATTGCCTATCAGCAGCAGTTGTAAATCAGGCCAGCTCAATATACTGCTGTCTACCTGTTTCGACTGCGATATATTACAGGCACGTTGTTGTTGCAAATAGTACTCTTAATATACTATAGGTGGCGCATGAGCTAATTTTGTAAATTTCCTGTTTATACTTAAGTACGGCAATACAGTTTTGGTGTGATATTTTTAGTAGGGTTTCTGGAGCATTAATAATGTCTTAAGAATCGGGTTAAAGCATTCTAGTATGTAAAACAATAAGAGGAGGAAAAAAATAACTGAATGCGGGAAACTCTTACAAGATTCTTTCTAAGATCCAAATGACATTTTTATAATTTGGAGAAAAAAACAATGGGATAACAAAATGCTATTCTTCTAAGCAAAATTACAGTTTCAATACTAAAATAACCAATCCATATTTGTGCAATGTGTTTTTAGGACAATTTCATAGCATTTATGGGGCAATTTGCACTATTTGAAAGGAATTGAGCTATTTAAAATTTAGCTTAAAACTTGGACCGACTGTGTTATAAATAAGAAAAACTGACTATCACGCGAGTATGTTCAAGTCCTTTCTTAGTAATTTAAATTTTGTTGATTGGCGGCTTCCTCGATGTTGTCGATTTTACACTAAGATTACTTTCATATTCCTTTTGTTCACGTAAAATTTAAATTCTCCCTGATATATTGTTTTCTGAACTGAAAATTCTTAAAATTTTTTGAAATCATGGCTAAAAGTATGCTTGTCAAATTCTAGATTATGTCAAAGTTCAAATCACAGCTATATTTTAATATGCACACATTACGAGTAAAGAAAAATGTCATAACATTTTCAAAATAAAAATGTCCGTACACTATAAAGATATATTTAAAAAATATTTACCGAGCTCCTAAAAGCGAACTCTTTCTATAAGTACATTGCAACTGCAATCATTTTCTGCATCACATTCCTTAACTGATCACACCTCTTTTACACTCTCGAACTCTCTCTATAACTACATTGCAACTACAATCACATTCCTTAACTGATCACACCTCTTTTACGCTCATAAATAAAAGTAAATCTTTTAACTTTTCCCAAAACAAAAAAAGGCAAACCATAAATTCCCCCGCCTGCAACATCACTCTTAAAACTTTTACTAGTGACATCAAGGCGCCTCAAGTCAACAATAGCAGCAACAACAACAACACACCATCATGACTGGTATACAAATGAAAACAATAAAGTGTTTTACACTTTTCGAGGTGTAACTGTGTATTTTCAACACTCAACACTATCAAAAATAAAACAACAGCCCCGAAAAACGAAAACGTATAAACAATGAAGAAAAGTAAACAACAACAAAAAAAAAATTTAAAAAAAAGAAAAACTTGGCAAGGATTTAAAGGTGCTAGCAACAGCAGCACGCAAATCGTTTACACCAGAAAAGAAGGCCCCATACTATAGCAGCACCAACACCAACACCAGCAACCATTCAACCAAGCAGCCAGGCAACTAACATATATAAGGAAATATACAAACAAAAAAAATGGAAAAACGGCAACGATATAAAAATTGTCCTGCCACCGCCGCCGCCTTTGTACTAAAAGCTCCACAGTAATTTAAATAAATGTTAACGTCATGCATGTGAACTCATAGAATTTTGGCAGTAAAGCTAGCCGGAAAAAGAAAAGAAGAAAAGAAAAATGAAACCTGGCTGCTCAATTGTACAATTTACACATTAACTCTAAGCAAATGGTAGGTGCAGAGCCCGAGCTAGGCTAAAAATTAAGTCCTCAAAGAAATCTACACTTACTATGTGTCTGTGTGTGTGTGTGTGTGGCAATTTTTTGTTCTGTTCACCACAAAAACCTCCAGAGTGTTATGTGAAAATTACGTGATTTCTTTAACAAATGTACTTTTAACAAAACGCTAATGCACCCAACTTTGTACTTCTTTTATTTACAGCAAACACGCACTGACAGCTGCCTCTCCGGCCGCCCTCGCTTCTCTCAAAGGTCCCGGTGGCATCGTCACCGTCGTCGCCATCATCAACAAAACAAAAAGGTCGTCTGTAATTTACACTAAAACAGGAAAATGAACATGAATTTTAATAAGGGGCGCTACACAATTGTGACTCAGTGAAATCTTAGGAATCGTATGAATACATAACGTTCTACATGTAGTTAGCCTTCGTCATAAATAAAAGTCATAGGCAAGTATTTAATTATGGTTGAAGGAGACGACGGTCATTTATAGTTATGGCGCAGGGCGACTTAAGTAAATGAATATATTTTCTTTTTTTTCGGAGACTAAAAGTATGCAATGAATAATATTATTTAATGGTGACCTAAAAGTATGCTATGGCGGATTGTTTTGTTGAGCAGCAATAATTTTGAAGAGATTATAAGTGAAAATGAAGCCGAGGTCATTTTGAAAATGAATACTTTTTGGAATTATTTTGATGCTAAAATTAACGTTTATGGTCGCGTTAAGGAGTCAACAATGCAAATTTTTATTAACCAAATAAGTGAGTGATACCAACACTATGAACTTTATTAACTATTAGCAAACAAAGATATGTTGTGGATTTTACTAGTATTTAATTGCGATTAAAGAAGACGATGGTCCTTTGTAACTTCGGCGCGGGTGACTTAGTATATGAATATATTTTCTTTCTTAAAACTAGAAGTATGCAATAAATAATATTATTTAATGGTTACTTAAAAGTATGCTATGAATTGGTTTGTTTAGCAGCAATCGAAAGTATGCTACATTTTCGAACAGATTATTAGTTACAATAAAGATGAGGTAATTTTGAAAATAAATAATATTTCCAACAACGTGATTTAACTGCACAACATAGAGCCATCTTACATAATAGCTATAGGGATTGTTTTAAAACCACAATGACATTTACTATCGTGGTCATGGCATATTTTTATTAACTAAATGTGTGATAAATAGAGGGGTTGTCTTGTTTAGGACTTACAACTGTTTTCAAAATGAAATGATCAAAAGTTGGGTTTATGGCCTCCCAAATTCCTTGTTTTTTTAATGTTTTAAAATAATATCTGGCATATGGCCTCGGCGACTGCCTATCGGTCCAAATTTTGAATCACTTTTTCGAGCATAACCGGTACTACTTTGTCAATACTGCGCCAAATGTTTAGACTGGAGATTTGACATAACCCCACAAAAATAGTACAAAGGTTTCCAATTGCATGAACGAGGTGGCCAATTCTCAGGTACATTTCTTGAGATGGCTTGTTGCGCCGTCTCGTTAGAAGTATTTTTCCTTCAAATGATATGCAACGACTTGAGGAATAAAAAAAATCTCGAATAATTTTCCTGTAGCATTCGGCATTCAGTGTAATGTTGGCATCAATTTCGGTTATAAAGACATATAAGCCGATGACGTGATTTTTTTGGGATGTAATGGAGTCTCAAGAGTCTAATGAGGCATGTGCGACAATTCTTCTTATTTACATAAATGATGAATTGACGATAAAAATCTGGCTCAACTTCCAGTTGATTTTCAGCCTATTCTCCGAACACCAAACGCAATTGATATCTCACTGGTTTTTTAATTTGTTATACCAGTTGGATCTCATATGAAAATTAAGGTGGATATTAATATATTTTTTCGTTTTTCAAAATAAAAAACTGGTTAGTTTTGTTAAAAATTTTACGCTGCTTTAAACCGCGAGCGTCACTTTAATTTTCAACCGATAGAGCCCATATTTTTGTCCACTTTGTTTTTACCCTAACCCTTCACCAAACTTAAAAAATCGTTTTTGGAAAATGTAAAAAAAAACTTACCCTAGAGTTCACAATCTTCAAACCGCGAGTGGCACCCCAATTTCCAACCGATCGAGTTTACCGCTGAGTTTTTAGTTCTTCTATACATTAGTGGATATAAGCCAATATCTTTCCTTTAAATTGTCGAATTAGTCTAGTCTGAGTCTACCACACCAAAATTGTTTTACATTCATACATACTGTTACATTCATGAACAGTATACGGACAAAAATAGACCAAGCGCCACCTATCGTACAGCAATTGTACTATTTGTGACAACAAGTTTTCTGTAATATATCTTAGCCGGAACAGTTAGACGAGAGTATACTGAGCTGGTGAATCCGTATTTTTCAGATGTTATTAAGTAAATTCTTATTCTTAATGAAGATCACTTTACCAAAGACCTTGGATGTTTGAATTTTTCACACCCACTTTTCTCAAGCAAAGGCACTCATTTCACAAGGCCTCATGTCCGGCTCCCTTTTGAAAACAAAGGGGTATGTGAATTATATATTTAAGTAGGTATAGAGAGTATTGATTTCTACTTCCTTTAGAATTGGGATAAGTATTCTTGCAAAATGCATTCTGCAGGTTTAGGTTTGCGGAGAAGAGAAGACTTGACGTTAGACCTTTTGTACCGTCAAATTGATTCAGAATGCATCTCTACTCATAGTTAAATTTTTAAATTTAAGGAAAAAAACTTTCTTTCAAAATTCTGAGCCATCCACTTGAACTATTAGAAATCTACGAAATAAATACGAGAACCGGAGTTTATCAACCTCGGTCCTTATTGGACAAAAGAACCCATGTACGTGGTGTCCAGTGCATTTTAAGTGGAAAATATTGACGCTGTAGTCGAAAGTCTGCTCGAACAGCCATCAACTTCAATTCGTTACCATAGAACATTTATCGCACTTTAGTTCAAAGGTATAAAAAGTCTAATAAGTCCAAGTACTTAAACCATGTGCTTACCCGATACGTTTTGGCCTCGCTGAATTGGTTGAATTTAATATATGAAATAAAACATAAATCCACAAAGTATGCAATATAAATTCATTTATACTTTATTGAACAAATTAAGTTGTAAGACCGATGCTTAAATAAAATATCTTTTTAAATAATTTAAAAAATTGTTAAATAGCAATAATATATCAATTAACACCTTAATATTTAACACATTAAATGAAACAATCTTAGACTTGCCTAAAGATATGCAATAAATAATAATTTAAATTAATATTTAAAGACCACTAGTCTACCTGTGCGTTGAAAACCATTTGGTTATAAAATTGTTTGTATTAGGCATCTAATGAAGTCATTACAATCAATTGTCTGCTTAAAGACGTGCTTGTTATACTTGTTAACCCATAAATTAAACTGAAATTGCAATTAAATTTAAACAATTTTACAAAATAAGTAAATGCCTTTATCAGACATATATATCAAACATATTTAAGAATCGTCCAAGCAATAAATATTTAATCGATAAAAATTACGTTTTTCATATATTTGTCGTAAAAGTTTGAGACTGATTGAAATTTGTTGAATTTTAAGGTGGACCAAAAAGTTAATGTTCTTTATTAGGTTGAGGCATTTACATATATTGTAAACGATTATACATATTCTGTGCTATTTACTCATTACAAGTGATTGTCATTCCAGTCCTTAAAGACTTCTTTATGTCTTGGCTGCCAAGAATTTACATGATTTAAAAGCTAGTCAATTATTTTAATTTACCAAAAAGCACAATATATCTTTTAAATACATCGTTATGACTAGCATGTGAAACTGTTGCCTACTATTTGGCGCTGACATTTTATTTGCCTGGACATCAAAATAAATTAAAATTGATTTTTAGTTCACTGCCAAATTTTTTTGGGTTATAAATTAATGACACGAAGAAGTTGTTTCTTCTGTATTCTTTACAAGAGTATCTTCCTTCTACCCACTTCTTTTGGCTGCCATAAGAAAAAATTATTTCGAAAACTTTAAAGAAACTGTACAAAACTCATTTACATAATGGCATCACTTATTAGTGCCAATATTTTGTGCCTTCGTATAAACTTTAAACAATTTTCCAAATGCATAGCCTACTTTTGGGAGCTCTTTCGGTTTTGTGGCAACATAATTTAAAACGTGCTTATTACGCGCTCTCGCCAATTCTTATTAAGCGTCACATCACCACTTCAGGCTTTATGTTGAATGACGAACGGCAAATGCATTGCCTACCTTTTGGCTGTGACTCAAACGTCCGTCGTCATCGTCGTCTTGTGCTTTTGGTTGCTTGAGTGGCCCGATGCCATGCTATCTTAAATCACTTGCAGCAAGCAACAGTAGCAACTAAGCTGCTTAACTATAACGCTGCCACAATGAACCCATAAAGGAAAAGTATCAAGTGTTTCCTTTTCCTCCATGCTGCTCGAAATTTTGTATTGCCATATTGAAGCATACTTATAGGAGACCTCAACTAGGGTGGCGGTGTTGAAAGAGAGAGAGAGAGAGAGAAAACTCATGAAACAAATCAAAAGCGGACATTGTATTGTTTGGTTGTTTTTTTGATTCGTTGTTGCTTCTGCAGAAATCTTGACATCGCCCCCTCATTGAGGATAACCTTGAGTTTAACAACAATTGTAATGTCAGCCAGAAAAGTAAAATATTGTCGAGTGGCAGTAAGTATCTTAAAGTAATGGCAGCTCTGTAATGAGCATCTGTGTTGCGAAAGGGAGCGGTAGGTCATACAATAATGCGTTGTGTTGGCGGAGACGCATGTAGTAGTTTGGGAAACCCCTCCTCCCCCTCGCCACCGCCAGCCTCTATAGAACTTCTTTTCCACTACCTTATGTTGTTATATTTTGTTTAGATTGTTAGATTTTGTTTCCACTTGTGTGGCATATTTTCCGGGTGAAGGTCGTTCTCTAATGTGCTACAAGTGAACTCGCCTTCTCTCTCTTTCTTACTCTGTGTTTATAAGATTTGTGGCTTATTGTGGTTTGTTTGCCATTTCCTTCCTGCTGCATAGTAGGTCTCTATGGCTGGAGTAGTATAAACTTTACAGTTGACAAGAGATTTGTATAAACATTTTTTTCTTTGCACAATGTGTAATTTTTTGTGATGTTTTTTTAACTGACATTTTAAAGGAAACAAGTTGAAAATCGTGTTAGGGTGAGAAATTTTCGGCAGCCTTAATTTATACTATTCGTAAATTAATATATTATGAGGCATATTTTGGGTAAATGTGACATCAAAGCCTTAGTTGCTTAGAAAGTTTATGGTGGGTTTATTAACAAGTTAATTAGGCTTAAGGGCTATTAAATGTTGTTCGATTTTTGGCAGGGATTTTTTTTATTGCTTTGGAGGATTTCTTGATTTTGTGATATACACGTGCCTACTTTTAGGCGTTGGAAAATGATTGGCTACGATCCAAACGTTTGGTGTCCGCATTTTCGCAAGAAATGGACCGGTGATTTAGTCACTTTTGGACTACTTTTTGTATGGGTACGTCAAATATTCGGCATATGCTGATAAATTAGCAACGACAGATTATTCAGAATAAGTCAAAAAAAAGTCCGGGTACGTTCAAAAAGTTGTCGAAAATAGGACCGAGGCAATGGCCAAAAATTATTGTGATTCGATTTTAATTTGTTGTGTTTTATTTTAAGAATAAGTTCTATGTCCCATACTTTTAGGCTCTGCAGTAAAATTTATCTAGACTATTAGGAGCGTATCAAATTGTACGCCCACTATAAAAAAAACATATTTCTGACTTAGAAATCTATAAAGCATCAACCTGCGCTTTTATTACAATTGCATTGCATGACGAGAATTCCATTTGTTATGGGCTAGAAAAGTATACATTTAGGGGCTCAACGAATCACATTGATTTCTTTGATATCTATACAATTTTCATTGCCAAAATTATATTAAAATTTAAGAGATAAGAAAGCAAAATAATAATACATAAAAGAGTAAAATAAAAAAGTTCAAAAGAGTAGAGACTACACTGTCAAGTGTTGCATATATTTGGGCTTACCTAAAAATAAGTTTTTCTACAAAGAAACTTTGCCAGTTTCTTTATTACAACATAATATTTTATATTATTCAAGAATCTCCTCAATATGACACAAATTAAGTCTTTTAATTACTACAGATGGATTTTGATCATCACATTAAGAACTTATTGCCTAATGCTGCCTACATTTAGGTGCTCATTATCTTAATGCTGCCTACATATAGGCGCTCAATTGAAATTTAAGACATATAAATAAGTTTTTCTACCAAGAAACTTAGCCAGTTTCTTTATTACATTTCATTTTATGCAACAGTTTCCTCAATTGCGTTTAAGAAATATGACACAAATTATGTCTTGTAAATACTACAGATGGATTTCAATTACCATCACATTAAGACCTCATTGCCTTATGCAGCCTACATTTAGGCTCTCATTATCTTAATGCTGCCTACATGTAGGCGCTCAATAAATTATGAAGAACCTTATGAACAAATTGTAAAATAATTTAAAATTCCGGTCAAAACCATAAATATGTCACATATAGGTTGGACACACACATATATATTAAACTCATTGACAAATTATGGCTTATTTGTCTCTGTCATAAAATATAATTACAAGTGTCATTACTCTTCAACCCCTGCCCTGCTGCTTGACCATAAAACAATTATTAGGCGGCACTAAATAAATCAAGTCATATAGCTATATAGGCTGTGTGGGTGATATGATTGAAAATATTAAAGCCTAAGGGACACTACCAACAATTGGTCATCAGCATTTGCCTCTCCGCCCCCCAAATAGAAATTTCGTTAGACAATTGTTTATAGCTTTGGGTCAATTATGCGCATAAATCACAGAGTATTATTTGATTCGAATTTAAATACAAATTGAACAAAAATTTTGCGATTATCAAGCTTGGCCCTGCCATTTCAAATCATTTCATTCTGGTGGCCATTGACCATTAACAAATTTGTGCACAACTGTCTGTCAACAATGTAAGAGCAACAAAAGAAAACATTTTTAATTACAAAATTGTAAACAATTGCCTTATTTCCCATGCCAACAAAAACAACAACAACATTTTGCCAATTATTTTGTGTGTGTGTGTGCAGTGACGTTTTCCACTGTGCTACTATTTACTTTCAATTACGTTAAATTTACTAAGCGGCTGACAAAATTGTCAATTTGGTAAATTTAAATATTTACACGTATTTTATTTAATTTTATTGTTTGTGTATTTTGCCAGAATTTTCACGAAAGCATCGGGGGCAAATATGAATGGATTTTGACTTCCGTTTGGCCGAAAGCCTCTAAATATTTGTTATACAATAGAGTCAGTGATTCTCTGTGCAGCCATTGGCCTATTTTTGTCATTTGTCATTAGCTTAATTAATTATTTACTTATTGTTTATCGTTGGGAATTGGACTGGCGGCATTGTATAACAGTTACAATTACACACGCTCATTCGCTCTCTTCATGTTGCTCAAGGTGAAGTAGAATTTTAGCTAGTGTTTGTTCACCGGTTGCAGTATGGTAGAAGAAATTAAAATTACATTTAGTCACAGCTTAAGTTTTATGACAATAACAACTACAAACAAGTTAGATAAATAACAATTAACCATAACCTACATTTTTGCGCTTGTAGGCTAAAATAAACCTAGAAGCCAGCAATGCTATTTACTAATTATGTTAAGAAAATAAATAAATAGCCTACATTAAGGCGCAATAACTTATTATGTTGTGTTCAACGTACACCAGGGGGAGCAACTTCCACTACTACGTAAACGGCCATATTTAATTGCTTAAAAGCCATTGTGTTTGTTGATAGATTTCTGTGAAAATATTGAGGGCGTATACGTATTGTCACAGAGTTAATCGTATCTCATTAGTTCGTCAGAGATATTTACATGACTCAAGCACCGCCTATCGTTCATTAATTACATATTGCTTATGGGTGGCCATTATTGAGACCAATACAGAATAATAGACATACAATAATATTCATTGAAGGATAAATTATTTATTTAGTGTGACGTAAAATCATCAACTACTGAATGTTAGTTCTAAGGCAGTGGTAGGCATAACCAAACACACGCACACAACAATATGATGTGTTTGCGTGCGGTCGCACTGCAAATGTTGTGCTTTCCCAACAATCCTTGAAGATTTTAACTCTGCCTGTACTTGTATTGAATGCAGAGTAAGCGTGTGTGGTGTTACTTTCATCATACACTCAAGCTGAGACTGATTGTTTCGAACCAAACAAAACTATCGAGTGCGTGTGAATTGCCGATTGTGTTTGTGTGAAAAACGATTGTTGCCGGCATCGCGAGGTTATTCAGTTTTTCTAACTCAACTCTCATACAATTAAGGACAAAATGGAAAAAACGGGAGTTCTTTGCTATGTTCCCCTTAATATATAACAAAAAATAATAACTTACAAATAAGGTGTGTTTTTTTCTGAGGCATGAAACTTTTTATCAAAATGGAACAACAAATTCAACGGAATTACCAAAATGTTCCTTTCATTAGCCCACAAATTTTATGTCATTTAATGTTGGTATGCTCTTGTACTAACTACACAATAGAAATGTAATACTTATAATGTGAAGTATACTTTAAAGATCCTATTTGAAGGCAAATTTACTGCCTAGCATCTAAGTCTCTGTCCAAAGCGATAGAAATATGTATTTTAACATGAATAGAAAGTATAGTATACTTTAGGGATTGTATTGTCTTCAACAAAAGTGAAATATTTTTTTTTGTTATTCCATCAACTACGCAATAGAAGTCTAATAATTATAATGTAAAGTATACTTTACGGATCCTATTTGGAGGTAAATGTACTTCCTTACATCTTAATATCTGTACAGTAATTTAAAATATAATCTGAAACTTAAGTCAGACAGCGAAAAGCAAAAAAGTGATGGATACATTTATTGTTATATGTATAAAAAGTATAGTATACTTTCGGGAGTGTATTGAGCTCACTGAAAGTAAAACATTTGGTTTGCTATTCTACTATTTACGCAATAGATTTGTAATATTTATAATGTGAAGTATACTTCAAGAAACCTCCCTATTTGGAGGCAAATGTACTGCCTAACATCTTAATTTCTGTACGTAATAAAAGGTTTTCCAATAAGAGGTGTTATTTTGGTATTCAAATTTTTTGGTATTCTCCATTCTCCATTTGGCATTCTCCATTTTTTGAGATAAATGATCAGATGTTTATTTCATAATAAAGAGGAAGGTATGCCGTTAATAATGAAAAACAACATCAGCCAAATGGCCACCACGAGCACGCTAACAGGACCATATCTTTTTTATGAAATTTTCCATAACCAAATCGCTAAGTGGATGCCCTATGACCTCGATAGCCTCACGAATTTTATCTTTGAGGTCTTGAATCGACGCTGGGCTGTTTATCCTTATCTTTCACGTGGCCCCAAAGGAAGAAGTCGCAAAGTGTTAAATCACAAGATCTCGGTGGCCAATTGTGATCACCTCTTCGAGAGATAACACGGTCCGGAAACTTTTTCCGTAAAATATCAATGTTGTGGCACGTAGCGCCGTCTTATTGAAAGTAAACGGTGTCCAGATCAATACCATCCAACTACGACGGTAAAAAACCATTAATCATCTCTCGATAGCGCAATCCTTTCACCGTAACTGTTGATCCAATCTCATTTGCGATCCAATGACCCCGTCGGACCATAAACAGCACCAAACAGTCACATGTTGAGGATGGAGAGGTTTCTCAACAATAACTCTTGGGTTTTCCGAGTCCCAGATACGACAATTTTTCGATGGAATTCCGGATAATTTTCATGCATTTCCAATCAGCAAAGACACGACGTTGTTGATGATCGGTCAGCTTGACCTCTTGTGTTACTTGAACTTTATAAGCCTTATGACTAACGCTCGTATATATTTTTTGGACAAAAACAGTACATTTCACTGAAATTTTGTAAAAAAGCAGTACATCGATTTGGAAAAACAGTACTTTTCGCAGTACATATTTACATAGCATATATATTTTATTCAATATGTCGTTTGAAGCAATTTGAATAAGCAATGGCAGCTTCGTTTTGAGGTAATTGTAGAAATCAACGTATTGTACTTCATATTACATTTGACGGTCAGAATCGCCTTCAATGTTTGCACATCTAATCGGGTTTTGTCTGACGTCTAAGTTTTGTTCCCTGCAGAGAAGATTCGCTCCACTGATGCTGAAGTTCCTGGAAAACATAAAAAATATTCAACGATCGTTGCCATTTCTTTAAATTCGCAATCAGCGCTATTGAGATGAATAATTATCTCCACCCACCGATCCACATTTGAAACATTGCCTTCTATCCATTGCATAATTTTGTCGCTCGTTTTTGATATATGTAAATTGGGTGTGCAAATATACCGTATTTTCATTGGCATAGTACAAATTCTTTTCCCTTAACTTGTTCATAACGGCTTCGACTTCATTCCATTAGAATAAAAGCATTCAAGTCAAAGCAGGCAAAATTATCGAAAAAATCAGTGCGTAAAGCAGCCATCTCAATCGAATTGTATCCATTGTCAATAAGTTTTTGCTTTTCTGCATCTACAGCTGGGGATAAAAAAATCATCCCCTTGATGCATTTTTAGTGTTTCCTCGAGCTTATTTTTGAAGTAAACAATATTATTGCATGAATTCGCTATTCGCCGTTTATATTTCTATTATGTATCGAAAAACAGTACTTTGAGGGAGAAAAGCAGTACGCAGTTTTTGGTGTCGAAAAACAGTACTGTACTGCGAAAAACAGTACAGATACGAGCCTTACTTATGACCCAAGTCTTTATGCAAAATACGGTGTAATGACGTTTGTGGAATGCCCAATTCCAAAGAACGACGACGAATGGACAAATCTGAGTTTTCTTCAACACTTTGGACTACAGTAGCAATATTCTCAGTTGTTCTTGAGCGACGTACACGGGTTGTATTGTTCACATCACTAACTTGTCTGAATAGCTCGAATTTGTCCACTAATTTCTGTATTGCGGTCCGACGAGGTGCTTCACGACGACCAAAAAATGCTTTAGTTTTGCGAACTGTGACTGCAAGATATTCACCATTTTTGTCGTGAATTTTAAGCTTGTATCGTTCCATTTTTATTGATGGCGTAGTCTCTACTTGTCAAATGTCAAAGAATAGAAGCTTCAAAAGTGACAGCCACCAAAATAGCGGGGCATTCACAATAAAACCTCACTCACTGGAACCCCTTTATAATGTTAAATCTGAAGCTTAAATCAAACAGCTAAAAAGTGATGAAAATATTGCATTTTGCAAAATATTTTTACAAATCGGAATTCAGCGAAAAAGTTTTTAAAAAAATATTTCAAAACATGTTGATTTCAGTGGTGAATTAGTAAACGACGCGAAATAACTCATTATATTCCTCTCAAATGTAAGTGGTATTATCACTTTTTTATTGCTGTGAACACAGAATGCAGCATACCTTAGGGATGTTTCTATGCCAAATTGATATTTAATCCTGTCTTATCTCATTTTCTGTTGCACTTCAATAAATTTATACTCGCAAATATAAATTCCCAGAAGATATAATACATTTTTTTCATTCATACACAATAAACACTTCTGTTCACTAACAACAATTTGAAGCATACTTTTTGGATAATACACATATAAAATACAATATAACTGTTAATGTTTGATTGTTACTTAATACTATTTTATCACAATATTTGATGCACTTCCATACATCCAAAACAACAAAATAAAATATATATAAGTATTTTTTCCTTTTTACAACAAATTCAAGTTCCTTTTTCCACCCTTTAAACTTCAATCTAATTACACGAGTACACAAATTGAAAAAATATATTAACATGTCGATTATATTTCATACTAATCTCTCGCTCTAGAAGACTCTGACATTGTTTGTTTTCATTTAATTTTATTTAAAAGGGATTATTTCATTATTTAATTATTCATAATTATAAATTTCAACACATCGAACAAAAACAAATATTAAATTTACATAACAAAAATAAACAAAAAATAAAAGGACAAACAAAAAAAATTGATCAGAAAATTCGATTTGAATACTGATTAAAATCACTTTCACCCACACATAAATACACACACACACATACGTACGGTTCCATAAATATTGAACATGTTACGATATACGATAATTTTTCGGCTGAGGAAGGAAAATATCCTCTAGTTTATTATCATTTTAAATGTGAATGTGTTGAAAACTGAATAATTTATATTATGTAAATTCGATTTAGTTGACAAGGAGAGGCAGTAGTAGAGGGCGATTGGGATTTTATACAGGACCTGTGACAAAAATCATTATCAGCAACACACGCACACACAGTGAAGATTTCCATTTGATATCTAATATAAATGTATATATTTTGTTTTGTGGCAGCCATAGAGATGGGTGAAGAAGAACAACGTTGTCTATTGTAGGGCGTCAAGAGTGTCACACAATTATTTGCAATGCTTGCCACAGCAAAACATTAGTCTGCCACATCATGTGTAGATGGGTGGTTTATGCAGAGAGAAGTATTGCCTGTTAGTACAGCGTCATTATTGACATTAGATAAAATCCTATTTCTCCGGCTCTCTTTGGAAAACAAACATACTGCTAGACCATCACACGTATTCACTCTAAAAGCAAAGATTAATATTTACTCATACATTTGCCGCTTGGTTAAATTTGAGCTTTCTGCTATGATATCAGGGAGGTTGTGTGCTTGGTTGCTACAAGCCTTGTCTTATGTTTACAGTGACAGACTGTCATATCGATTTTGTGTTGTCCTACGTGTACGCGTGTGGCTTTGTTGCTACGCAAATATTATGATATTTACGTAAGATCTCATTGTTATTATTACTTATTTCGACAAAAAGGAATATCCATCAATATTTCTTTGGTCACATATTCAAAATCCATTCTTTTTTTGTGTGTGACACCATGACAGCAGAGCATATAAATGTAATTAATTCATGATGAAATGCATATGAAACTACAATATGTATGTAACATGAGGACATACAAAAATATTCAATATCGAAATGTGTTAGAACAATGTGTTGGAGAAAAATAGTCATGTAATGGAATATTTTCTGGACACGTTACATAAATGCTAAAAAAATGTAGTATACACAAAAGATTGAACGAATTTTCAAGGCATATTTTTAGGGAATAATTAAGATAGATATTGTAAACGGTAATACCTTTTGGGAATAATTAAGATAAATTTGCAGAAAGATAAAAACTATGTAAGTATAAAACAAGCTGGATGTGTGGTATATTTTAAGGCATAAGTTAATGTATTGATAAAACAAAATAAATAAAAAAAAAATTATAACAAAGTGCAGAGACGCTTTAGGTAGCAAGGAGCTCAATGTACCATTCTACTAAATGGTTTTTGACTAGAAGTCTCAAGCTATTTGTTTAACATACTTAGTGGATTCTCTTGAAATCGAAATATGAAGCATACTTTGAGGTTTGTTAAACCATTTCGCCATGCTCTTAAAACTAATTTTTATACCATATAAAATAAAAACGCAGGTTCTTAAAAATATTAGTTTTGTAATCTAAAATTGTTTAGCACAGGAATAATTATAATAGAGTATTTAAGTCCCTATAAATTACCCCCACAAGCGTACTATATCGTTGTGTGCGTGCGTTCGTTCATGCCTAACACTGTTCCAAACCATTGAGTGCAAGTGGTTTGAATACAAAAAAATTATTATTTTGCAACATTACCAGTAGTAGTACAACTAAAAAATGCTAAACACTAAAAAAACTACTGTATATGGAAGCAAAATTGCATACTATTAGGCTTATTTAAATTGTATAACGTGCTTCAATTGGTGCGGGCCGATTTTGACAGTCTGTGGCGGCCATGTTGTTATAGTGATATTCGTTCTGAACTATTGCTAATTTTTCGGTCACTGATGCCAAATCACTATGATCTGCTATACGATTAAACAGCGGGTCCAAATGATAAAATTTTATTATAAAAAATGTTATTAAGTGCAAAAATTCTGTCCATTTTAGGCCGACTCTTATGTTTATGTTCGACTCTTTAAGGCTTCGTAAATTCAAGATGATCGGTTCAATAAACTATATTCTAGCACCTGTACGCCACATGGGCCTAGAACATTGCCGCTATAATTGAAATGGTGCAGGAGAACGTGAGACAGTCAATGCCTCGCCGTGCACTAAAACTTAGCTTTTCGCAGACTTCAATATACCGAATTTTTCATTGAAATTTGGGCTGGGAAACGCACAAAATGCAACAGATTCGGAAGATCTAAGAGAGCGCCGTTTGCTCTTTGAAAGGGCTTTAGACCGTTGAAAAGAGGTCTCTAATTTAAATCGAAAAATCATTTATAAATTTTTGGATAAAACAAGCATAATGGCACAACATCAACCCACACAAAGTTCAACGGGTAGCAATGCATCCACAGAACGATTCTATGTGGCTGAGGTATTAAAAATTGGACCACTCGGAAGAAGCCACGAGTGACTTTTGGACGATGTTATACTCCACGGATAATAGCATACATAAGCATTTCAAATAAAACAATAATTTCATTAATATCTCACACACAGTCAGTTTTATTACATTTCAACATCGAACCGTTGGTGTTGAAAACCCCATAAAAATATTAATTTTATTTGAATAAAATGAAATGTTTTGCTCAAACTACTTAATCCACAATTTATAATTGGATACATGTCAAATATGCCTTCGTTCGGCTTAGATTAAAACGTGTTCAAAGCATTAATAACAACTATTTTCAAAGTGAAATGTTTAGCATATTTTCAGGCTTGTTAAAAAAGGTAAGTAATCAGAATACTTTTAGGAATGATAATTAAATAAAAGTATCATTAAAAGAAGAATTGCTATGTAATGTTATATTGAAAATTCTATTAAAAGATCAAATGTCAATTATTGAAAAAATATATTTAACATGTTACTGCAGAAAATTAAAATTCTAAGGTATATTTTGTGTATTCACCGAGAACTTTTGGTAGCAACCATATTTACAAGAAACTCGTTACAATAATTACCTAACATTCATTAATTTCAAATTATGATTACATGTCGTACATTACTTTATTTGCTTAAGACCTCCAAATTTACACAGCATTAAATTACAAGGCATATTTTTAGGCACCACCATGAACTTTCGTTTACAAAAAAATCCATTACAATAATTACTAAACCATTTTCATAAGTTTGAAATTCTCATTAAATCCTATACACATACTGTTTGGAAAACCTTTTCATTGCTTACAAATTAAACAAGGCTTTAAATTAAAGTCTTAAATATTGACGCTGTAAACGCTTTTCCTCTCTCTCTCTCTCCGTTATTTAGTTCATGGTGTAGAAACCTCCATTTACAAACTAATGGCAATGTCAACAAAAGATTTGCACCGTCTATTCTATGTCTAAATATATATCCTTACAGTTCTAGGAAGGAAAATGAGGCAAGCCGAAAGTCGAAAGACAACCGGAGCGGCAGCAGTAGCAGCAACAACTCAAACTAAGAAGTATGAGTTGTAGAGCAACAACAACTACTTGCAATACATTTTATTGTTATATACATACGTAGAAGGTGGTGGTGTTGCACATGTGTGCAAGTGTAAGTGCGTGCGTGTGTGTATGTGTTAACTTATATACCACTCGTAAATACCTTGTTGACCTACTTTGCTGTAGTAATATGACATTTTGTTGTAGTATACATAACATACAACACAATATAAATAGTTGTTACCACATACAAACAGACATTGGTATATGTAGAGAGAGAGAGAGCATATGTTATTCATGTATGCAAGTGGTTGTGTGTGTGCATTTGTAAATGTATTTAAACCATAATATCCACTTAACAATTTTTTTTTTATTATTTTGGTGTTGTTTTTTTATTTTCATGTTCAGATTTCCTTCCTTCCGTTTGGTTGCAAGTTTGTTTTTTTTCTGCTTCTACTACTTCTATACTATAAGCAATGAAAGTTGTTGCCTGCTTTAAGGCGTACAGCAAAAATAAATCTCCGCCAAGTGAATGTTTTGTCATGGCATATGGTAGCTTCGATTTGTTTAAAATACTCGTCTTGGCAGTTCTTGTTGTTCGTTTATTTGGAGTGGAGTGTCATCGAGAGGAGCCCCATATGGAGATGTAAAGAAAATTCGCATACTCTATATTGTGTAATTGGAAGCAAAGCCGGCGTATGGCATCAGAGACCGAGACAAGACTAAGATATTACGTTAATTAATTTAAACAACGATCTCAGCAGTGCCTGAAGATTGTATTACACACCATTGTCATTGTTAATTAAACTAAGAACGCAATAAAAATCTTTGCAATGTGTATGTTGTAGCCTTGGAATATATTTAGGCATATGTATATGCAATATGAAGACAATTAGTAAAGTTTTTATAAACTATGTATACAAATTCTATACTGTGTGATACATTTCAAAGGCAGCCTTAACATATAGTTATATAGTTTGTATTTTATAATTAACCATAACTTAGGAAAAGTATATTTTAAAATAGTAACTTTATTTACTTATGATGTACAATTATATAAATTCTTTATTGATATTATATATTGATATACTTGTTAGTGGTTTCTACTTGAAATGTATATGTATAAAAGTATACTGCATATTGGATGTTTTGACTTAATTAAGAACGGTTTTATATATTTAAAATGTTTTCCATGAAATCGTCTTCTTATACAATATTGTATATAGCCCCTTAGGGTATGCAAGAAAGCTTTAAACACTTCTTTGCCTTACTGTTATGCTGTAGTAAAGAATTTAATTTAAGTGATTATTGATTTGCGGGTAAGTTTACGAATTCGTAAGGTGAATGAGCCGAAAATCAACTGGAAGTTAAACTAGATTTGTTATCGTGAACTAGATCTTCAGCAATAGGGCTCATTTCTGGCTTAATGGGTATGAAAGCAAAATTTCCGAATTATTTCAAGAAATTGGCTTGGTAATTGGCCGCTTTGTTCGTGTGATTTGACACCTTTACACTACTTTTTGTGGGGGCACGTCTAATTTCTGATCTTTGTTAACATAACAGTTACGATTGACCATTTAGAACCTAACATTCGCTGCAATATTAATGAAATAATACCTGGTATGCTCGAGAAAGTGATGCAAAATTGGATCGACAGGATGGCGTCAGGTCATATGCCAGAAATTATTTTAAAACATTAAATGCCAAGAAATTTGCGACATAATAAAGCTATATTTTTGCCATTCCATTAAATTTGTTGTGTTTTATTTTAAGAAAAAGTTCTATGTCTCTAAAATAACACTTCTCATATTTTTTGAATATATTTATAAATAGTGTAATTATTGGGCGATAG
Source organism: Muscina levida (assembly GCA_964034835.1). Classification (NCBI taxonomy): domain Eukaryota; kingdom Metazoa; phylum Arthropoda; class Insecta; order Diptera; family Muscidae; genus Muscina; species Muscina levida. Next base: position 48,161,684 of record OZ035880.1, on the reverse strand, counting down.
GTGGCGCACAAACAATTTAACTAAATGCAACTTGTGAGTAATGTATCTTAGCCTATGTATCCTACTCAATCATATCAAGGTTTCAAAAAATGCTTGCATATTTTTTAGCTTATAAACAAATGAATTCCTCTTCCCAGCTAAATACCCATTGTAATTTTCCCATGTTTTTTATGTTGATTTAATATCTTATTTTAATTTACGTAACATATAATTGAACTGGCAAAATGTTAAACTCACGTTTGCCAATTATTTGACTAGGCTTATCGTATTCTATTGATATTATAGTGTTTACACACACATTTATATATTCTAAACTTTAATACCTCTAATATTTGGCATTAAGTCTGGAATAATTAAAAACGGATATCGTACACAATCAGGTTCCAAATGTTTTAATAGTATTTATAGATGATAAATTAAAACCAAACAACAACAACAAACTGAAAAACATGTACACAAAATACGATGGTCGGTGGATAACTACAAAGTCACAGGCATTTTTGATAATAAACAAAATAAGATATGCTATTCTCTTCTATAACCAAACTGAGATGTTTTATAAAAAAAGTATGAGAATCAATTCAGAAGTATTAGAGTTAAGCCGTTACAAAAATTTTGCGAATATAAGTAATTTTATAAATAATCATTGGTATTTAAAATTGAAGTATCCTATTCTACTCTATGACCTAACTGTGATATTTTAAAAAATAATGGGTCAAATCGCTGTAAGAGTTTTCAAGTTTACCCGTTACATACATTTATCATTATTAACTAATATTAACAAATTATCCAAAAATGTCACATAAATTTAGATTTTTAAATTTAAAAATAGCAAAAACTGCTTCTTATCTGTATTAATAGCAAATTCTGATGTTTAATAAAAATCTATAGAATCGCTTCAGTAGATTTTGACTGTAATAAACCTGACATGATACCATTCATTGTAGTCCGCACACTACCCTCTCACAATCCCTATAATGTTTTGCAAATCACGTTCTGTCGCCTCAGCTTAAAACAAAAAACCCCTACATAAACCGGAAAATACTGAAAATCACATATATAAAACATATCACTGCTCTATAATGATATGTATCATTTGTATGGGGATTTATATCGCATGGTTAGATATATCACGCATTACCAGTAAGAGAGAACATGTGTGCGTTGCTGTGTCTATGAGCACAACAAGCAACATCCTGACAACAGGATAATATGTTTATGGGGCGGGGGCATAAAAACTAATGAAGGATATTGTTTGTTTATGGCTCCATGATTAGATGTGATAATGCTGCAAAATGAGTTCAAACTTAAAATCAACACGGGGCTCTCACACATCGACGCAGGCATGTTGAGTAGCAGCACTAGCCTGCTGCATATTAAGCCATTGCAAATATGCAGGATTAAAAGGATGTTCGACTATATGTGCTATAGAAAGAACACATGCGATGGCTATTTGGATATTTTTGTGTCCCCCGGTCTATGCGACCATTCCGATCCATTCATCATAACGAGACGACGACAACAATATTTTGCTGTACATTAGTAACTAGGCAAACCTCTCCCTATGGGGTGCAGTGAATTATCCTAAAGCATTTTAGAAAATGGACGACAGTAAAGGACAAGGAAGGGGGAGCAAAATTTGCATTTACATTGATACTGCACACATGCACACACATAATGCATGAATGCCAAATAATTGCCAGGCAGTAAAAATATCTTTGACAGAAAAAAAGCCTCTCTCGGACCATTGCGTTGCAATTGCCGTTACAGAGGGCGGGGAATGATTCAAAATTATTTCTTTGCTGACTTTGTTGTTTTTCAGCTGCCAGGCTACCATGCGGTGAGAGTTGGGGAGAGGGGGAGAATTCAATCATATGCAAATGACCTGGCTAGTTGACTGACAGCAATGGTAGTGATATGTAATCATGGTCATAATGATAATTTGCTTAATTTTTTGTTTTTGTTGTAAACCAACATAGTAATGATGTTAGTGCGATGGTGCTTCTGCTGCTGATGCTGATGACCCTTAAAACTTTGAGAGTCAAGAGTGCGTAATTTATGTAATTTGCGATAGGCTTAATTAGGAATTGATTTGATGTTTTACACAATTGCAATAGCCATTGCATTAAGTTTTTAATGCCATGATATGTGTCATTAACAGCACAGCAGCATAAACGTTTTGCCAACTGAAGTGTACAAAAACAAAAAAACTTCCATAGCATATGTCAAGGGGCTTTAACACATTTGTGATCAGAGATATGTGAGAGAGGAGAGGTTAAACCTCAGTTGTTGTCATGGCAGAGGCACTCAGTTGTTGTAATGGCAGAGGCACTTATGTTTGATGGCAATGCAAGAGTTTTATTGTTTAAATGCGTAAAGTGATAAAGCAGCAATGAAATAAATGCATGTTATTAAATTGAACAAATTGCGAAAATTGAAGCATACATTTAGGTGCATGTGCCAGGTACAAAAAATTCTGATTGCAAAAATTTGGGATCCTTAAAAAATGTCAAGGGGTTTTAACACATTTGTGATCAGAGACATGTGAGAGAGGAGAGGTTAAACCTCAGTTGTTGTAATGGCAGAGGCACTTATGTTTGATGGCAATGCAAGAGTTTTATTGTTTAAATGCGTAAAGTGATAAAGCAGCAATGAAATAAATGCATGTTATTAAATTGAACAAATTGAAGCATACATTTAGGTGCATGTTCCAGGTACAAAAAATTCTGATTGCAAAAATTTGGGATCCTTAAAAAATGTCCGATAAATTAATACCATCCATAACAGTGCACAACATAATGTGTTTAAGGCTAAGTCTTATAAAGATAATCTCTTTCTTTTAGAAAGAGTATCTCTTTCTAATCCCAGCTTACAGCTTGTCATAAGACCATGTTCTTGTAAATATACATCCCACATTTCTCCTCCTTACACATTTAGCCAGCTACTTGTGTATGCACTTTCATGATTACATCATCACTTTGGCGCATTAGCAAAAAATAGCATAGCATACATTTCGGTGTCACAGTTGAACAATAATGCTAGTATAATTATAGGGTTACAAGCATTAGTTAACATTACAAGGCGCACACACAAACACACAAAAAAACCGGTCATCATCTACTGCATACTAATTAGATGACTCCCTCCGATACGTACGTGGAAGGCCCATCATCGAGCATACCTTTAGGGGTTGCAGCTAAAAATAATAATATCAGCAATTTTTATAATATGCAAAAAAAAAAAACAAAAAAAATGCATAATTTTTTTTTTTGCATATCTAATTAAAAATCAACTCATAAGGTTATGTATTTTCTGCTGTGTCGTGGAAACCCCAAAATAGGGGGAAGCCTACTTACAGGCTAAGGTCTAGTTTGTGTGGCAAAAAAAATATTTTTTGTTAAACAGTTTAAAAGTAAAAAGCTATTAAATGAGTACACATAATTTGTTGGTTGTTGCTAGGAAAGCACAAGTCAAACTTAATAGACTATAAGTTTAAGGTAATATTTACTAAAGCATATATTTAGGGGAAATTTACAAAAACAAAACCAATTAATCGTCATTTTGAAAGGGATAAATGATTTCAAATGGCTTGTGATACAAATTGTATAATAGAAATATAGAAATTAATGGGGTTTGACTAAAATATTTTTTGAAAACTGTTATACACTGTTACAATTTCTGCTGACTGCGGTGTTTCTCAGGAAAAAACGAGCCTGTAGTGAATAATTTCGGTTAATGGCTTCATTAGGCTATAACGTACATTTTTTCGTACTTAAATGCAACTGTTATACTTTGTATATCAGAAATTAGTAGAACATTTTAGCATTGAAAATAGCACAAACTGTATCTTTTGTAATTATTAGATACCATAATACGAGTACGTTTTTTTTGGAAATTAAGACAATAGTGGATCATTCTGAAAGTGTTATACAAAAATGTTCCCATAATATATTTAAAATAAATGTTTTTTTCACGAAAATACAAGTAAAAACTGGTTTACAGTTGTATTAGTACGGTATGTAACTGTTATACTTATCATAGCGAAAATTAGTAGCAAATTATAACATTTAAAACAGTGGACAGTTGTATGTCATGTGATTATAAGATACAATAAAACGTTTTATGAAAATTAAGGAATTAAGGAACATTACGAAACTGCTATACAACAATTTTCCCAAACAATAAAATAAATTTAAAATAAATTTTATTTACAGCTAAAAATTGACGTAAAAACTCTTATACAGCTAATTAAAGTAAATTTTCTATTAAAAAATTTAACAAACTGTTATACTGCTAACATATACCACATATACCATAAGCACATCGTTTTGGCAGTAATTATGTGTAACGTTTTGAAGATTTTATTTGTACTTGCAGTAAAATTTAAATAAATGTACATTTAAAAAATTTAGCAAACTGTTATACAGCTAAAATATAGCACATATATCATAAGTAAATCGTTATTGTAGTAAATTATGTGTTACTATTTAAAGATTTGTTTGTGCTTGCTTCTAAATTAAAATAAATTTACTCACAAAAATGTAACAAACTGTTATACAGCTAACATATAGCACATATATCATAAGCAAATCGTTTTTGTAGTAAATTAGGTGTTACTTTTCAAAGATATGTTTGTGCTTGCAGCTAAATTTAAATAAATTTACTTTACAAAAATATAACAGACTGTTATACTGCTAACATATAGCTCATATATCATATTCAAATCTTTTCTGTAGTAAGTTATGTGCAAACTTTAAAAGTTTTGTTGGTTTTAAAAATTACTTTCTATTAATTACTGGTATAATATAACTGTTATAATTTAATTGTATTTGTTTTTGTTTGTATTACATATACATTAACGAATATTCACCAAGTATGCGTTATATAGACGGAGAAATGCGTACCTACAATATATTAAAAGCGTTACTAGTATTCGTCCTAACTGTTATACTAACACGTATGATATAATATGGCTTTATAAAAGTAGAAAAATCAAACTATCAGTGATAAGAACTTTCCTGTGTTACCATTAATTTATATTACATAACTAGACGGCACTCGCCACCATTATAAAACTGTTATACCGAGACTTAGCTAGTCAAATATATGTAGCTATTAAAAACACTTTACCATTTGCCAAAGTATAATTAGTTAAATAAGATTTTGTGCTGAAATTTTAACAAAGGAACAGTTGACAATGCATTACATCTGTTGCATATTTTTGGGCGTAACTAAATTTTAAACTTTAACTGTATATAGAATATAGTTACAGTTATTGTCGTTAAAACATTAGAATCTAGCAAAACAGTTTATGTATTGTATGTTTATAGATAAGACGTTTGCTATCTAAAATACATTATCTCGAATATCAACAATATCAAATGCATACTTCTGGGCTTGACAAAAACGATAAACATTGTAAATGCCACAGAGTTTGTTCCACATAGTGCCTTCACAAAAGTTTAACTGCATATTTTTTTTGCTTTGCAAAAATACATTGCATACATTTAAGCCATGGCAATTAGCACAATCTATTGCCTGCTGTTAGGATTGCCAGAAATAAGGCCACATATTTTGCACAAAAACTCACATTTCTATGCATCTTACGAGTTCGGCTCAAGCATCTTGATGTGATGGATAATAAATTGCCGAGCCGGAGAATTTTTGTATTTTTTTTATGTCACCTCGTGGCAATGCCTATATTTGTACTAAGGCAAATCAACACAAAATTTAAAGGCTGCTTTTAAGTTTAGGTGCACTACTTGCACAAATGTTAACATCTTTTTCTTAAAACGTAAAAAAGCAAACAGAATTGCTAGTCTTTCTATGTAAATTTCAGACGATTCACTCTATCTCTTTCTGTCTCTCTCTCCCTGTCTTTCTTTCCTCGTTTCTTTTTCATGGCTAATAAAACAAGTGTCAACAAGCAATTTCAGGCTAATTTTGCGCCGTAATAAGAGCATCCTTTGGACCACTTGATGAGTGGTGTGACGGCGTTTATACGAAATTATTGCCTCTGTGTCTATGTGTGTGTAAAACGGCCGTCTGTATTAGTGCTGGGGCACTCGACGTCGTTGCAAATGCCAACTTGCTTGTTCTGCTATCAACGGTCCGTGTGCAAAAACTATATCATCTGTGTGTGTATACTCTTCTAACAAATGTCTTAAAACTTGTTTGCATATCCTTGCAACTACCCGTGCCGTACATAGCAATATTAGTGTTGATACAACTGCAATTGCAACTGCAACATGATAATCACAACATTATCATCGCCATCTCTTCGTTGTCGTCCTCATCATCAGCTGCATGCGAAAAATCGGTGACAAATGATAATTACATGGCGTTTGCTTTAAGATGATAATCATCGTATTGCGCTGCACTTGTGCGAGGTGCACAAGGAATATTGTAGACCTCTTCACATTGTTGCATAAACATTTCCCAGCTAGAGCCACATTAAGGATGCGAAATCCTTTATGCGACGGCTTTCATATAGCTTTCTTGTGTCGGTGTCGGGAGGAGCACAAAAAAAAACAAGATGAAAAATTTCCATATGGCTTTGCTTGCTGACGCTGCATGCGGTTGTATAACTGTGCGCCTGAGTGTATGCAACGTTTACATATTTGTCATTACAACGTATTTCCTTTGTAGTCTTCCTCTTGGCGTATGCGTTTGTTTCGTGTGTTTCATCCTGCTGCTGCCGGCTGGGGCCACGAGTTGAGGAAGGCAAACCGCCCGCCCGTCCGTCCGTCCGTCCTATGTAGACCTGATACACAAGGCTTTGGCACATTTCAAAACAGGTACAAGTCTTCACTTGTTTGTGTACACAGAGTCTGTGTCCCCGGCTATGTTCTACATTGCATAAGGTATGATGCGTGTGTGTGTGTGTGGAAGGATACATACAAGAGGGTTTGGTGGTTTGGTTGTTCTTGGTTTGTCGGTTTGCATCAAAGCTTTTTGAACATTTAAGGTAACTATCAAAAAGGCATTTACAAGTAGTCGCAGTTGTAGCACTACTAGTACCTAAAAGAACACTACAATTTGTTATACCTTAGTTGTGTTAGATATGTGCTAGCTGCTAGTGTCCTGTGTGCCATAGGGCAAGGCGTTGACAGGTTTAGTACTGAATAAGCACCAAAAAAAAAAACTACAACAAAGGTTGTTACTTTGTGTAGATTTTGCAAAACATATTAAAATGTAAATTCGTCTAAGATAAAGGAAACCCCGTCGCATGGTTCAGAGAGCGGGAAAAGAGAGAGAGAGAGAAAAGTCAGGTAAAGAGGTTGAGAGAGCGAGACATTGTAAACACATTTTAAATTACTTAATCTCGGGTACGTGACATTTAGCTTTTTTGTAGTTAAAGATTAATAATGTGATTTCCTTGAGCAAAACATCAGGTGTATAACAGTTAAAAGGAAATTACTAAAATATATCAAAGTTGTAGATATTTTCAATAAAGATCTAAGACAAAGATTAATAATGTGACTTCCTTGAACTAAACATCATGTGTTAATAGGAAATTACTAAACATATCATAGTTATAGATATCTTCAACAAAGATATAAGATATAAAGTAAATATTTCAGATTATACTTATGTAATTGTAATATTGCGTAATTTATCATAAAAACAAGAAATTATGATGCGCCACCTATCTGTCAATTATGGTACTATTCTAGAAACACTGACGGACAAAATGATACAAGTTTGTCAGATTCCTGGTAACTTTATTTCTGGCAGGGATACATTTCCTCTAATTACTTTATAACTTTTTTTACTATTTTTTACTTCACATTTAAATGTAACTGTTATACAAATTAAACTGTTAAAATTATTATTTTTCGGTAACTACATTTCTAAAAATGAAGACAAAAAAATTTGTAAAACTGTTATACGAAGCATTCTCTTACTATAGATAAATTCTTATAGTTAATATTTTATAAAAACGGCTAACATAAAATTTTATTGAAACGACCAAAAGTAGGAAATATAAAAAAAACGTAAAAAAACAGTTACACTGTATGATTTTACTTAATCATTGGGAATCTGTTATACTTAACGGATCTTCGTAACAATCACAATATTAGTAAAAATAGGGATACATATTTTTGAGTATTAACAAATTTTCATATTTTTTGAAATTACATCTTGTTGTGAAAAACTTTCGTAAGTGTTATGCGAAACATTTTCGCGATATAAAAAACTGTTATACCAAATGATATTACTTACAAACTATCATTGTAAATATCTGTTTGTATAATGGGACAGGCTAAGCGGTATAATAAACACTATATTTAAATATCTAAGAAACAGACGTTGTGCAATAAGATTTACAACACTGTTATACTCAAAGGATCTTCGGTCGAATCTCAAGTTTAACAAAATTTTGATAAATATTTTTGAATATTAGAAATATTACTGATTTTCAATTATAACCTGTAGTTTTTAATGATTTTTATAACTGTTATACTAAAAATTGTAGTTAGTTGTGAAGAAATTTATTTACTGTGATATCTTTAACAACAATTTTTGTCCTCAGGGTCGAAATATAGCAAAATTTAGAAATCTGTTATACTGTACGACTTAATTAAACTGTTATACAAAAAAGATATTCGTTTAAATCGCAAGTACAGTAAAATTTTTAGAAATATTTTTGAATATTTCATAAGTAAACGATGTTTGCTTTACATTTCTAGCAATTTTTGTAACTGTTATATGAAATATTTTTCAGTTTAAAAATAAAACAAACTACAATTTTCTTAATGTAATAATTGAATTCTGTTCAACAAGATTTTAAAACCTTAGAGATTTATATTCTTGAACGTATTAAAATTTTCAATAGATTCCGTATTGAATTCCTGTGACGTTGTACAGAGTTGAAACTGTTATACTACTGCAAAGCGTTAAAATTCTCATGTGATTAAAATATACACTTTTTATTACAATTATCTGTGTATTGCTTACATTTTAACAGTAAAATGGGGCCGGTAAATGTCACGTCAATCTCAACTGTTATACCAATTTAAACTAACTTCTAGGCAGCACAATTTGTGGAAAATTTAGTTTATTTGCAGGTTTATATTTAAAAGATAGGTACGGAATATGTGATGTCTATCTGTAACTGTTATACTAATTATTACTAACTCCTAAACAGTTTAATTAGTAAAAAAATCGATTTTTGTAAGTGTATGTATTTTAGGCATATAATATACCAGGCACATTTACATGAACAACTGTTATACATTTTCTAGAAGTGTTAAAATATTGTAGTTAATTAAATATTAGACTCACGTCTAGCTCAAACATATATCTTTGCAAACAATATATTAACTTTAGCTATGTATAAGTGTTATACAAACTGTTATACAAGTAAATTTTCACTTAAAATTTTAACTTGCTGTTGCAAAACATGTTTAGCTGTACCAACTACAAAATTTTTTAAATTTTATGCAATATGTATCATGACGACCTAACATTTTCCTATACCATCGAGAAAATCCGGAAAAGTGGTGCATACATATATGAGCAATGCCATTTTTTTCTTCTTTGCTATTTAACGCGATGATTATACAGAATTATAAAGAAATAATAAAAAATTATAATCCTTACATGTGTTTGATTCAGAGCATTTGCCAGGACATCATTTACGTCACTTACCTAGAAGAGAAAGAGAAAAAAAAATATTATTTCCAAGAAATTGCATATCGGATATAATTACTACTTAATCCTAATGGAAGACAAAAACAATAATTAATACACATTTGTAGTCTAACATGAAACGACCTACTGTTCAGAACTAAAAGGTGGTTGATGTCATCACTACAACATTGTGAGGAGAGAGAGTCGCCCCGCTTAGTGTTAAGGAAACTAATGGACTGTCGAAATCTAGCCATTAGGCATTGCGCATACCCTGGTAACCCCTAATTAAAAGAATATTAATTACACAGTGACTAAATGATTATTATGTTTACACAATACTTTTGGGGGAATGAGTGCTTCAAAGTCCTTAGAGGATCAAGTAAAATTCCTTTTGTTTAAATTACAGCAATATGTAAAAAACGGCTGACAAGGGAAATGTTTAATATTCGCAGCATATGAAACTATGCAAATTTGGTTTTCTACGGTAGGTATGAATAAACAACATTTGTATTGTCTCCATATTTGCCAAACTAAAGAGAATTTCGCCGTATAATTTAAAAAAATGAATTTTTCCGTGGAACGAAGAGATTTTAAAAGTCATCAGTATTAAGCTCGAGATAAAGCAACTGTTATAAAATGTTGGTAAATATTTCGATATTGCAGCATGGTGATAACTGCGACATTAGTTATTTCCTTTAAATTGCTTTCGAAAATATTCATCATATTACCTTTATCTACCCTTTCATGCTGTCTAGCAAAGGACACCATCTCCATGACACATGTCCATCAAATATAAATGAAGAGCAACTTCATCGAACCCTTCATTAAAGTCAACCCACTCGTTGTCATCATTTCATCAGCCACCATCTCTCCCGGGTTGCCAAAGACATAACGAAGAGATGACAATATCTATCAAAAATAAATTTACATATTTATAACAAACAACAATATCTATTACTTTACATCAACAAATATGTAAAACCTTTTTTTCGTTGTTGTTGTTGTCGTCGTTACATCCATAATAAAGTACATGCGAGTAGAGTAGTGATGAGGGAAAGGCAACTGTGCACCGGGAGCACGGAAGGAATAACCAAGTGTATGAGAAAGAGAACAAAAAATAAGGTCCCTTGACAATTATTTTTTATTCAAACATTTTAAGAAAATTGCTATCTTTCAACGTAAAGTTGCGGACAAAAAAAAACAAGAAAACAAGCAAAAAATTACGTACTGAAAGGTAAGGGTAACAGTATAACATTTATAAAGTTATGTATATGTATATCCCCAAGATGTACTTTTGTATTAAGAAAAACAAAAAACAAAACAAAAACAACTTTTACCAAAACGACACGAAAAAGGAAATACACCGAACCGACTGTAGACAAACCAACAATTCCAATTCCTTTTCCTTCGACAGCATCCTTTAAATATACAAAGACCATAAAGGAAAGCGATGAACAACAACAACAAGCAACAAAAAACACAAAACGCTCTACGAGACACATCTGGGACTTCATATTTTATTAAGTTCTATGTTGGGATTTGTTGTTATCATTATAAGACGATACGTTGTCGTCCTGGCTACAAAAAAAGGGATAGCACTGAAGGATGTTAACAAAGCAAATCGATGAAATACACACATATACAGACACAAATTTATATACGAAATAAAAAGTAAATATAGGTAATTTTTTATTGATCACCGGATTATCCTTACTTTTGAACTTAAGTTGCCAAAACCTGTACACGCACTACACAGAACGTTAAGCAACAAAGGTGGCTTCGCACAAAGAACAAAGCACTTGACAAAAGTAGAAAGGATCATAAAGTTCGGTCTTTCAAATCCTACTTAAATTGTCGTTAAGTGTCAGCAAATGAAGAATAGAAAGTTCTCATACCAAGAGGGCATGAGTAAAGCAGATATAACGCAAAATCTTTTGAGGGTTTGCACAGGACATGCACACAACTTAAGAGTTAGATTGGCAAAAAGGCGGCTACAAACAATTTATTTTATTTTATTGTGGCAATTTTGGGGTTCATTTCATTTACAGGAAATCACAGAAAAAAACAGGGTTTTTGTTTCGAAAAAAAAACTCCAACACAAATCAAACAATTTTTATTGATGCTCAGCCAAAAAGTAGGCAGCAGAAGTGACAACAAGTGTAGACTTAAAAACAAATGCGTTTAAGATATATAAACGATATAGTAATAAATAAAAAGTCCAATGTACAATGATATTAAGGTAACATTTTAGATTTAAGCCTAAAAGCAAGCAACACTAAGTGTAAATGTCAAAAAATCTATAAATGTAAAGCTATAACACAAATCATATGCTTTAAGTGTTAGTTAATAAGTTCAGAGGGGACATAAAGGTGGACATTTATTTATGTTTTACTGAACAACAGACAACTTATTGATGCTCAGCCAACACGTAGGCAATACGGCTAACAAAAGGTCAAGTGGCAAAGATCGATGCAATTAGGTTATATGGCGGAAAAAATTAGAAGAAAAAAATTACCGTACTTCAAAGATAAACAATTTGAAATCTAAATCAAACACTTTAGATTTCAGCCTAAAAGTAGGCAATATTGCTAACAAACGGTCATGTAGCAGGTACAGATACAAGATCGATACAGTTAGGTTTTATGTACCGAAAGAAGACGAAGAAGTAAACACTTTACTTCAAAGTTAAACAATTTCAAAAGAAATATTTTAGATTTCCGCCTAAAATCCCTTTCAATAAATACAACTTATTAATGTTCAGCCTTATAGTAGACAATACTGCTAACAAATGGTCACGTGGCAGGTACAGGTAAAAAATCAATACAATTAAGTTATATGTGGTGAAAAAAGTAGACAATGAAAATTATCATACTTCAAAGATAAACTATTTAAAATTAAACATTTTAGATTTTCGCTAATAAAACTTAAAAACTTAATTTCCCTTTGCACCCCATGAATGAGGTATGGGATAGCTTTTCGCGTTGTTGTGAATTAACACGCTTTCTATTTTTAGATTCACAACTAACGGCACCTACTTTTTTTATCGACGAATGCGAACGTCACTGTTTGAGAAACTCTTACTAGACACTTATACTGCGAAGTTGCTGGCAACAACATTCGAGAGGAGCCGACAATGAAAGAACATTTTTTAAGATGACTAGAGCCAGGTTTGAACCTGCGATCTCCCGCATGGTAGTCGCGTGTTCTTACCACTATGCCACGGCCGGTCCCGCCTAATAGCCTAATAAAAATAGACAACTTATTTATGTTCAGCCTACAAGTAGACAATACCGCTAACAAAAGGTCGGGCGGCAATTACAAACAAAAGATCAATACAATTAGGTTATATGTGGCGAAAAAGTGTAAGAAGAAAATGCCTATACTTTAAAGTTAAAAAATTAAAAAAAAATTTTAAATTTCAGCCTAAAAGTAGACAATTCGACAAACAGTCATGTGGCAGGTACAGGTAAAAGATCGATACAATTAGGTGATATGTACCGAAAGAAGAAAAAGTAAGCGTCCATACTTTAAAGTCAAACAATTTAAAAAGAAACATTTTAGATTTTAGCCTACCTAAAAATAGACTACTTATGATGTTCAGCCAAAATGTAGGCAATACGGCTAACAAAAGGTCACATGACAAGTACAGTTAAAAGATCGATTTAATAAGATTATATGTGGCGAAGAAGGTAGAAGAAGAAAATTCCCATACTTGAAAGGTTAACAATTTTCAAAGAGACATTTTAGATTTCAGCCTGGATGCCTACTACACTATATAAAACTAACAAAAAATCTATTAACAAGTAGCTAGCTGTATATAACACATTTGGAACGTAGTAGAAACACAAATATATAGAGCGCATAGCTAAATATCCTCCATATCTATATATGGAAACTGTTTATTGATATGCAGCCAAAAAGTAGGCAGCACAAAACGTATACTGCAAGGTCAAGAGACACTACATACAGCTATAATATAAATACGATTTAGATATTTATGGCAACACAAAAAATTAAACATTTGAATAACTAAAGCCGTCTAAAATAAACGAACATTTTAAATGACAGCCTAAAATAATGCAATACAAAACTAAATTGCATTAAATATAGCAACAATAGCAATATTCGTATGCGATTAGGCTGTCGCAGAGAAGATGATAACACTAAGTGAAAATGTATTCACTTTAGTGCTAAATAAACGATAATTGTGCCAACAAACCCTAAAAGTAGGCAAAAAAATTCAACATGTAGTTAAAAAACAAAATGACTAATAAGAGAATATAAATTCTTGTAATACATTATTAATTTATATGGAAATAATTCTATTGAAAGATTTTTTGAAATTGAATTAAGCAGCAAATTATAGAATGGAACCTAAAACTATACTATATAGACAAAAAATACATAGACAAAAAAAAAGACTACTGGTTTAGGCAGAAAAATAAACAGTTTAAGCAGGAGAAACCTAAGCCCGACAAAAAAATATATTTAGCTCTTCAACTTAGTTATATTTATTGATTTCATCCCAAAAATAGGCAGTGAAATTAAGGCACTTTCATGCACCCAACACTAGATGCTAGAACTACAACCGATTGACACATTGTTAAATTGTAACTGCCTAAAAGCTAGATAATGTGAACTTAAATAGAATGCAAAACAATTTAAGGTAGCCTTAGAGTATACTTCATAAACCAAAAGCACTGAAAGACTATATTTTTATACTTATTAATATAATCTTGTGAAAGAGAAATAACAAAATTAAAAAATAAAATATTTAAGAAATATAACTTAAAGCCCAAATAAAGGTAATACAACTTTAAAAGGATTATGATGCAGCTTCTTAAACCATTACGGCACAGCGGGTAGTTTTCTGCGAAACCAAACGTAGTAATAAGTATTTGTTAACACAAGTTAATAATTTAGAATGTTTACTTCGATTTAAAATTAAATTATAGTTGTACATGCTCCCATCGTAATCGGCACTGGCATATTGAAACCTAAAACATGGTGTCTTACAAATGTCTAGGCTATTATTAGGCTTTATTGATTTACAATAGTGTAAAAACAGCGCACAGAATTAGTTTCTTGTATTTGAGTATTATATCAATCATAATTTATTGACATTTTTCTTTGGCATTCCTTTCGTTATAAGGTGTTTTTTAAAAACTGTTGCCTATTTTTAGGTACATTAGTAAATAGAACGGATTTAGAATGTAATACCTACTCTGAGGCATATTTTATTAGTTAAATGATTTTTTTTAATTAGGTGGCTAGCGAAATAATTTACTCAAGACAATTTGAGGCATGAGCCTCAAAATAAATGTTGAAAGAAAATAGATGAACTAATGTAATGACTTCTTAATTTGTTTCAATTTGAAGATGACATTTAAATCAAGTTTAAGTCACACTGCGATGAAGTTATAAATAATATATAAGAAAAATATTTTCCTTTTATATGGTAGTAACAAATGAAGTGGCTCCTGGGTTACTGCTCTAACCAAACGTTTAAACAATTAGTGCCTACTTTCAGGCACAATTTCCTGTTTACCAAAATTTGACTAAGAAATTGTTAGCATAATGCGATGTTAACACTGGTAATGCGTTGTATCCCTGTTTAGGAAATCTGTCATTTGGTTTTTACCCCCATACCCTATTCACATTTTTGTGTGTCCAACATTAAAAAAAATAATAATTTCTTGTCTTATGTTTTTGTCATTTTCTATTTATTAAAAAAAGAGAGAGAGAGGAGAAATAAACAGCCGCATGAAAAAGAAAACACGACCGACATCATCATAAAACCCTTATGAAAGCCATTACATTAAAGCCTTAAGGCTGTTCCTTTAAACAAAAAACAACATAGCATATTCGCCGCCCAATGCTGTTTTATGAATATGCCTGGGAGTTATGAAACCCAAATCTCTCTCGACTGAAATGGTTTGGACATTTTAACAGATTTTCTTGTCTATACGATGTTCAGGGCAAGCGAGAAAGCAAAAACTAAACTGTCCAAGGCAAATATTGTCGTATTTCGTTTTTAATTTTTTTCCTTTTTATTTACAAAACCTAAAGAAACTTTATCAAGAGAGTTAAATGAGTTCGAATGTAGAAAAAGATTTTAGACCCGTTTAAATGTTGGCTTTAAGTTTTTGAAAGCGAATTTTTAATTTATTTTATCTTTGGGCTATCGTAATATTCCATTATTAATTTGGTTTATACTTCATATTTTTTTTTATTATTTTAAGAAATTTGTCTTAAAGACAAATTATTTTTATGTTTCTGTGTAAAATAATATTATTTTCTCTGTGCTTTGATAATAAAACAAAACGCCTTAATATATGCAATGTTTTCTTAAGTAGCAAAGTTTGTTCACCTTGCCATTTCATTTTTCCTACCGTTAAATACATATTTGTCTATGACTGTGTTAGCTGTGTAATGTACCCTCGTATGTGTGAGTGCTTTGCTTTGGGGTTTCGCTGTATGTGCGTCGTCTGGTCTGCCTTTTTCTGGTAATGGAAAATTTGGTTGTCGAGAACATAAACTAATTTGCAATGCGGTTTTCGCGGTTTCCACCAGGGCTGTTGTTGTTTTTGCCTCCACGCGTATTTCTGGCAAATGTTTCTTTGTGTAAGACGGCAAGAGGAGGTGCAATTTTATGTCTCCTAATGTTATATATTTGTTTTGGAAATCTTGCAAATGTCGACATGGATTTTAATGTAACAGAAATAGATAGAAATTTTCTCGTGAGGTGTGGGTGGAACGTAAGCGGTTTGGAGGCTTAGCCCAACTTTGTTGGCGCTTAATGGAGTCGATGAAAGATTTAGGGGATTTCTTAAATTGTAAATGTTTTTTTACAAGTAAATTTAAATTTAAAATTATAATAGACGAATACTGTTGCATACTTTAAAGATTAATAGAAATATGTCCAATTTTAAAAGAAGTTGTAAAGACAGGATTTTGCATGGAATGCTCGTTATTACTTGTAAGGTTTAAAAGTCTATAATAAAGTCCTATTAAGGGAGAGAAAAGAAATGCGTCTATAATATTAGGGACGACATAAATTATTATCACCTCAAAATATGCTGCAGTGTTTGTTTAAATTTAAAACTTTTCTCACAATGTTATCAGAAAAACTTACAAATATAAAAAGGGCGTGAAATAAAGTCTGCTGGGTATATTTAGGCGAATCGCATTGAGATGATTAAAAAAAGCTCAACTGCTCGTCTTGAGAGTGGCAGAAATTAACAAATTCTTAATTTAATTAACAATTATATCCGCCCAAAAGTATGCCACACATTTGAAGTTTGTTTTATATTAAAAAACTCAAATTGTCAAACCACACATAAGCTGAACGTTAGTCATGTTGTTTAAGATTAAATTGTTCTCTGTGTAGAATAATTTTAGGGACAAACACAAAATTGTTTTCAATCAGCAGTTTAAAAACGCCAGATACACAAGGATGATATTTATGTATTTGTAAAGAATAATAAAGTACTTTAATTATTGTAGTCGCAAATATTATTTCTATATCATACTTTTAGGAATGAATATTACAAAGATGTTAGCTATACAAGCCAAACAAGTGAGATTTAGAAAACTGATAACTTTTAGTCAAAAATCACTGGATTATTTCAGAAATCTTAGATCTACCAACATTATACACAGAAAGTCGATGTTTTTGTAGTAAAATTAAAAAAGATAGTTGGGTATAAGTATTTGAATGTATTATATTGTAAAGCATACGTTTAGGAACTAATATTAAATTGGTTTGTTAACCAATCCCATTAGGTGATGAACTAAATGATGATAAAAGATACATTGTAATAACAAATAGTGTTAAGTTCTTATTGTGTAGCATACTTTCAGGGGCAAAACCTTCAGACGCAGAAAGAAAAAAGGTTTGTAATTACGAAGCTGCCTGGCTTAAATGAGAAGAAACTAAACCATCTGCTACTCCACTTAATCTTATGACCTCGGGAAACGATAAGTCGCCTGAGGGTCCAAAGACCTAAACGAATATTACCATGGAAAATGCAGTAGAGGAAAACAAGATAATACTGATCCAGATGACGAGAAAGCTTACAAAAATACATTTGTCGCTTTTCGAGAAATGCCGTAACAAATCTTGTTCTCTGATCCCACCGTAACGGAGGACACGGCTAAGAAAGCTGCTGTCTGTACTTTAAGATATTATTTCTGTAGTATACTTTTAGGAACGTATATAAAATTATTTCCTTACCCATGGTAAAATTTTCCCTATTTATCACAGTATTAGGTTCATTGTGTACCCATAGGTTTAATAAGATTTAATAAAGTTTATCAAAAAAGATAAAGTATGAAGGAACAGCAAATCGTTGCATACTTTTAGGGAAATGTCTACCAAAATCCACCTATATATAAAAACAATTGATCAAATATTTTAATTTACTACTTACAAAAAAATATGGTACATGATGCCATTTGACAAACTATCAGATTGTAGTTAAAGACTTATCTGTCAGTAACATAAAAAAAATGTTTTGAGTACCGATTCAAATTAATCGTATTGATATTTCTATCTACTTATCTTATCATCTAAATTAGTATGTATGTATGTTGCTTATAGAATTCTATACAAGACTTACGGTTGGGTTAAAAATGTATTCGCTTTAGTAAACATTTTTAGCCTTTATTTTTAGCCTAATATGAATAAAATACGAGGGACGGGTGTAGACTTATTTTGATATTCCAATATACGGTATACAGAAAATTTCTTATAGTAACCTTTTAAAGAAAATTATGACAGATCGAATTGGTAATTGCCATGGTGATTGCATGAAATATTGTTAAAGTTTTTATTAGGAAAAGAGTTTTTTCCTCATAGCCTACAAATACTACAGGCTGGGAATCAAAATGTTATCAATGGACGAGGTTTATTTCTAGTTAAATGAATATATTAAAGAGCTGTATTCAAATTACATTTGCTCTTAATAAAGTAAAATAGTTCGATTCAAGCTGACTTAGCATTCAAAAAATTTAAAGGCTTTTAAATATTTTTTATTTTAATTATAAAATAGAAATCTCAAAATTAGTATGTCTGTTTGTTGGACCTCGACTTCCACACCTTTAAATCGATTGCGTTAAAAATTTCCTACACTGCATTCAATATGACTGTGGTGGTTTGTAACATAATGTAATTAATATTCGAAGGAAGGATTTGTGATTTATTTTAATATAATTAAGTATGAAAAAAATAGATAAAAAGGGGGGCAAAGATGATACATTCGGGTAAGAAGTAAGTAGAGCATAAATATTTCTGTATGAATTCGATCTCATTAAAATATGTGTCAGGACTCAGGATTTTTTTTAAACGGTAGTATCATTAGAGTAGGAGAATACTATCACAGTTTCATTTATTCAAAACAGCCTTTCCTTCCAGAACATATTTACTCCATGAGCTGATGATAATTGCAAGCCTAAAGTTATGCTTTATATTTGGAAAATTCGATTAATATCATTATAATATTCATATCCAGACACATTTTAGTACAATATCGATTACACATAAATATTCTATAGACATGTGTTATATTGTTATCATTTAGGCAGACACAAGAATGGCCTACGTGTAGGCTGAAAACTAAGCACTAACAAAGCACTAAGCACTACACCAAACTCTTTCCTGTGATTATTATGTGTCCGTCTATGGATCATATAATACTTACGGTAAAGGCTGGTTGGCCCCTTAAAATATGTTGTATATTTCAGAAAACTCATTTCATTTCATTGTAATGGTTCACTATCCATACAGTGCTTTATTATAATGAACGTACATCACTAACAACAACAGTTTGCAATTATATATCTTGCCGACATAGATGTTATAACTGTAATATTTTGTTAAAACTTGTGCATACAAGGCATTAATTTTTGATCTTAGATATTGCTTGGTTTTCTGTATTATGCCTTTGAGTTATCAAATTTCTGCAATGATTTATCCTGAATTGCAATAATATGTTGCTTGCACTTTTATAAAATTTCTTATTATGTTGCATATTTTTAGGGATATATCAGTATCTTGCATTTTCTGTTAATAATTAATTTTGCTTCATAAAGGATTTTATATATGCAATACACACATATTTGTGGCTTACATTTTTTGCCTACATTATGACTTGCTGGTGTTTACAAAAATGTTGCCTACTTTTAGGCTGCCCGAATTTTCTCCTACTGTGTTTTTGTTTCCTTAATGTAGCGTCATACAAAACATACAAAAAAATATCCAATCAAGTGGAATATGAGACCATTTTTCTTAACAATCGTTTCTTTGTTATTGTGTCTTCGCTGTGTGTTCCCTCTCCCCGCCGCCTTCTTTTCCTCAGTTTCTTAACAATTGTTGCAATTTTCTTTTATGTGGACTGTTCTGTACGTTTGTGTGTGCGCGCGCTTTTTTCTTGTCTTAGCTTTGGACGATTTCATTCTTTAGCTTCAATTTGAACAGTTCATTTACTTTATAACAGTGATATTGTAATGGACAAAGAGGAAAACAATAAAGCACAATGAGCGACATAATAATGATGTACAAGACGAGCTCTGTGTATGTGGATGACGATGCTGACGATGATGTGCTGCAAGGAGGTGCTGGGCGCTAGATAAAAGCCCCTGTCAGTGTCTGTTTCTTATATGCATCCTGCTTTAATCTATTATTCAAAAGATTACTTACATTTACAGAACATTTGCATGCTGATTCATACAATATGTAAAAAGGGAATCATAAAAAAAAATCAGATAAAAAATAATAATAAAAAGTTTCCGAAAGAGCTGATATGCAGCAATGAAAAGAAAACGCCTTTCGCGGAGTATAGTGCAAACAAGAGAAAAAAAACATCCAACATAGATTACAACCAACAAGCCTAGCAAAGAAAGCGCATTGCCAACATATACGGCATGATGTGATGGCAACATTTAAAAAGCTGCAACGACATAAATCACCCTGCACATCCCTATTCCGTAGCCTGCCTGCCTGCCTACTCGGTTGTCTGATAAAATTGGAGCGGATTGTGGGTTGCAACACACTGAGGTGGTTGAGAGCGTACACCATGGCTTCCCTTTGCCGCCGGACAATCTTGTAGCAAGCGCCAGTCGGTTAGTAATGATGTGAAATATATGTGTGTGTAGAGAAGACACAGATAACAAAAGTAAGAGATATTATCAAAACCTTACCACCACTACTGTGACAAATTTTATTTGTACCCAACACAACGAGGCCACTCTCGTATTTTGTGTGTGTGTGTGGGAATACAATTGGTTGTCATCAAATACACATTGTCACAGCGAGGGGGTAATACCCAGAATTCGCATTGCATGAAACATATTAAGAATTTAATACCTGTATTTGACATGTGTATCTTCGGTGCCTTCATCTCCCCCCCCCCCCCCCTCTCCTTCACACAAAATGCCCGCAATTCATCATCATGTCCTTTCTCCAACCTCCCTCACCACGGCGCTTGCTACTAATTCCAATTATTTCCTTTAAGAGTAGATAGGACACAAAAAGAAAGGACACCCAACGAACAGATAGTATGGAGATAAATATAAATACATAATAATCTATATTATGGCCATTTATAAAAAAAAACAAGAAGAGACAAATGATTTTTAATATACCACACAAAGGAAACACGTCAGTCTCCATATTTTAGCCATATACCCTGCCTTTGTTCTCTCGGCCTCTGGTCCATATATTCTATATATTTATCCACTTTGCACCCTCACTCCCAGACGTATTTCTCCCTTACACAACAATGACATCCTGTGGGGTGAGAGCCAGGGGAGGAACATGAGAATTACATGAAAACTTCATGTTTTTGTTTGTTTTATAAATGTATTTGCTTTGCCTTGTTTAGATTAAGGTTTGTAATTGGGCATAGATAACAAGCCAACGAGGGTAGTGTCCCCAGGAATCGTAAATCAAATATTTGGAAAGGTCAATAGTTAAGACAACGATGCGAAGCTTTAAAAGACATTAGGATTTTTTTAAAGGTATATAAGAAATTTGTTTGCCAAGAAAACAACCAACTTAAAAGCATTGCCTACTTTGAGGGGAGGGGGTTAGTAAATATGCTTAACCAAATAAATAATACAAAGTCTATGCCAATATAATGTAAATCTGTTAACGGAATGTTTTTTTTATACTTTAGTAGAACATAGGCATAAAAGCCTAAAGTACAATGCATACTTTTGGGAGCTTTATGTAGATTTAATAACAAAATTTTTGTTAGCTATTTAATTTATAGCTTTTAAAGGCCTGAGTAAAAATGTCCAATTTAAAATCATTAAGAAATTCTAAAAAAAAACTATTGCATACTTTTAGGTGGTGTTAAGTTAGTTTAATCAAATCAATCAATCAAATTAAAAAACTGCATAATTTTGGGAGTTTATATAATATTCTTAAAAAATAATAGATAGTTTATTTTTGTAAACTCAATAGATGTGGATCAAAAAATGTACAAGAAGTGTTTGGGAAGAAAAAAAGCTTAACAGCATTGCATATTATTGGGATTCGAGTACGCTGACTGAACAAAATAGCTAATGAGAATTTTAAAGGAGTTAAATATAAAGCTGTAAAAAATATAAATATATCTCACAGAGTTAAGCTAATAGGTGGTCGCCGTCTATAGTGCATTCATTGTACCGATGTGGAAACCAAAGTCAAAAGATAAGCTACAACTTCCCTGATTTTCTTTGCAATAGGATGAATGGTTTTAAAGTCTATACGAAACACACACATAGAAACGTATCGCTGAATGCAATTTTCAGCGAAACAACAAACGAAAATTAAATAAAATTAACACCATGAGTATTGTTTATCTAAGATTATAAGCCGGCATGACTTAATTTCACTATAAACTTCATAGACAGCATGAAACTAGGTCGTCACAGATGATAATACAAAAAAAAAAATAAAAAATGGCGTATCTAACCAAAGCTTTTCTTTGTGGGACTGCAACTGGAAGATAAATATGGTCGATGAGTAAAAGATGGGGTTTAAAGTAAATGAGAGAAATATCCCCAGTATTATTACAAAGATTTTTAATAAAAGCCTTTGCATACCTAAGGGAGCAGAATTATGTTTTATACAAAGAATTTTAATAAACCCCGTTGCACACCATTATGTTTTATAAAAAATTTTCAATTGTACAATTTTTAGTACAAATATTTGCAATTTTTTTCGAAAAGAAAATACTAAAACATTATTTAACACTCTACATAAAATATAAATATATACAAATTACACTTGCATACTATTAGTTTGTCTATAAAATATCAGTTGAAATATTAAAATTTTTATAAAAAATAAAACTGTTACAATGTAAGCACAAAAATATTTTTCATTTATTTTGAAAATTACACTAAATTCGCAACAAAATTTAAGAAAACTAAAGCTTTTTTTAGTGTATACTTCAAGGGTAAGAACACATTTTATTCACAAAGTGATGAAAAAGATCTTCAAATAATAACTTTAAGATGATCAACTAAATTTTTTCTTTATTTATTTCACAAACTTAAATTTCTTCGTATACACTGCATACTGTTAGGATATTCTATCCCCAAGCGTCTTATTCAACTACGACACGCCAAAACAACTAAAAAGCATAGACAGCTTAAAAATATTTTTCACCTTTTGCTACTTAACATTCTCTTTTTCTTAAAAAAATATACATTAAAGAAATTAAACGTCACAAGGATGTCATTGCATATTTTCGGGTGTCGCTTAAAACTTTTGTAGTGACTTTTTTGTTTTCTCCAGAGATCAAGAAGGTAAACAACAAAGAACTTATTTATGTAAAACAAAAAAACGTGGACAACGCTACAACGATGTCAATAAATTCTTGGAAAACTAAGAAATTATTTAACTATGTTGCATATTTCGAGGGTATTTATTGAAAATCATTATGGCTCTGGGGGATACCATGAAAGTTCATTAGATCATATGTTTGTAGATGGCAAAGAAACTCGCAAAAAAATCAATGTATACTTTAAAGGGGCCTCGAAAGTTCGTAGGTCAAACGTTTGTATATGGCCAAGAGACTTCAAAAAATCAATGTATACTTTAAGGGACCTTGAAAATATACATATATAAGCTTCATATTTAGTAAAAGACTAAATATTTAGAAGGTCAGAAACCACAAACATGTTATTCTTCGACCTGTTTGAATATTTATTTAAAAAATTTCCTTTAGGTCGAGGTATTTGGTGGTCTTTATGTAACTCAATCTTTAATTGGCAATACAATTGCCCTTTTTTGAAACCCCTATAAAACATTATGCTTAGCTTTATTATAAGATCTTATTGTATAAGCATAAATTTATGACCTTTGTAGAAGTGAATTTGTATAAGCTGGGATTTATTATATAATGTGCTTGATTTGTTAAATAATTCAGAAGATGAGAAAGGACATTTATAGTGTATGAGTGTATGGTAAGCACATATAAAACCCTTAAAAGGTAGTTGGTTAAACAAAATCATAAAATAACAATTGAAACCAATTCATATTTTGAAAATTGTCCCTTCAAATATAAGCAAAAACATAGAATAAAGCAAAGGGTAGGCAGCAATGGTTGAGCTAAATGGTGGTCAAGTGTAGCAATGGTCAAGGTTTAACCACTTTACGGCCATTCTCGAAGCAGCAGCATGTTTAGGTCGTCTGCTAAAGACATATTTGGTCTGTGTCAATTGTTTAAGTGATTACAATATATTTTTCATGATTTCTTTTTCCGGTCGCAAATTTTTTGTTGCTGTGTTAGTTGTTCTCACATTATAAGCCATGGGGGGCTTATTAGCTGCTGCTCGATGCCTCTTGATGTGTTTGACCTTTGTTGTCGACATGAGTTGTTGTTATGTGAATTCTTTTCTCTCAGTTTTTGTGTATTTTATAATAATAAGCTTATAGCATTTAATAAAGTTTTTTTTTACGAGGAAGTATGAGATCTGATATATTTATATTTCTGTTAACTTTTGAGATTTAGGATTTTAGGTTTCTACCTGACAAAAGGTTTGAACTGCTTAGCTTTAACTAGATGTTTATACAAAGTAATAGGATATTTTGTGTATTATCAGGTTTCATCCTTAAAGTAGGCAATGCGCTAAGTACTGTTGGTGCTCCTTAAGGGTATGCTTATGTTATAGAATTAGGAAATATTTGTGAGTCCTGTAATACAGCATTGACCTTGACAAATACTTACGAAAGTCAAACAAAATGGGAAAACTATTTTTCCGAAAGTTAAAAATACAAAATATTAGGAAATGCAATTATAAAATTTATTAAATTTTAAATAAATTTAAAGCAAATTATTTTTATACAATGAAAAAAGGTATTTTCATCTACATTTAAATTTAAAACTGCCATAAACTATGTAACATTATTTGAAGAAAAATGAGACGTGTTTCCCACTTAAAACCTTCTGTGTCTTGTTAATGACAGCGCAGTAAAGTTACGCAGCAAAGAGAGAAGCAATGTGGGAACCTATAACTAACACACAGACATACATTATATTTTATATTCCGTATATATATAGAGATATGAGTTAAAGCTTTCGCTTTCAGCTATTATCCGAGCCTAACTTAAAAACTTGACTTTCCACAACCTCCTATACTCCTTCTAACCTCTTTAAATACATGCAAAGTTCGCTCTGTTATCCTCATTTTATATCACTTACGATGAGTCCAATTTATCTCAAATATAATTTTGCTTAAAATTTTTCAAAATGCATAAATTTTAAACGTATATATAATTATGCGGTTTCAACTAAGTTTTAAGTGTTCAAATACCGTTGAAAGTGGTATATGTATATAAACAGCACAACACCGGTCAATATGGAACAAGTCAAGTGCATTACAAAACTCATCTATAGTTCTACACGCAAACACACACACCAGTAAGACTCGCCCAAAGTCAAACCATCCATATAAATGGTTATACATTAAAGGCATAAAAGCTACGGATGCCAATGCATCGGTCAGCTATCTGGCGCACATAGAACAAAATTCCATATAAACCTAGACCCACCCATCCCTACCTTGTGTCCTTATGGCACTTACATATTTAACAGTTGCAGACCCATACACTAACATTATATCCTATGCAGCAGCCGCAGAAGCAACCGTCGTCCACCCACACTCACTCAGTCACTTTCACTCGCATGTGCCAATACATGTTGTGTAGTATTGCATTTTGTCCAAGGACACAGTGTGTTAGGGTTTTTTTTTTTTAGGAAGGTTGGCTTTATCAGCATCATCATGCACTTTTGCCATCCATTCCTATTAAGCGTCGTAGTTGTTGTTTTTTTTTGCTCTCGATTCACGTTACATTGGTTGTCTTTTGTGTGTGTGTGTGTGTGTTGCATTTTCTCTCATAGCGTTTCAGTTTACATTCATTCAACTGTGACCGCAATGAATGTAACAGGAAGTTGTGCTTAATGGAAGGCATTCGGAAATCATCATCAACTCAATGTGGCAATGAAGACAATAAATATAAAAATGGGTGAAAGTAGAGGGGAAGTGGATGAGGGTGGAGGTGAAGGAGGCGCATCTGCATTTTCCTGTCCCATCGCATGTTATCATATGCAAGCGGATCAAATTCTCTAGCATTACCATGCTCTACAATCGGAGGGTGAGAGGGAGGCAAGGCAACTTGTGATTTTTTGCAAACGAAATAGTTGAAATGTTTTTTTTTTTGTATATAGTGCAGTAAAATTCATTTGTGACCATTGTTAAGAGACTGAGAGAGAGAGAGAGAGAGAGACTATGGGCGCCAATATGGATCAGGAGCACAGAAAAGGTGTGTCCACGCAGTAGGCAAATATTGAATTGAAATAGATGAGTGTGGTCAAGAAAAAAACTCAGCAACGAGAACGGTTAAAAATTCATCGGAAATTCATTACTCGAATCCAGCAGTTAAATGTGGTATTGAAGGTTAGGTTCAAGGGAAACACTTAAGAATGAAAACGGTTAAAAAAATCTATAAATACATTGTTTCACAGTTGTAATATGCTACTTGCGTCCCAAACATGATGCAGTTATTAGTGACAGAAAACGACGCAATGTTACTGCAGCCTTTTCAAACATTGTACAAGAATCAGAAGAAGCAAGTTTAGTTTAATGATTTGAACTTCTAGAATAACTGAAGCCACTTGCATCAGTTGATGATGTTAATGTCAAAAATACAACGATATGCTACCACTTATATAACTTGATTATGTTACTGCAGCCTTCTTAAAAATAAGAGGGAAATTACAAAAAGTAGGTTATCAATTTTTTATGAATAACTTTTCCAGATTAGTAGTATTATATCACTAGTGCCAACATGTAATGTTCATTAATGACTCGTATGACGTGATGTTACTGCAGCCTTTATCAAACGTTGAGATACGGTGGGATGTTACTGCAGCTTTCCCAAACATTAAAAACGAATGATAAAAAGTTAGTTTTCTACAGTCATTATAACTTCTAGAATAACATTACGCCACATGCATCAGCTGATCGTTAAAAATATATAATTAAATGAGAAAAAATTGGTGTTCCTTCAACAATACAACACTAACATATGTACAACTTAATTATCTTTGACTACAGCCTTCTAAAATTTTAAAAGAGATTTACAATAAGTAGCTTCCTAAGTTTTTTTTACTTGATATATACAAAGTAATTTCACCTGCGTCAACAGATTACGGCGATATAAATGGTAGATTACGACGTGATGTTACTGCAGCCTTCTCAATTATAACAGAGGAATAATGAAATGTAAGTTAATTACAGTGATTATAACATCTATAATAATATCAAGCCACTTACACCAGCTAATAATATAAATACCATTGGAAAAACAACTTCTCATATATGGAAGAGGAATCATGAAATGTAAAAAAAACACAATGATTTATCTATTATAAAATCAAACCATTTGCATGAGCAAACACCGTTAATACCATTGGCAAAGCACCAAGAAATGTTACTGCAGCCTTCTCAAATAATTAAAAAGAATCAAAAAAAAAATTCTTTCCATTGGTGCTGTTAAACATGATAAGGTACCATAACTCAAGACCTGGAAGCCAATATTATTCGCTTAATCTGCAAGATGTCGTTGACAATGCTAGATTACGTGATCGAAAGTTGGACCTTATGGTTAGGCAACCCACGGCGTAGTCGGGGTCGACATTTGAATAAAATTATTTTCAAAAAGTTAATGCCAGAGTTTGACCTTACTGGTCATAACAAAGATTCCCACACACAAATCTATTTTAAGAGTTTTATTAAAAATTACAAAACAAAGTTCGAAATGAATCACCCTGTAAGATATTGCAAATCAGGTAATGTTTATCAATTCCGTGATTTTTTCAAATATAATATAAAGAATTACAACAATTGTATTACAGTGATAATAATTTCTATAGTAGCAGTCATAAATGTCATAGGCGGAAAAATACCGCAAAATGTTACTGCAGCCTTCTCAAAAATTGAAAATAAATCAGAAAAAAGTTTTTTCAGTCGAAGAGGTTTTTTTTCTCGATAAGCAGCCATAATTGAAGACTTGAAAGCCACTGTAACTCGCCAGATGCTGTTGGCGTTGCTAGAAACTGCGATCGAAATTTGGTTCTCCAGAAAAGATTATGCAACGGTTAGTGGCGTTCTACATTTGAAAGAAATTATTTGCAAAAAGTAAACGCCAGGGTCTATTCTTATGGGCTATAATAAAGTTTTCGACAAATGCTTAAATTTAGCTGTTTTATTTTAAATTAAATAAAAAAACATCTAACTAAATCACTGTTCACTATATCAAATGTATCAGCTTACATGTATAAATTTTATAAAAAAATTTTAATGTAATGTAAAAAATTTATGAAGAACATGTAAGACGGCATACATTACTTTAATCCAATTTAATACATTTGGAGAAGATCAGCTATAACTTCCATCGTAGCAGTTCTCCAAACGTCCGACTAATCCACCTTTTCATTTAATTTACTGTCTAATTCATCCCCCCCCCCCTATACTTACACACCCGCTCAAGCCTTAAAAACAAATTGATCATATTACCATGTTGACCACTGCAAGTTGGCAAACTTTCACTGCACGATGACCTTCAAAACAAAAAACTATATGTAAATACTTTTTTTCAGCTACAACTAGACAAAAAAATTTAAAAATGTCCGTCATAAAGTTGGTGAAAAAGTTGTAGGTATGCACTTTGCTTAATACAAAAGAAAATGGTAACAATGTTTCCAATAAGTTTGTTAAAATGTGATACCGAATAAATTAGAAGGCTAAACCCATTCAGTGGCCTAAGTCATAGATACGCACGAAGGGTGAAAATCATTTATACTTCACTAAGGCAAACGCTGGTATAGCGCTGCAATGTGTGTGGTAGGGAAGTATCACCCTACACTATATACTTTGTAGCAACATATGTATAAATAAATGTGTTTGTTTGTGTAGACATTACATGTTGATGATAGTAACAACCAACAACCATCTAAAGTGTTAACGTAAAGCTTTACTTTGCTTTGTTATCTGCCGGTGGTGTAGGAGTAAGGGTCCTTGCACACACACACTAAAGGTCTACTTCAACACACATTTACTTACTCTCACAGGAGCATCATATCCTGTACCTTTTCCCTTTTCATGGGTAAGAGTGTGTGCGTGTGCTAGAGCGATAAAAATTTACTAAGGACATGTGTAAGTGTATAGCAGCGGCAGCAGCAGGAGCAGTAGTAGTGGTAACGGCCATATGTTTTATGGTCTGTTATGGTTTTGGGTTTATGATGATTTTGTGGCATTGTCTGTGTGCGTATGTACATGTGTTTATTTGTTACAAAAATCTGTTAACTAAATGAAAAATTCTGTGCAATGGTATGAGTGCATCATCCCGCAGTAGATGTGAAGGTTTATAACATTACAAACATTTTTCTTTTCATATATAAACTATTTAAATTTCCGGTACAAAACGTTTGCCCATTGTTATGTCAGACAACGGCAGGGTACGGGTAAAGCAAAATACATATACCATAAAGCGGAAATATCATATTGTTAAAGCAAAAAGGATCTCAGTAGCAGCAGCAGCATTTTGTATTCTTTTTTTTTTTTGGTTTGCTGTAAAACAACAAAAGTTTCAAGTGGCTCGTTTGTTTTTGTGTGCGAGCCATATAAAATATGTAAATATTTCATATTTTTCAGTGTATTTTTTCCTGTGCGTTTTGTTTGCTTTTTTGTTAACCTCGCTGTGGCACAAGGTAATGCATTAAACAGGAATATTTTGCAAATTTATGCGCTGTTGCGTAACAAATGTAATCATTTTGAATTAATAAAATACTCGGGAGATTGGAAATATTTCTGGCGATGGGGGGGAGGGGATGTATATTTGAAGGTAATTTCACAGATGATTTGCGATGGAAAAATTTCATTCGCGAAGTGTTTAAGTGATAAAGAGCATATTCTTAAGCGAAAAGTGTGGAATAATTTACCAATGATCGCTGTGTTTCAACCAAACACCGCAAATTTTGGGTAATATAAGTTATTTAGTCACTTTGGCTTAGACGCCACCTATCGGTTTTAAATTGTACTATTTTAGATTAAGATATAAGTTTTTCAGAATTTAAATTAACTATGAAGATGTGTAATTAATATGATTTGATTTGGCGTCAGAACGACGTCAAGCAATTCGATGTGTTGTCTACTTTAAGGCTTAATAATGTTATGCATTTAAAATGTACAAGGCGGAATTGTGCCATTTGTTTTGTCGCCTCAAGGTATACATATATATATATCGTCATATGAAATCAAAAAAGGCGTAAGTTACCAAAAATCGATTTTTTGATTGAATACTATGCACCGCCTCAAAATACATGCACCTGCTAAGTATTACAATCATACCACTAAAAACGACAATTTAATAACAAAATTCTACGCCGCAAACAAGTTTTTTGTTTCTCCTGTTAAATTTTTGAAATGTAAGTTACGCCTTTTTTGATTTCATATGACGATATGTAATATCTCTACTATCTCAACTACCCCTGATTGCTGTATAAAGAATATGTTCTAACCAAATGCCGCAAATTTTGGATAACAAGAGTTATATAACCACTTTTACTTATGCTCCACCTATCGGTCTTAAATTGTACCATTTTTGATAACGATATAAGTTTTTCAGAAGTTAAATTAACAGTGAAGATGTGTAATCAATTTTATTTTATTAGAATTATTTAAAAAAAAGTAAATGTCAGGCATTGTTCCTTCGGGTCATAAAAAAGTTTCCTACATCCCAATCCATTTTAAGTGCTTTATCCAAAATTTAAGAAAAAATCGTAAATTTCATATTTCACAATGCCGATTTGTATTCTTCTCATCAAATATAAATAATTACATATAAAACCAGTATGGTACAATTTCTACTGATGTGTTTTCCTACTACATCATCATTTATTTCATCATAACAATCATATATTATCTACAAAACCACACTCATTTGTATTGTGTATATGGTGATTATCATATCTAAAACTTCTGGTTTCCTCTACTCCCTCCCGCCCAAAAAAAGACCAGAGTTTTGAATTATTTGCAACTTCCCCCCAATGCACATAAATAAAACACATATGTTTTAAAGATTACAATAATCTCTATCGCTTGCTCATTGTGTGATGACAAATACTTGCATCTAAAAGCCTACTCCTAGGCTTAGTGTCTACACATCCCCACTGCCGCCTCCATGTTGTGTGTGCCATCTTAACGCATTTGTCATCTTGTCTGGTATAAAACCTAGTGAAACCAAGAGAGTTGTGCTGTGTCTTGTCATGTAATCCTCAAAATCTTTTCTAATTATTTTCAAGTATAACATAACACAAATGAAAACAATAATACTCGTATTACAATTGCCATAAATCTTTGCATACTTTTAGGATTACATTTCGCTCGACT
This sequence comes from Muscina levida, assembly GCA_964034835.1. NCBI lineage: Eukaryota > Metazoa > Arthropoda > Insecta > Diptera > Muscidae > Muscina > Muscina levida. Next base: position 48,130,103 of record OZ035880.1, on the reverse strand, counting down.
ATAACGAGAGCAAAAAAAAAAATTGTAAAATATATGAAATTCGTATTCGTAGAGTGAGAAAATGGCAAAATGAACAAACAAGTGCACTTCATAAAATTTTCAAAACTTATTTTAAAATTCTGCTTTCTAGTTTATTCTTATGTTTTTTATGCATTTGCGCGAGTGTGTGTGTGACCTCTGTATCCATATGAATTGTTAACTCACGTATCGGAGTTAGTGAAATGGAAAAAGGAATAAAAAACATTATATCACACACACACAAATTGTATACCCTCTGGATCGCCACTAAGCGGATATCCGTTTTACAAGCAAGATTTATATGTCGTCTCATTCTCAACTCGCCCTAGAACACAAGCGAGAAAAGAGATTGTTTTACGCAGACCAAAAAAAAAAAAAACAAAGCCATCATAATATTTCATAGGTTGTATATGCGAGGAGAATATTTTGCTTGCACACACACAGCCAGGATAATCAAGATAAACGAATACAACGGAAGTACATGTTTCCGTTGGGAAAAATCTATTAAAAGTTCTTGTTAGGTTAATACATTAAAGTATCATTGGCAAAGAAATGAAAAACAAGGAATAACCTTAAAGTATGCTATACTATTGTGATAAGGTGTATTAATGGAAACTAAAGCATACTTTAAGGTATTGAGTAATAAGATTGAAGGGACTTGGCGTTTAACGTTTTAAAAACAAGTTTTTTTTATGTTTTATGGTAAAAATATTTTCTTTGTATTCAATCCTTATATCCATTCTTAGCATATTTTAAGGATTTTCTTTAAATTCTTCAAATTTAGCTTAATGGTTTGGGGCGCTATTTGGCAAAGTATTTATTTTGCTGCAACATTTTTTCGCCGTTTTTCGGTATTTTTAATATTTGCTGCACATGCTCTTACCGTACGTTTTTGCATAACATTAAAAAATATGAACTTGTATTCATTTATCTGAGCTGAGTTCCATAAAAATATTTGATTTTTTTTGTTCGCCCACCTTAGCAAGTGATGTCTTCAAACAAAATTGTTTTATAAACAATTTCTGTAGACAGAGAAAAAAATCAGACACACACTCACACAAAGTCAAAGCCTCAAGCTTTAAAAAAGAAACTGTTGAAAACATTTGCCTGCTTCTAGGCAGTTGATAAAGACATACATTGCGCGCACTGTGCTGTATATGAAAAACAATTAAAAACATATTTTATTATAAATCTTCCATAAAGTCTAGATGATGTGCTTTCATGTGTGTGTTTGTGTGAGAAAATCTCAGAACGAACGACTCAGAACAACGCCAAGCAATTCGATGTGTTGCCTACTTTAAGGCTTAATAATGTTAGGCATTTAAAATGTACAAGGCGTAGTTTGTAGTTGTGTCATTTGTTGTGTCGCTTCAAGGCATATATATATATATTAGCACTTGTACGTATTTAAATATATTTAGCTATACAAATCGTTGAAATGATGATGGCTTTACAATATTTTGCATACTAGTAATCTAAACCAGCAGTATAGGGGACTTATAGGGAGTGCCTGACATTGGCGTTATATTTCCTTCTACGCTCTCTCTATCCCTCTCTCTTGCATGTTTTTATTCTCTCCTTGATTATGTTTTGAAAAATATTCCCAAGTAGTACTGGTAGTTTATACATGATGCATCATAAACTTTTTTAATAACTACAAGTTTAACATATTTTGTTTGTATTTTGGGTAAGAGTTCTCTTCTCTATATACATATACTACACACTTAAGTGTATATGTTTAAATTTGTATATCTTGGTATGTGTGCATGATTTACAAGCATATTTGTGCCTGTTACTTGTAACAGAGAGAAGATTTTGTGCTTTTTTGGTTTACTTATTATATTGTCAAGTAATTTTACACTCAGACAAATGCTGTAGTTTTTGGCAACTGTTGACAATAAATAAGATAATTCTCTTTATGTTTCATTTCCATCTGTCATCGTGTTGCTATAAAAAACACACAACCAGTGATGTTTTTGGCCTGAAAATAATCATGCCTATGTATTTTTTAGTATTAAAATCCTTTTACTGCTTTTTTTCTCAGTGTAAATGTCATACTATAACAACATCTCCTGCTCATTCTTAGCGGTAAGAGGTGTACTGCAGTTATGTTAAAGTTTATGACCCTCTTAAACCCTCCTCCATCGCCAGTTGTACGTACTCCTTATGTGTGTAAGGATGAGTCCTTGTTGTCCTTATGTTAAATGTTCGCCTTTTTGTTTGTTAAGCCCTTAAGCATTTTTGCATTTTTATACATGCAATTTTTATGTTCTTGCTGTGCATTTTCGCCTGCCTTTGTTATGTTTACAACACTCAATGACGACAGCAACAGAAACATTAACATTATCATCTAAATCTAATATTTTAGCTGCTGCAACATTTTACATTAACTTCAAATTTACAGAAAATTTTGTGAAAATCTAAAAATTTCAAAGTTTTGTCGGAAAAGTATGTTTATGCTCAGGTTTGCTAGAAAAATATGTTATGTTATTGACATTTTAGTTTATGTGAGAAATTTTTTTAGGGTGAAAAGTTATCCTAAAAGTATGCAACATTTAATGAAATCTACTTGCCTATGGGGAGGAATATTAACTAAACTTTTATATTAATTTTGTTACGTCCAAAATGTTTTGTTCTGATATGTAAGCAGCACAGTTAGTAAATTATGTGTTATAGTTTTAGTAACATTTGTCAGTTTTGTGGTAGATGTGTTTGTTTTTGATATGGCAACAAAAAACAAAAGCTTTCTTCGTTTCGTTTTTCTGTACAAGGACTATGGCAATTTTTGTTTAAAATAATACCATACGAGCTCAGATTCAACAACTTTTCGGCCACAAGTATGCAATAAAATTCAATAACCTTCCCCCCAGAAGTATACAATAAAGTTAATATAAATATGTTCTATTTTATTTTATTACTTAAAAAGTGTGATCTAAACTATTACAATAGTACTGCCGTGACTGAAAAGATGCGTCAAACTCCCAATGGGTAACACAATGGATCCACAAATACCTAAGTGATCCTCTCCCCTACAGAGGGGATGACTTTGAACCAACCAAACAAGGGTGATCCATATGCGATTTGGAATTTAAATTTATAAATTAAACATAACATTGTTCAAAAGCCTTCTACAACTTGCTATTTACTACCTTAAGCAATATACCAAAATTGAACAAAAAAACATTGCCTACCTTAGGGAATAAAAAAACGACTTTTTATCTGCAAAACTTCTCTGCTTCAATACTCTATCAAAATTTTCACACTTTTGATGTTGATGATGATTGTTTCATCTTTTGTGTGGCACACTTTTGGCACATCAACATAGACTGTTGCCTGTTGTTAGGCCAACAATAAAGCAGCTACCATAAGCATAGAAAAATATGCAAAATATTATAATTGTACGGTTTTGTGTACAGAACCCGCCGCAGCCGCTGCCGCCGTCACTAGCCTTTGTGTGCAGCAGTACAACAATATACAGGCCGAAAAAAGGATATGATTTATATGTAAAGCCGTCCGTCTATACAGCAGATATTTCAGGATATACATAAAACCAATTCCGCTTGAATAAATAGCAGATATAACATAAATATACATATATAAGACAAACATATGCAAAAGTTTACATAACTGTAAATGACAGTTAACATGACAGTTGCAATGTGTTGATAACAGCTAGCTGGCTGCTGAAACTGAAAAATAATGATAACAAAAATGTATAACACAAAGTACCCACCACTAGGCGGACCGACAGACAGACAGATAGACCAGCCGAGCGACCGACATAGATGGACATACCAAACAAAGCACCCAAAGAGATAAAACAGCAGCAGCAACAAAAACGAAAATATTAAAAACAAATGATAAAAAAATATAACAATAATGACATGAATGGAAACTTCATGAATTGATATTATCTCGTCGTTTGTGTTGCAAAGCATTAATGTTATTGTTTGATTTTTGTTTGTTTTTTTATATAGTATTTTAAATTTTTTTTTGATAATTTTTCCTCTTGCCTTTTTGTGTCTGCTAAGTTAAGCATACTTTTAGGTTCATTGTTTTGTGGTTAAACACTTTACGTCTGTTGTAAATTGAGTATTGGCCAAAAGTTGTGATTTCAGTTGAGTTCTATTAGTTAAAACACATAATTCCCCAGAGGGAGTGAAGAGAAAGAGAGAGCGAGAGAGTGTTTAGGTGGTTGTGTTGGTTTGTTTGTGGCTTATATACATAAACCACAATGAGCCAGATAAATTGTTTTGAGTCACAGGACAAAAACCAAAATCAGCAGACAATTTAAGAAAAATTAAACTCTGTTGCCAAATCGTAGAAGAGGGAGAGAGGAAAAGACGAGAGAACGTTATGAAACACAAATGGTAACGAAAAAATTATCACAGTTTTTCTTTTCTGCTTTAGAATTAAGCCACAAAGTCCTGCCTAAGGTTGAGCTTCACAGGCTACTAGTGACAGGGCATCGCGTACTAGAAACTTGCCAACAAGATGCCGTAGAACAAAAGAACAATCTTTAGGTATGGATTTACCATTTAACGAAAAATTGTTGACCACCTTTGGGCTTCGCATTGGTTAAAATTAAAACTTTTAAAAACGAAAATAGGATAAAGAAATAAGATAAGACTAATAATATAAATTTTATTATATATTAACGGTCATGAGGGAGTTCTAAGAAGTAGTAGAAAATCATGATGTGTATAGTTATCAATACTCAATTACATTATTATAGCAATTCTTTGGCTTTGTGTAAAGAAATGTTGCATACTATTAGGCTATAGGTAGTATTTTTCTCATTAGAAAACTTATGCAGATCAACATGTCGTTGAAAATGTAAAAGGCCCTTAGATTAAACAATAAATTTGTATCGCACAACTAAAATTACTTAACTGGCGGCACAACCATCTTAGGGTTCGGTAAAGGAACGCATTGCAAAATTGCAGCATATTTTTTTGGTAAATCGTAAACAAATGTTGCATACCATTAGGAAATAGAGAATATTTTTCTCATTAAAAAACTCACATCTTTAGGGTTCGATTTGCCAATTAACGGAAAATAATTACTACTTTTAGGTTCCAAAATGCTTTAAATTAAAACATTTAAAAATGATTAGTCTATCGAGCATCAGATAAGACTAACAGAATCAATTTTAGTGGAAGTGAAGGGCACTAAGGAATTTCAAAAAGTTCGTTTGTCATGATATTTTTGTTATCAATACTTAATTACATAATTGTATTTATTCTTTGGCTTTTCTTAAAAAAATGTTGCATAATATTAGGCTGTAGGGAGTATTTGTCTCATTAGAAAACTCATGCAGATCAACACGTTGTTGGAAATGTAAAAGGACATTAAATTCAGCAATGAATTTGTATATCCATGCATCAAAGGTTTGATATTCGGCATCGAACAACTAGAATTACTTTACAGACGGCACAACCATCTTAAGGTTCGTCAAAGGAACGAATTAAACAATTGCAACATAATATTTTCCAAATCCTAAACAAATGTTGCATAACATAGGTGATAACGAACATTTTTCTCATTAGAAAACTCTTATCTAAAGGATCCGATTTGCCAATTAACGAAAAATATTGACTATTTTTAGGCTTTAAAATGCTTTAATAAAGAACATTTTAAAATTTATAAGTTTATAGAACAATAGATAAGA